>JANBXA010000734.1:129462500-129827500 GCA_030556225.1 Cricetiscus sungorus | reverse complement strand
TATGAAAACCCTTCTCTGCATTATGTTCTGGGCATCACGAACTCTGCCCAGGTGCACAGTCCTAGCAACCGCAGAGTCCCCTGGAGCCAAGAGCCCAAGGGAGAATTCTTCCCTTTAAGTTTTCCTGTCAGGTACTTTGACATGGTGACAAAAAGCGATTAAATTGACCACCTAAAGGAGGGAGTGCTGGGAGATGAGGGAGGAATAGAAGCAACCAACATTTTTAAATGTCTTATCCTGAAGGTAGATTCCAGCCTACACTTTGAGGGGTTGTGGAGAACTCTCTGGAGGAAGCCCAGGACCTCTGTGTGAACTCAGCTCTACCCCTGCTGGCCTTCAAATACACACTGCATGTGTGAGGTAGCCTCCATGCCTAAATAAGATACACACTGCATGCTCGAGGCAGCCTGCAAGCCTAAATTAGACTAAAAGACTGGATGGAGATGTCAGGGTGTAAAGTTCAGCCAAGCTAATGCAAAAACACCACAGAAAGTTGAGCATGGTGGCAGTCAGCCAGGAGGCAGAGATAGGAGGATTTACTGCCAGTTTGAGGACAACCTTAGTCACATAATAATAAGTTCCAGGCTAGCTTGGGCTACAGTGGGAGATTATGTTACAAACAAACAACAAAATTCACCCCCCCCAGAAGAACAAAGACTGATCTACACCCTTTGGAGGTTATAACACAAGCCAGAGTCACTTCAAGGTGGCATTCATAATTTTTAGACTATATTACAAAACATATAAGGAAAGCAAAGATTATGACCCCCAACATGACCAGACTGTTGGGATTAACATACAATAATTTTGAACCAGCTATAATTCAAGTAAGTAAAAGAAATATGTTCCTAATGAATAAACAAGGGCAGGTGAAATGGCTCAGCAGATAATGGGGCTTGCTGCAAAGCCTGGGGATCTGAGTTCAATCCCCAGGATCCACCTGCAGGAAGGAGAGAACCAACTCCTGCATGCCCTCTGACCTCCATAGTTGTGCCATGGGCACCTTTACACATGTACAAAATGCAACAAATAAATACATCTCAGCATGCTGTGGGACAACTACACCATGTATTACTCTCATTGGTTAATCAAAAGCTGACAGGCAGGTAGCTGGATGGGAAGTTAGGTGGGAAAGCCAAACTGAGAATGATGGGAAGGAGGGCGGAGTCAGAAGAGACATCAGCCAGTCACTCAGGAAGCAAGATGCTAGGGGACAGGTAAAGCCACAGGCTTTATAGAGATTAATAGAAATAGGTTAATTTAAATGTAAAACTTAGCCAGTAATAAGCCTGAGATATTGGCTGAGCATTTATAATTAATACAAGCGTCTGCGTGGTAATTTGTGTGGCTGCTGGGTATTTGGAAACAGGTGGTCAGGACAGGAAACACCCATCTATATATCAATAATGTATGGTAAATATAAATATTGGAAACTTCAGAACTGAACAACACAATATCTGATTTTAAAAAAAAATGCAAAGCAAACTTAACAATGGTTTGGAAAGGAGAGAAAACAGAAACCTGAAGACAAATTGGTTGGATGAATTGTGGTAAGTGGGAAGGACAGTGGTGCCCTTCTGTGGTGCTCGGAACCTCTGGACTCTGCACCTTAAAGGGTGACTTTAGGTCTGGGCGTGTGGCCCAGTGGTAGGGTGCTCATCTAGCTCTTGCAAGGCTCTGAGTTCGATTCCACACATTGCAAAAATGGAAAGAGGAGAATGAATTTTTATGGCATATGAGTTGACTCTCAGTGAAAAAGGCCTGTGAAATGGCCCAGGGGGTAAGCCAAGGCTGATAGCCTGAGTTTGAACCCAAGAGGTAAAAGGAGAGAATCAATTCCTTCTAGATGTCCCATGACCTCCACACAAGTGCTGTGACACATGAATGTCTGACCTGTTCACACAAACATAAAATAAGCCTCGAAAGGAATACTCTATCAGAACATTGTCTTCATAGATGCATTTTAAATATGAAGACACAGGCTAAAGATAACACAGGTTATAGGAAGGCATGAGGGCTGGATACATAGCTCAGACATTAAAGGCCAAGGTTTACAACAAAAAACCCAGAAAGTTCGGTTCCCAGTACCCATGTCAGAGCCCACTTCTCCAGCTTCTCTTGTAGGGCCTGGAGAGATGGCTCAGTGGTTGGGAGCCCTCACTAATCTTGCAGAGAAGCCAGATTCTCCTGGCACCCATATGATAGCTTACAACCACCCATAACTCCAGCTCCAGGGGATCTGATGCCTTCTTCTGATGTGATACATGTGTGCCTTCACATGTGATACACAGACATATGTGCAGTCAAAAAACTCATACACATTAAATAAATCTTTAAATATGTATATTTATGTATATACTGTATACACTATAAGGAGACTGGAATGGCAATATCCATGTCAGATAAAGTGGGCTTCAACAGGAGACAAAAGGGGGGGGTCTCATCATGATTAAAGGCCAACTTATCAGGAAGATGTGATAGTCATGCAAGCATATGTTTAATAAGGGTTTCAAAATGCATGACAGAAAAATGCACATAACTAAATAAGGGGAAATAAACTCATACGCCTAGCTGAAAGTTCAATACTCTCTTTAGCTGAAAGAACAACACAGATGCCCCCCCCAATGTCAGAAAAGATACTGATGTTGGGGGCTCCACTATCTAGTTGGTGTTTGTAGAACACACTACCCTACACCTCTGAACACACTTACTCTCTTCAGAAGATGGCAGGCCATAAAATAAACCTTCCCTAGTTCAAAAAGCCTAATTCAGATAGAGCAGGCTCACAGACAAGAGGCCAAATCAAATCAGAAATCAAGAATCATAAAATCTCTAGTCCAACCCAAATATGTATCAGACAGAACTGCTTTGATGACGAGGTAATCTCTAGCCGTTCCCATGACAACCGCAGACTTTTCCTCCACCACCTGCACCCCACAGTCCCAACAGGCTCCTCAAGCATGTCTCCCACAGTCCCTCCACACAGGAGGTTCTCAAGCTTCAAGGCGAGGGAGGAGACCCCTGTGGGATGATCACTACAATCCAGGTCTCAGACAGGCAGCTCGGAGCATCTGAGCAGACTGGGAGGGGCCCCTGATGGTTAATCTCATCAGCTTGATTGAATTGAGAACCACTTAGGAGACCATGAGGCTGTCTCCGGGTGTGTCTGTGAGGGCGTGTCCAAGAAGACGGATTGCCCAGGTTCTGACCTATTGAATGGATCAATCCCTTGGTGGACTTGTAATTTGATGGCTTCACTAGGAAGTGGTGAGAGGTGGGATGTGATCTTTGAAGGATGGGGGTCACTGGCTATGTGTCTCTGACGCCTGAGTCGTGCCCTGGCCTCTTCCTGTGTCTCCTGCTTCTGTGATCTGCATTGCTCACTCTGCCACATCCCTCCTGCCTTGCCACCTGACACCTTTGAGACTCCTTATGTTCCTTAAGTTATTTCTGCCAGCCCCTCCCCCCCAAAGCTGAGCTTTGAGCAAGTGCCCAGGGAGGCTCTGATACCACGGGTCCAGGGCACATGCCGGAAAACTGCCTCATGTGGCTTCATGCTCCAGCCACAGTGGCCGGCTTTGTGCTTTTGAAAATAAACACTGTACATGGTTCTGATCACGGTGCCACAACAAATGGAGGCTTTGCTGGCATCTATGAAGGTGCTGACCCCTGTCCAGTAAGTAGCTTAACCTCTCTGAATCTGTGTCTTCTCACCCCAAAGACAGAGACACTGACTTCCACTTACGGAGCTTTGGGGTGAAGATAAGTGACAGCCTTGCGTGCCTCAGAAAGTGGCATGGACACCCCAGAGTTTTCCAGTCTCAGGTCGTGCTGAGCTGACATGTAGCCTTGCCTGTTCCAATTTTTATTTTAGCCTCTCCCCCATCCACTAAGTTATTCACTCATTGAGGGATTTTTTTTTTCCTTTCAGAACCGCAGAGGAGGAAATAAACATTCACCCAGCTGAGTCATGAGTTAATGGCATACACTGAGCGCACACACTCAGATCATTTGCATACTGTCTGCCAGTTGTCAGTTTGACCTTTTGTTAGGGCTCATCTTAAGGCACTCCCTGCACAGCTTCCCCAAACACTTCCAGGCTGACTCGGGATTTTAATCTTCTTTCTCTCTCTCTTTTAGACACAGTCTCACACAGGCCAGGGTACTGTCAAACTTGTTGCCTGAGAATGGTCCCAAACTCCTGACCCTCCTGCCTCCACCTCTGACCTGGGATTAGAAGCGTACACCACAACACTTTTTTCTATGGTTTTGAAAACCATATCCTGAGCTTTGAACGTGCTAGGCAAGGACTCTCACAGCTATGGCTGCTGTCCTATGACAGACATTTTCTAAAGAGAACGACTGGGAGGTGGTGGCCCACACTAATCCCAGCATTTGGGAGGCAAAGGCAGGCCTGGACTTCATAGTGAGTTCCAGGACAGCTAGGGCTACACAGAGAAACCCTGTCTCAAAAATCAAAAGAGGGACAGAGAAAAACTGGGGCTATTAATAGAAATATATTGTTCTCTGGGATATTGCAGGATATTAGGCAAAAACAAAAACAGTAAAGCTTTCTGAACCCAGTGACACATGCCTGTAATAATAGTGCTGATGCAGGGGGATTGCTATGACTTTTTAGTGAGTTTCAGGCCATCTTGGATTGCAGAGTGTAACTCTGTCTCAAACATGCAAGCACCAACCAACGTACCCAACAAACAAAAGGAATCTGGTCCAATACATATGAAGAGTTTGCATGGTACAAAATTGAAACCTTGGTTCTGCAGGACTTGCCAAAGCCTTGAGGATGCTATATGATCCTACAGAGGGAGATGGTGCCTCATGATTCCACTAGAATTCTAGGAGCCCTACAAGGACGTTTTTGGTAAGTGCCATTTTATACAATGCATCACTTTACTGCAAGCAGTCCATATTCTTGGGAGGGAAGGGGGTTCCCAAGAAGGCACGGGGTATGATCTGTATTTACCATTTGGTAGGTGTGGTTGACTCGGAGTTCTAAGCGGTAGAACAGGTCACGGAAGATCTCCTCCAGAGTCAGCTGGTGGCCATCTTCCGAGCGGATGGGTGTGAACATGGGGTGGATCAGCATCTGAATGGACCTCACTTTGGGGATACAGGTCACATCCGGTGGCTTGATGGTAGCTAGAAATGGGGAGAGAGAAAAGCCCACAATGATTTGTGGAGAAGCTTGTGAGAAGAGGTCTTTGGGTGGCTGGTGTGCAAGAATGGGGCTGTCCAGGGGTGACAGAGGGTGGATGGGAGGTACCCAGGCTGGAAGGGCACTAACCCTTGATGCATCCTAGTCCTGGCATCCTCAGTGTGAGTGTGTCTGGGATACCCTCTCCCTTAGACTACTGCGTGGCAACTTTGAGGCTAATAATGGCTGATGAGTCCAGACAGACTGTAAATAATACCAGGCCCAATGCTAAGCTTCTGCTCCCAAGACTGCTCTCTCAAGATGGAATTTCCCAAATGACCGTCACTGTTTTACAATACCTTAAAAAAAAAAAAAAGCAAAAAAATGGTGTGTGCTCGCGCGCGCGCGCGCTGTGTGTGTGTGTGTGTGTGTGTGTGTGTGTGTGTGTGTGTGTGTGTGCATGTGTGCATGTGTAGGCCAGAGGAGTTTACTGGGTTTATTCTATGTATGTGGGTGTTGCTCACATGTCTGTATGTGCAATACATGTGTATCTCTTGTCCAAGGACATTGAAAACAGTTTCAGATCCCCTGGAACTGAGTTCAGATGGCTGTCAGCTGCCATGTGGGTGCTTGGAATTGAACCTGGGTCTTCTGCAAGAGCAGCAAGTGCTCTTAATTGGTGAGCTAGCTTGCCAGTCAGAATGTTAGGTGTCTTGAGTTAGGAGCCCTCTCTCACTGACCTAGAGGTTCTTCATTTCTGCTAGGCTGGCTTAGCCCGAGAGCTCCTAGGACCCACCTGTCCTCACACTGCAGCAATGGGGTCACAGGCAAGTACAACCATGTTTACATTTCTACATGGGTGTTGGGAATTCAAACTCAAGCCCTCACAGTTACACAGCAAGAGCCACGTCTCCAGCCCCTGCATACCTTTTAATAATATGATGATTGCTATGGCTATTTCATCCACGACAATGTGGGCATACAAAAATCTCTCATCCAATTTCAGGAGTTCGTGAATCTATTTTTGCACAAGTCTAATAATGATTTGTTGTCCTTCAAGGTTTAGAACATCATAGCCAAAGAATGTTTACTCCAATGAGGTTGGAAAGCAGAGCTACAACTGGCAAAATGGCTTGGTGGGTAAGGGTGCTCGCCATCAAGCCTGATGATTTGAGGGCCAATCCCTGGAAACCAAGTGACAGAAAGAAAGAACAAACTCCCTAAAGTTGTCCCCTGACCTAAACGCACACAGACAGACGTGCGAACACAAGCAATAAATGTGAAAGAGAAATATTAAAAAAGAAAGAAGAAAAATGGAGATTAATGTCCTCAAAAAGGAAAGGGATTAGTATTCCACCGTGGAATGGGTTGTTTCATAGCTATGGGATATCAGGGTGAGGAAACTGTTTCATAGAATGGGCAAAGTTTATAACACCGTTATATGGACAAAAGGAGTTCCAAAGCTAGAATGTGACTCCAGGTCAGGAGGCTGAGGCAGAATCCCCCCATCAGATGTGCATGTCTGTGGGGCATTTTCTTGGTCCAGCCCACTGTGGGTGGTGCCATCCCTAGGCAGGCAGGCCTGGGCTGTATCAGAAAATGAGCTGCATGTGAACCTATGAGCAAGTCAGAAGGCAGACTTCCTCCATGGTTCCTGCCTTGAGCTCCTGCTTTGAGAGTGTCCCTCAGTGATGAGCTGTGATCTGGATATGCAAGCCTTAGATAAGCCCTTGCTTCCCTTTTGGTCAGTGTTTATCACAGCCACAGAAGCAAGCTAGGACACTACTATTTTGAGATTAGCATGGGCAACAAAGTGACGTCTAAGCCAGGTAGCACTACAGACTAAGAGCCTGCCTCAAAACACAGGGAATGTGACTTCATAAGTCAGTCTACATCACCACATGCTTAGTGTGTGTACAGGGTTTGGCACCTGGTATTCATTCATTTATTCATTGGTTGTATATGGAGCCTCTTCTATGTACCAGGCACTCTGCTAATGGCTTGGAACACAGTGGGACCCATAGACTGTCCTGGAGCTCATGTCTTTGTGGGGGAAGTTGAGAATACACATATAAGCAAACACAGTCTTTGTCAGTTGTGACCTGAGCTGTGAAGATATAAACAATGGCACAGGATCTCTCAGTATCTGTGGGGATTGGTTCATGGATTGCCTCACCAATGCACAAATCCATAGTTCTTAGTTCATCGTGTGGAGTGGTCCGGTATTGTTCTCAACCTAAACACAGCCCTTGTATACTGTTAACTGATAATGCCTAATACTGTGTAAGTGCTATGTAAACAGTTGTGTATCACCCAGAGAGCAAGGACAAGAAGAATGTGGACAGACTATGCAGGTGCAATATTTTTCATTTGCATTTGGTTGAATTAGAGGGCCACTGGGATGGAGAATGAATAAAGATAAAAAAAAAATACAGATCTCAGATGGCTTTGACTGGCGGAGATTGTGTGGTCAGGGCTGGAGGCCGGGCCTCTCTTTGGAGTCTATATTGAGCATTGTAGGTACAGAGGCTGGGGCCAGCAGGGAATGGGACTCATTGAATACAGAGTGTTTCACCCATGGACTGGGCTAGGCAGGACTGGCAGGACCAAGGGAGGAACTGGATCTTCTCTAAGGCTCACCAGCACAAAAAAGAGATGGCAAGCTTTACAACCCGAGAGGATGGGCAAGGGATACCAGGAGAGTGGAGAAATGAGTTAGGATCCCTGGCTGTGGTGGTGGGGCCTCCTATACCCTAGGAAGCTTTGGGTAGAGGTAGAGAAAAGAAACACCCCCCTGGGGTGTGCCCTGACCAGGGAATACCTTCCCTGAAAGGCAATTCCCTTAGTGCAGAATCTTGGGTCCCCATCCACTCCAGAGATCTGAGAACTCTTTCTTTATCCCAAATGCATGTCATCATCTCTCTCGTCCCAGATGTGTGACCAGCCTCTCCCCACCCCAGGTGTACAAGCCAGCCTCTCCCCACCCCAGATGTGCAGGCCAGCCTCTCCCTCATTCCAGATGTACAAGTGAGACTCTCCCCACCCCAGATGTGCAGGCCAGCCTCTCCCTCATCCCAGATGTGTGGCCAGCCTCTCCCCTCACCCAAGATGTACAGGCCATCCTCTCCCTCATCCCAGATGTACAAGTGAGAAATTCCCCACCCCAGATGTGCAGGCCATCCTCTTCCTCATCCCAGATGTACAGGTCAGGCCAGCTTCTCCCCACCCCAGATGTGCAGGTCAGCCTCTCCCCTACCCCAGATATGTCTCTCTCCTTCCCGAAGTGAGCAGGCACCCCGCCTTACTGTGTTGCAGTGAGCTGAAACGGTCAGTTTTCTTGCTGTCTTTTTTCCTTCCTGGGCCGACAGCCGTGACCTGGGCATAGTAAAGCTCGGTGAGGTTGCCCGTCTCCATAGTCAGGTTGCAGGACTTCTGGGTGGTCCGCTGGCAGCCTGCTTTGGCCAGCCACTCTTTCTCTCCGTACCTGTAGGTGAGAGCATGCAGGGTGCAGAGTGGTTTAATACTGATGATAAGGGTGTTTGGTATTTACTCAGCACCAAGGCTGTCTGTGTGGACAGTAAGATCAGCTCTCACAGTAGTCCTTATAGGTAGGGGTGTGTGCTCTCAAGGGAGAAAGCTGCACCCAGAGGAGAAAGCTGTGATCAAGGGTTTGAAGTGGACACACGGTGACTAGACAGAGCCCTGCCAGTTTGAGTCCATATTCTGTGCTCCTTGCCACCCAGCCCATTCACAAGCACTGTGAGCCCTAATTTACAGGTGAGAAGACAGAGGCTCGACACAGGCAGAGACTTGCCAGATGTTGAAATGGCAGGACCAAGAAGGGACCTGGGTTTTGTGAATGCAGGAGGAGGAGTTTGAGTTGCATGAGATACCCGCCTCTTATACTCCACGCTGTAGACGGTGTCCGGGGTGCTGTCTGGTCCACTGCCCCACGTCAAGATGTTTTCAAAGTTCCTGGACTGGAATCTCACGTATTGAAGGAGTCTAGCTGTCTCCTCAGTAGTGCCGGCTGCAGGAGACGGGGGGGGGGGGGGGAGGGAAAGGAGGGAGGCTGTGGGTTTGTAGACTGAGGGCTCCCATCTTCAAGGAGAGGGGCTCCCACTCTCCAGTGTTGCTCCCTGCTCCCACCTATCCCTCCCTGCTCAGTGAGCTATGGTTTATCCTGCATGGCATACACCATTTAAGTGTTCGGGTCAACGTCTTCTGAGATCATCCCCACCCCTGTGCAGATGACACGACTACCTAATTCTAGAACATTTTCATTATCCACAAAAGGAACTACATATTAGGTGATTACAGCCCATTCCTACACAGCTCCGGTTCCTGGCAATCACAAATCTCTTAGGGTTTTCCAATTCCGGATTTTTATTTATTCTACACCCTGGCTTTTCCCAGTGTCTGGCTTCTTTCACTCAGCAGGTTGTCAAGTTTCATCCACAGCATGCATCAGTATTCATTTTTTGACTGGAAAATATTATACTGTATGGATATACCACATTTTGTTTATCTATCATCAGTTGGTAGACATTTGGATTTCCAGCTTTTAATTTTTTTTTTTTTACTATTTTGAATACTGCTGATGTGAAAAAAATTAAGTGGACATATGTTTCCAATTCCCTTTGGTATGCACCTAGAGTGGATACAATTTCATACATAATTCTCTTGGGTATACATGTTGGTAGCTCTATAATATAATTCTGTCTGTCTGTCTGTCTGTCCATTCATTTATCTACCACAGTGCTGAGGATGGAACCCAGGGTCTCAGACATTCACTCTGCCATTGAACCTTGGCCTTCTTTATTCTTAACTTTTAAGGGAATTGCCAAGGGGTTCCTAAAGCAGCTACAGTGCGTTACATTCTACCCCCCACTCCCAGCAGTGACCGAGCTGTCAGACTTTACACCCTTGTGAATACTTACTGCCTCCTTCACTATTTTGTTGTTTTGCTTTGGTTTTTCAAGACAGGGTTTCTCTGTGTAGCCCTGACTGTCTTGTAACTCACTCTGTATACCAGGTTGTCCTCGAACTCACAGAGATCCACCTGCCTCTGTCTTCTAAGTGCTGGGATTAAAGATGTGTGCCACCACTGCCTGGCCTCACTCACTTTGTAACACTGAGGTTGGCATTCTTAATCTTATTTTAGAGTTCTCCAGGTAGAAGCCTAAAGGCAGCACGTGTTTGAAGTCAATCCCTTCACACAGTAGCAGAGAAGGTATTGTAAGTTCTTTCCATGTCAGTCCCCACCTACTAGGCATGTAGCCTCCATGGACAGCAAAGACACCTTCTGCACTGAGGTCTTGCAGGGGGCAGGAGGCTGACATATGGACAAGGTCATCACAGGGGAAATTGTTTAAACAATTTGATCTTGTATCCTTAAGTCTAGAATGGGGACAATTTGACTTACTTAGCAACAGATAATGATGACAACAGCAGCTGACGCTCAGGAGGGGCATGCCAGCTGCTAGCCACTGGCTCAAGCCTCTCTACTCACTGAACACTCACCCTATGAGATAGTGACTACTGCTGTTCCAATTTCATGAATGAGAAAAACTGAGGCTCATCCAGGGCTACTGACCAGTGCACGGTTAGCATCTGACAGGGTCCCAGGCCTACACGGACGTCTCATCTGAGCCGTGGGGCAAGGTCTGTGACGGTGACCAGCACTTCACAGGACCTGTCTGTCCTGGGTGGAAGAGAGGGGCTGGAAAAGCAGGAGTGTGTGTGGGAAGGAGCATCCTCCTCCGTTTCTGAGTAGGGCGTCAGTGATCTGAGTCCTGGCAGGGGACCAGTTCAAGGAAGATGGGAGGAGAGGGAAGGGCAGAAGACAGGCTAAGGAATTCCTGACCGAGGCTGGGGGTGTAGATGAGAGAAAGAGCAGGGCTTACCGGGCACGAGGCTCTGGCTTCAACCCCGGTCCCCCAAACCTCAACCCCAAACTGAAACGAATCCTGCCTGCTGGCCATTGTTTCTAACTCAGGCATTTTGTTCAGCTTTAGACGAAGCCAAGGCTGGACAGGCTTGGGTCCCAGGGTGACCATGGAGGCACTTGCTGCCTCTGAAGCATTGTCCTTGTTGGTGAAGAGCCTGGGCCTTATAGAACCCTCCCCTCGGTCCAGACCCCGCCTGTGGTGAGGAAGAGGGGGCAGGTGATGACAGCGTGGTGCACAGTTCTGAGCATGCTCAGAACAGCCTGGTTGGCGAGGGTGGGAAAGGGACAGGTGCCGAGCTCTCAGTGGAGGCCTTGAGGACAGATGTCTTTGATGTGTCTGTGCCTTCCTCCCCCACACCTGACTGTGGCCATGGGAGGAGAGGGTAGCTATTCCTACAGTCCAAGTCTACACGGCTCTTTCAAGAGGGACCTGTGGTTTCCCAGGGTGAGGGTGGGCAGATGATCCGAACAGCCCATCCCTGTTACTGCAGGTCCCCTGGTTACACCTCCCTGAATCTGGGTCAGTCTGGGACAGCAGCTGTGGTAGCCTTTGTTTTCCAGGCTTCGCCACTGCACGCAGTGGCTCCTTGGGGACAGTGCTCCAGTATGGTGGCTATGTTGCTGAGATGTGACTGTCTGCTTGGATCCTGGGCTGGGAAGACTTGAGGCTAGTTCTAGAGTTCCCTGTTGAGGCTGGATCTGAGGCTAGGGACGAGAGACCAACAGGAGGAATACAGACTTAAGCAGTGGCTTCTGGGGGGACATGGGGTGAGCCCCGTGCAGAAGAGAGAGAAGGAGCAGGTCTGAGAGAAGGCTGGGGGTCTGTCTGGGTGAGCTTAACCTTTCCTCCTGGTAGCTTAGACTCTGCTGCAGACTAGGCTGCTACTGGAGACAGTCCTGGGTAGGATGTCTGGCTGGGAGAGGCGGGAGCACCCTGGATAAAAGAATTGAAGGGAAGCAGGGTGGCGAGGAACGGCGGTGGGCTTTCCCACTGGCGTGGGCTAGGTGGTCTTGGCAGACTCGGGGGCCAGTGAGGTGTCTCTCTCTTCTTCCCCTCTTCAAGTCCATCTGTTTTCCCTCCTCCCGCCTGTTCATTCCGGCACTTCCTGGTTGAAAGTCTACATTGTGAAACCCCAGGAAAGGAGATGTAGGGTGGGAAGTCTGGCTGCCTGGCCACTTTATAAAAGACAAGTTTCACATTTGTGTGGAAAAACAATATATCAGCTGGTGCGGGAGCTAAGGAGAAAACACATAGCCTGGCGTGACCTGGAGCCGGCCTGAGAGCTGGGGTGGGAGCCTGTGTCTGCGGCTAATGTTGGGGACCTGTCACCTCAGGGCTCCTTTCTGTGTTCCCACCCTCTTAAGGTCAGGCGATCCACAGCTCCACACCACAACAAAAGTGTGTAGGAGAACACACTTTTTTTGGGGAGGGGGCTTGCTGCTTCTCATCTCCACAGCCCCTCACAGGCAGGATTGTGAGGAAGTCCTGTTGATGCTGAGGGCCAGTCTGTACTGTTTGGAGAGAGGAGCCAGAGCAGGCTTGTCTCTTCAGGGAATGAATTCTACACTAGGCAAGAAGGTGTATGAGACAGCTGGACCACTTCCTTCCATCATGCCTAAGCTCCGACTTCTGAGAGAGGATCCCTGGATTCCATTTCAGGAGAACAGACCAAGCCCCCATCTCATGTTCTCATGGGTATGAACCCCAAAGCCCTTTTTGGGCTTAGCAGGGATAGTTTTTAGTCTCGTTTATATGGGCACTCTGGTGTGTTAGTGCAGCCCACCTGGCCACTCTTGGTTACTGGTCCAGCCAGAGTGGCCTGAGGAGACACGGACAGAGGCATGGCCTAACTCCAGCTCTGTCTAGCCTGTCTCCCCATCTTTGGTCAGAAGCTGAACATGAAGTGGTACCCACCCCTAGGCCAATTCTACCTACTGGGGAGGGGGACTCGGTACCCCTAGTCAGACGGCTGGCCAATGCCTGTATACTTGAAGGTCGGTTGAGTCCCTTCAGGAAGCCAGGGTCTAGGGTACTCTATTGTCCCCTCCAGCTACCTGAAGTAGGTCATCTCTGTCTCCAGGAAAACCTGGCACCCTGTCCAGTGTCACAAGGAAGAAAATGAAACTGGATGTTATGAGGCTGTCGGGGCACGAGGAGGTAAACATGCTCCTGGGCTGTTGGGGTAGGGGGAGTTGAGGGCAGATTAGGGAGCACTCACCCGCTAGGGATCCCACAGCTAGGAAGGTCAGTAGTGTCTTCATTGGGTCCCGCCAAGGGCCCCTTTGGGCCTCGGCTCTGGACCCTGCAAGGAGGCTGGGCTCTGTGTGAAGTCTTGCTGCTTTGGCAGCTGGCTCCTCCCGGCTAGGGCGGGGAGAGTAGAGTAGGATCTAGGCCCGTGGGGGCAGGGGTACAAAGGTGCCTAGTCTGGTGCTGAGGAATTCCAGGGCCTGGGTGAGATCCAAGGGAGGTTCCCTTCTTGGGTACAGAGGAGGCATCAGCAGCAGCAAGGCTTGTTTATCTGGTCTGGTGACTGATTCATCCCAAGGCCCCTGGTGGTGTATCAGCGCACTGAGAGATAGGAAAGGCACAGCCGAAATACGGTCTTCTCAGAGAGCAATTGGCACAATCAGAGCCTGCCCCCCATAGATATCTTCTGTCTTAATAATTCCATTAATTATAATAATTCCTTATCCTGAGGAAAAGAATGGGACAGGCGAGGGGACAAATCAGAGTGTTTCTTCAGCAGTGACTCCGTGGCTTGATTCTGGCTGGAGGAAACACCCCTTTTCTGTACCTATTTTTGCCTCCCCCAGGCTGAACAGGGAGATTGGCACAGTCTCCTCCTGGCAGGGCTGCTGAGGTGGGAAGCCCTGGCATTTTTTTTTTCATAATAAGAAAATTTCATAACAATTTTCTCTGTAGACCAGGCTGGCCTTGAACCCACAGAGATCCACTCTGCCTCCTGAGGGCCAGGATTAAAGGCGTGCACCAACACTGTCTGGCAAACTTAAATTTGAATCTTGGATGAAGAATCTATAAAGAGTAGGGGGAAACTGGAATGGAGATGTCTCAGTGGGTTGATGTTTTCAAGCAAGCATAAAGACCTGTGTCCGCAGCCTCAGAACCTCAGTGAAGCTGGATGGATGTCCAAGTCCAGTGTCTGTGATCCCCGCACTCCTATGGGCAGATGGGAGACAGAGACAGGAGGTCCAGCTAGTCGTGGATGCAGCAATGAGCAACAAGAGATGCTGTTTCAAGGAAAATGGAAGCAAGTGCCGGTGCTGAGGCTGTCCTCCACACATACGTGTCGGCCCCACGTATAACAAAGGGGGTTATTTCCAATGCATTAGAGAGGACAGAATCCGGCAGTACTACAGGACTTTAGGTTGGAGCAGTGAAAGCTGAAACTTTTCCCCTAGCTCTCATTTTACCTGGAAGAGTAGTCCTGACAGCAGTATCCATGGAAACGAAGATGGACTGCATGGTAACAAAGGTGTGTGTGTCTAAGTTTCTCCTTCTGGCTGGGCCCCAGAGACGATGGGAGAAGTCTATTTGGGCTAGGTTCACTGTGCACATGATAAAGGGCCCTGCCCTGAAGCACATTTGCCTGGACCCATTATCAGCTGCTGACCAAGGGGATCAAACCCATGCACCTCACATGAAAACACAGTAAGTTACATCGAGTTGTGCCCTCAGCCCTGGGATTGGTGTTTTAGATAGAATGGGCTCTGGTATATGAACTTGTGTATCATCCCTCTCCCTCCCTTCCTTCCTCCCTCCCTCTCTCCTCCCCCTCTCCCTACCTTCCTCCCTCCCTCTCCCTCCCTCCTCCCTCCCTCCCTCCCTCCCTCCTCCCTCCCTTCCTTTCTCCCTCCTTCCCTTCCTTCTCCTTCCTTCCTTCCTTCCTTCCTTCCTTCCTTCTCCCTTTCTTCCTCAAGACAGGGCTTTTCTGTGTAGCTTTGGAGCCTGTCCTGGAACTCTTTCTGTAGACCAGGCTGGCCTCAAACTCCCAGAGATCCACCTGTCTCTGCTTCCCAAGTGTTGGGGTTAAAGGTGTGTGCCACCACCACCCAGCTAATTTTCCTTTTTGTGTGATAATTTAGCACTGAACTACTGCTAGAGAGCCAGATACACACTATCTATCATTTGTGGAAATTACATTCCTAGGATTTGCAAGCTGCCTCCTGATAGGCTGAGCTCATGCCAGGCACAGGAGGCACACTGGAGAAGTCAGGAATTTCTCACTCACTGTGGCCCTATTTGGGTGACACCTCAGCAGTGACTGTGTCTTCACTGAGACTCTTCCAACTTCAGTTTTCCAGGTCTATCACGTGACCAGCCCTGGTACTGTCTTACTTTTGTTTTCTATGCTGTGATAACACAACTGTTAAAAGCACCTCAGGGAGAAAGGACTTATTTAGCTTACAGCTTACAGACCATCGTTGAGGAATGCTAAGGCAGGAACTGGAGGCAGGAGCTGACAGAGGCCATACAGGAGTGCTGCTCATTGGCTTGCTCTCCACGACTTGCTCAGATGATTTCTTATAGAACCCAAGACAATCTTGCTTGTCCAGGAGTGGCACTGCCCACATTGAGCTGACCCCCCTTGTACCAACTATTCATGAAGAAATTGTTCCTCAGGACGATATGATGGAGCTATTTTCTCACTGAGGTTTCCTCTTCTCAAATGACTCTACTTTATGTCAAGTCGACAAAAATAAACAAACAACAACAATAAATACAAACCCCAAACCACCACCACCACCACCATAACAACAACAACAAAAAAAACCCAAAACAAAAAAAACCCAGTTGAGCAGTACAGGTACCACAGTTGCTTCTGTCTTATATTTGGAAGGGTGGAACAGTACTCTTCTGTAGAATGCTGGCTGCTTCCCAGTTATGGCTGGACCCAAAGTCTCCTGTCTCTTGAGAGCCAACCCTTTTGTAGTAAAGTCCCTTGGGAATGGGCCCTGGTGGAGAAGGGGGATTTAATGACTTTAGGGACAACCTAGAGTGGGAAGACTACATCTAGAGGGCTGGGTTACAAATTGCCAAGAAGGGCCCAATGGTGAGACGAGACAGTGGGAAACAAGGTGACTGGCCAAGGGGACAAGCTACAGCCACATCAGATCCGTGGAACAGAAAGGCTTTCCTTGGGGTTCCTGGGGTGCAGGAGAGGAAAGAATCTTGTGGTGGGATATTTGCATGCAGTTATATTGCTGTAAAAGTGTAATAAAGAGCTTAATGGCCAGTAGGTAGGTAGAAGTATAGGCAGAACTTCTAGGCAGAGAGAGAATTCTGGAAGAAGAAAGGCAGAGTCGTCAGCCAGAGTTGGAGGAAGCAGGATGGAAAGTATGAAGATGAGGTAATGAGCCCTGTGAAAGAACATAGATTAAAAAATATGTGTTATTTTTGAGTTACAAGAACGAGTTAGGAACAAGCCTAAGCTAAGGCCAAGCTTTCATAATTAATAATAAGTCTCCATGTCATTGTTTGTGGACTATCAGTCCCAACAAGGAAGTGGAAGTGCTCCTACAGAACCTGACGAGGTCCTCTAGCTCTGATTGTCTAGGTCTACACAGGAAAGAAGGGGATGTGTCCTAGTTAGCATCAGTGTGGGCTTGGCATAGCCTAGAATCAACTGAGGGAGTTGCATTTGAAGGATTGCCCAGCTCAGATTGGCCTGCAGCAATGTCTGTGAAAGATTGTTTCAGGAGATGATTGATACAGGAGAGCCCAGCCCACTGTGGGTGGTACCATTCCTAGGCAGGTGGGGCTGGGCTGTGTGAGAAAGCTAGCTGAGCATCAATCAGGACTTCAGTGATGGAGCGTGACCTGGAAGAGTAAACTGAAATAAAGGCGTTCTTCTCCAGGTTGTTTTTGGTCACTCTGCTCATCACAGCAACAGAAGGCGAACTAGAACAGAAAATAAGATGTTAAGGAATTTGGGAGCTGGCAAAAGGACTCTGCAGGTACAGGCACTTGCTGTCCAGCCAGATGACAACCTGAGGTGGATCCCTGGGGCGTATATGGTGGGAAGAACCAACTCCTACAAGTTGTCTACTGAACCTTGCACTCAGGTGCCATGTCACACATTGTCCACACAGACAAACAAATGATGTGTTTAAAAATAAATTGGAAGCATTATTTTATGTGTTTGAGAGAAAGAAATATAGAAAAGGATAGAGATAGAGAGAGACAGACACATACACACACACACACACACACACACACACACACACACACACACACAGGCACACACACACACACAGAGGGGGTGGGAGAAGGAGCCCGCAAGAACACGAAAGTACTCTATGTCTCAGGCCTTGGTTAAACGAATAACAGTGTTTCTCTCCAAAGTTAGATGTGGTGAGTAATCTTGACTGTCAAGCTCATTGGATTTAGACTCACTTTAATGACTGAATAAGAATGGTCCCCATAGGCTCATCTATTTGAATGCTTAGTCACCAGGGAGTAGAACTCTTTGATATGATTAGAAGGTTTAGGAGGTGTGGTCTTGTTGGAGGAAGAATGCCACTGGGAGTGGGCTTTTAGCGTTCAAAAACACATGCCAGGCCCACACCCTCAGTCTCTCTCTCTCTCTCTCTCTCTCTCTCTCTCTCTCTCTCTCTCTCTCTCTCTCTCTCTCTCTCTCTCTTTCCTTCTCTCTCATCAGGATGTAGCTCATGCTTGCTTCTATGCCTGTCACCATGATGATCATGGACTAACCCTCTGAAACTATAAGCAAGCCCCCAATTAAATGTTTTCTTTTAAAAGTTCTTGGTCTTGTTGTCTCTTCATAGTTTCATAGTGATAGACAGTGAATAGTCTATCACTCATCATGAAAACAAGACTCTGGACATGTCTGTGAGGGGTGTCTAGATTAATTGAGCTGGGAATGTGAGGGTGTCTGGATTAATTGAGCTGGGAATGTGAGGGGTGTCCGGATTAATTGATCTGAGAATGTGAGGGGTGTCTGGATTAATTGAGCTGGAATGTGAGGGTGTCTAGATTAACTGAGCTGGGAATGTGAGGGGTGTCTGGATTAACTGAGCTGGGAATGTGAGGGGTGTCTATTAATTGAGCTGGGAATGTGAGGGTGTCTAGATTGATTGAGCTGGGAATGTGAGAGGTGTCTGGATTAATTGAGCTGGGAATGTGAGGGGTGTCTGGATTAACTGAGCTGGGAATGTGAGGGGTGTCTGGATTAACTGAGCTGGGAATGTGAGGGGTGTCTGGATTAATTGAGCTGGGAATGTGAGGGGTGTCTGGATTAACTGAGCTGGGAAGATCTACTCTAAGTGTGTGCAACATCATTTTGTGGGCGGGGACTCCACAGGCTGAATAAAAAAATGCAAAGTGAGCTGAACCCCAGCTTTCATTGCTCTCAGCTTCCAGAATGTGGGCACAATGTGACCAGTCACCCACACTCCTATCACTCTGCCTTCCCTGTCATGATGGACTGCACCCTCAAACCACAAGCCACAGTAGGTCCTTCCTTCCTTCCTTAGGTGGCTTTTGTGGTCTGAGCGATGGGAAAAGCAACCAATACACAAAGCAAACAAGGACTTTGCAATAACAGTGGTGGAAAACATCATGCTCTGGTAAAGATTCACTTGAGCACTCTGAAATGAGAGACAGCACAGATAACCCACAGAGATCACCAGCCTGATAAAATACATCCCTCCATCAACAGCGATTAAAGGCTTGAAGGGTATGAAAACATGAATGGAATCATCTCTGGGTGGCAGTGGATTTACAAGTCATTTTATTTTCTTCCTGTGACACTACTGCATTTTCTAAGATTATTATTGGAGGGGTTTACTTACTTTTCTGTTGCTGTGATAAAACACCAGAAGCAACTTATGGAAGAGTTTATCTTTGTTCACAGTGTATGGTGGCTTTAAACAAGGGAGTGGCACTAATGGGAGGCGTGGCCTTGTTGGGGTAGCTGTGGCCTTGTTGGAGGAAGCATGTCACTGTGGAGGCGGGCTTTGAGGTCTCATACATGCTCAAGCTACACCCAGTGAGACAGACCACTTCCTGTTGCCTGTGAGTCAAGTCTTGATCCACAAGCAGAGAGAGAGAGAGAGAGAGAGAGAGAGAGAGAGAGAGAGAGAGAGAGAGAGAGAGAGAGAGAGAGATGTAGTGTGGGTTTTTGAAAGCTCAAAGCCTAACTCTCAGCTTCTTCTCCAGCACCACATCTGCCTGCACACCACCATGTCACGCCATGATGATTATGGATTAAACCTCTGAAACTGTAAGCCACCCAATTGACTGTTTTCCTTTCTAAGAGTCGCTGTGATCATGGTGTTTCTTCACATAGATAGGAACCCTAAGACACAGTTCCAGGGGGGTAAGAGTGGGGAGGCACAACACACGTAGCAGGCACCATGGCAGGAGCAGGAGGCTGAGCCATCACATCTTGCCTGTGAGCCTGAAGCACTGAGAGCAAGCGTGATGTGTGATGAGCCTATGAACTCTTTTCTGGGGGAAGGGGGATTGAGACAGGATCTCTCTGTGTAGCCAGGATGTCCTGGACCTCACTCTGTGGACCAGGCTGGCCTCAAACTCACAGAGATCTGCCTACCTGTGCCTCCCAGTGCTGGAGTTAAAGGTGTAAGCCACCACTGATAGGGGATGTTCTTCTGTATATATGTTTCTCTTTTGGGTTGATGAATAAAGCACTGATTGGCCAGTAGAGACAGGAAGATAGGTGGGGTGAGGAGACGCCATGTAGAGCCTGGGATGATAGGATGCACCAGGCATATTCACTTGAGCCTGTGGGCTCCTAGAGAGGAGGGACAGGCACAAAGCTCTGGACTCTTCCATACTCCTCCTGGGGCCATGCAGGTGTCATCGATTCTGACTCATGGCCATCTGAGCACAAGTCTGGACTGCACCCATCAGGAGCATCTGAATAGACACCCCAGCTTAGACCTTGGGACCTTCACCCATGTATTGATGACCATTGCAGGCCTCAGTGTCCACATGTGTGGAGAGGGCTTGGTCTAGACGACCTCAAATAGCATCATTTCAATGGTGCTTTGGGGTCAGAAAACACTTGAGGATCTGAATTCTCTTCTTGACTGCTGTCACTCTTACACACTCACATGCTCACACACACACACACACACACACACACACACATTTTTTTTTTTTTCTGAGACAGTGTTTCTCTGTATAGCTTTGAAGCCTGTCCTGGAACTAGCTCTTGTAGACCAGGCTGGTCTCAAACTCTCAGAGGCTATGTTGTTGCCTTGGGACAATTTTTGAGGGGGCAGGCTCATGCAGTGCATAACTTCTTGTCCTGGCTTGGCTAGTTTTAAGTCAACTTGACACAAACTAGAGTCACCTACATCCGCTGTAGGGCATTTTCTTAACTAGTGATTGATGGGGAGGGCCCCGCCCTTTGTGGGTGGCGGTCCTGGGTTCTGTAAGAGAGCAAGCCGAGGAGCAAGTCAGTAGGCAGCAAGCGGCCTCTGCATCAGCTCCTGCCTTCAGGTTCCTGCCCTGCTTGAGTTCATATCCCAGCTTCCTGCAGTGGTGGCCTATGAACTGGAAGCGTAAGTGAAATTAACCCTTTCCTTCCCAACCTGCTTTGGTCACGTGTTTCATCACAGCAATAGTAATGCTAACTAGGTCACCTCTGTTAACAAAATGAGGAAGCAAGGACTCAGTGTAGGGGGCTTTTGTAAAAATCCAGGTGAAGAGCATAGTGGCACAGATTCTGAGGCCAAGTTCAGGGGGATACTCACAGCAAATCCTGCTGTGACACTTTGTAGCCAGACATTTCTCTCCTGCCAGCCAGTTCCCAAATAAGCACTCAGGGGCTTAATACTGCTTATAAATGCACGGGCTATGGCTCAGGCTTGTTACTAACTAACCCTTACACTTAAACTAACCCATATTTCTTACCTAGGCTTCGCCAGGTGGCTCATGGCTTGTTACCTCTTTTCCATATGTCCCACTTCCTCGGCAGTTGGCTGGTGTCTCTTCTGACTTCACCCTCCCTCATCCCATCATTCTCGATTTGGCTGTCCAGCCTGACTTCATGCTGTTCAGCTACTGGCCAGTCAGTTTTTTTTAATTAAACAAATCACAGTGACAAATCTTCACAGTGTAAAAAGGATTATTCCACAGCAACCCTTTTCTCCTGAGAAAATTTTCACAACCCTGAGTATAAACATATGTAGAGTGACAAGCTGAATGTTTACTGATAGAACATTGTTTATATGCAGACCTTTGCCATTCATTAGTGTATAAATGAATTGCACACCAATGGGATGAATGCACTCGCTTATTTTTATAGAAATAATTAAATTCTGGCTGAGTATTTGCTACTGTAGGGCCCAGAGCACCTTCGGTGCTTGTCAGAGTTAATTAGAATTTTATAATCATCAATACTTAGACTGTCACCTTTTATAAGCACATAGGACAAAATGGCAGACCATTTTTTTAGGGCCATTTTAAGAAGTTTTGGAAATTATGTCCTAGTCCTAAGACAAAACTCTTTAACATTTTTTTTTATGATTTTTTTTTTAAATGAAGCTCAAGCCATCAATTCAAGTAGCAATTTTTAAACCAAGCAGTCTGTGGCTGGAGAGATGGTTCTGTGGTGGAGAATGCTTGCTGCTCTTGCAGAGGACCTGGGTTCGGTTCCCAGCACTCCTGTTGGGCAGCTCACAACTGCCTGGAATTGTGACTCCAGGGCGTGCAATGAGCTTCTCTGCCTCTGTGGGCACCTGCACGTAATGCCCATATCCACCCCTACAGATTACATATAAGTGAAATCAGATCAAATAAATCTTAATATCAAGTATTCCAACACAATATAACCCAGAGATGTGCTACTTTCATACCTGCTGAGGAATGATGATAGAAAAATACTGAACATCTTAGTTTCTCACAATTAAGCCATTATATTTCTTTAAGAGTAGAAAACGTCTAGGGCATAGTAAAAAACCCCGTTCTATGGGGCCAGTGAGATGGCTCAGCAGGTAAAGGGGCTTGCCATCAAGCTTGACAACCTAAGTTCGATTCCTGGGACCCTTATGGTGGAAGGAGAGAACCGACTCCCTCAAGTTGTCCTTTGATCTCCACACTTCTGTCGCAGCCATACAAATAAGTAAATATAACTACAAAATAAAACTCACCATCTATAACTTCTGTCTGATCTGATGTGTTCCAGGCGGTGATCACTGGCATTGCATGGCATGACAGCATGTGTGGTGCTAAGTGCTAAGGCAGCAACACATGCAACACAGTGAACGTTGCAGGAGACACTCAGATGCTCTACAGGTTAGATGCCAGACACTTTACTATTGCCATTTTTTTCAACTCCCTTCATTCAATTATGTGACTCCCCCATACCAGGTCACAATCACAGTTTAAGATGCTGAAATTTATAAGAGGAGGGACTTGACCTAAGGTTCAGAGGTGGGAATGTGGGACCACAGATCCCATGGGTATTTGGCATCCCAGAGAAACCGAGGCTGGAATCTCAGATAATACTCAGGGAGGCCACCCCGTCTGCTCCTGGTTTTATGCACCAGGATAGGGGCTGACCCATGCCTCTCTCCTTTAGACTTCACATAGAGCAGTAGGGGGAACAGAAAGACAGACAGACAAACCCATAAACAGTTATGCAAACTGTTTTTCACACTTGGAGTACAGTGTCATCTCATGCTGAGGATCCTGCTTCCTGGGCTGGCCTTGGTCCCAAACTGTCCTTGGGCAATGACTCATAGGGCTGACTCATTTAGATATAGACAGAACTGTGAACCTGTGTTCTATAAAGCAAATGAGATCACTTTGTACACACAGGAATGAACCCAGGGAAGATGGTATCGGGCAGTCATCAATGGAGATGCAGGCCGTACAGGTAATGCTACGTTAACAGGTCACGGTCTGGGAATTAAGGTCTTGGCTTCTCTTGTGCCACCTCCATCTGTGCTGTGATCACTGAGCAGCACTGACACCCCCCATCCAACCCCCGCTGCCCAGAGCAGGTGTGTGCGGCAGAGAGAGGACTGGGGAATCTCAACCTGTAAGTCAGCCCCTGATTCCTTCCACTCATTCATCTCTTCACTTACTTAGGCATGTGTGTGTGGGGCATGTGGGATGGGAGCACGTGTGTGCCTGTATGTGCATTCACACAGGGAGGGAGCACGTGTGTGCCTGTATGTGCATTCACACAGGGAAGGAGCACGTGTGTGCCTGTATGTCCATTCACACAGGGAGGGAGCACGTGTGTGCCTGTATGTCCATTCACACAGGGAGGGAGCACGTGTGTGCCTGTATGTCGATTTACACAGGGATGGGAACATGTGTGCCTGTATGTCCATTTACACAGGGAGGGAGCACGTATGTGCCTGTATGTCCAGTCACACAGGGAGGGAGCACGTATGTGCCTGTATGTCCATTCACACAGGGAGGGAGCACGTGTGTGCCTGTATGTCCATTCACACAGGGAGGGAGCATGTGTGTGCCTGTATGTCCATTCACACAGTGATGGGAGCAGGTGTGTGCCTGTATGTCCATTCACACAGGGAGGGAGCACGATCACTTGTATGTGTGTACGTGTGGAGGCCTGGAGTTGCCATCAGGTGCCCTCCATCTCTGTTTTTTGGAGCAGGGCCTTTGATTCAGCACAGAGCTCATTGGCTCAGCTAGTGCCACTGGCCAGCTAGCACAGGGAATCCTCCATCTCTGCCTCCTGAGCACAGAGGGGCATCCATGGCTGCCTGGCTTTTCATGTGGGTGCTGGGACCCAAACTCTGGTCCTCATGCTTTTGTGGCAAGTGCCTTATCCACTGAGCCCTCTCTCCAGCCCCTCAGTTTGCAGGAATCTTTTGGGTATACGTTCACTAGTCTTGAAGACAGTTTGGAGTCATGTTTCTTTCTTGTCAACAAAATGAACGAGCAAGTCAACAACGTGGAAGAAAAAGTCATCAAGAACATTGGGATTTGGGGGGAATAGAATTGAGGTAAATAATAATAAACGGGTAGGAAGCGTTCACCAATGCACTGGGTGAAGCAGGAGAGGAAATATCAGGGGTGGCGGGGGTGTTGTTGACTTTCCTGGGAGCTGGACAGGACTCATCTGCTTGTGCATGTCGTGTCTTCTTTCATCATTTTTACCAGGAAACGTTTGAATCACTTACCTGATGCTTTACCTGGTTCAGTGGGTCTGATCAGCCGCTGTGGATTGAGAGGCTCCTGAGGAAACCGTGCTGTCTTGTGCTTCTGCACTGGGATCCTTTTGTTTGTTTTTGGTTTTCGAGACAGGGTTTCTCTGTAGCTTTGGAGCCTGTCCTGGAACTAGCTCTGTAGACCAGGCTGGTCTCGAACTCACAGAGACCCACCAGCCTCTGCCTCCAGAGTGCTGGGATTAAAGGTGTGTGCCACCAACACCTGGTCTAATTATTTAAATTTTATAAAGATTAAGAAGATTGAAAAAAAAAACATGGGGGAGGAAGGAGAAACTAAGGGAAACATGCTGTTGCCAAATGGAAAAAAAAAAGTGCATAAACAAAATTAGATGTATACCTGAGAGAGGATAATAATAAAATATTTTATTTTTATAAATGCTAAAGTCAAAGTCCCACTAAACTTCTAGGGCACAAAAAAAAAAGGAAGAAAAAAGAAAGAAATACAAGGAGAAATTAAGAACTGAGAAGATGATGCACTGAGTCATGGTCTTAGTTAGGGTTATTGTTGCTGTGATGGGACACTGTGACCAAAAGCACTGGGGAGGAAAGGGTTCATTTGACTCACACAAATGGAGTCATAGTCCATCGAGGGAAACCAAGGCAGGAACTCAAACCAGGTGGGAACCAGGAGTCAGGAGCTGATGCAGAGGAGTTCTGCTTACTACTGGCTTGCTCCCCATGGCTTGCTCAGCCTGTTTCTTATGGAACCCAGGACCACCAGCCCAGGGATGGCATCATCCACAATGGGCTGAGCCCTCCCACATCAATCATAATTTAAAATTGCCCTACCGCTGGACCTTATGGCCACATTTTCTCAGTGGAGGTTCCCTTCTTTCAGAAGACTCTAACTTGTGTCGAGTTGACATAATACTAGCCAGCACAGTCAGTTTCTCTCTGGGTATCAAAACTCAGACATGCTAGGGAGAATCAGCTAAATTTTTGTACTTTTTCTCTTTTTTATTGTTATTTGAAATGTCTGTGCTTCTTTCTTTTTTAAAACATAGAATAATTTTTATGTATTCTTTGGCAATTTCACACTTGTAAACATTGGGTCTTGATCATATGCATCCCCACCCCCGACTTGTCCCCCAGGCCCTCCCAACCATCCCGATACCCCTTCATGTCATCTCCTTTATCTTCTTTTTTTTTTCTTTTTAAAGTATTGTATTTAATTTTTTTAAATGTGCATTGGTGTGAGGGTGTCAGGTTCCCTGGAACTGAGTTACAGAGAGTTGTGAGCTGCCATGTGGGTGCTGGGAATTGAACCCGGTCTTCGGAAGGGCAGCTTATTCACTGAGCATCTCTCCAGCCTGCCCTCTCCTTTTTCTGTTAATAACTCAGTTATGGCTGGCTGCCTGCTGGAATGGTGGCCACTCTCGATGCCGCCATTTTGTGCGGGTGACTTTGTGAGTGAAATGACCATTTCAGGTCCTATAGACAGCATTATGCAGAACCCCTCTCCATCTTTCTGCTCTTACATTCTCTCCACCTCTCTTTGGAGATGTTCCCTGAGCTTTGGGCACAGGTTTTGACACACATGCCTCATTTAGGGCTGAGTGCTCAAGAGGCACAGATTCTCAGCACTTGACCGGTTAAGTGGACTCTTAGTTTTCTCATGGTTTATATTGCTGCCGAGTCTTACCCAGACTGATGTCCACTGGCACTGTCCTATATCAGTACACTTCCTCCTCTGTATCTGGGGATTCCTGTTTTAGGTGGGGTGTCTCTGAAGTGTTTTGAGCATGAGAAACTGAGGTTTGGTAAAGTACCTGTCTCTGCATGTTCTTATGTATTTATTTATTTATTACTTTTTTTTTCTTACTTTACTGTCTTTATATTTTCAAGGCTCCCTTTAAAACTTCCACTGTAGAGGAACACTGCCATGGATATTATGTACACTCCTGGAACTTCAGAGTTCTTGGGCTAGAGGAGAAAGAGGCAAATTAATAAGCCCAGGGCCCAGGATTCAATGCATCCACTGCTCTCAATAGCAGAGCTATCAACTCTTGGTTGATAAGATTTGTTCCCAGCTGCAGGGTGATGCTCTCTCCTTGTGTGTTTCCTAGCCTGAGTCCAGCCTCCTGCCTCCCAGTCTGGTCAGCATCTGGTCCTGCTGCCTTCCCCAGATGTCTCTTCCTGAGCAGCCATGGCAGGCCAGGTTGATGCTCCTGGCCCTGCGGGTTATCGTAAATAAAGACCTTTTGTTTCTCCAGAGTCCGCAGAGAGAAGAGCTGAGATGGATTTTAAGTGGAATTCTTTTGAGTAAAGCCTTTGGGGTAACCTGGGGTAGGAGATTCAGCAGCAGCCCACAGAGGGCAGGGCACCCATAATTTTATAGACTTGAAGTGGGGGGGATCTCTGAGTTTAGAGGCTTGATGAAGGTACCGGATAGGATATGAGGTATAAACTCAGGAGTTAATCCTGTGATCTACCCTACCTTGGGGCTGCTACAGGTTAGGAGTTGAGCAGTTTAGGGATGGTGCCAGTTAAGACATAGCTTGCTTGATTCCTCTCTTAGGCTGAGGTGTTCTATTCTCTATCATGGATAGAGCCTGACCTCACCCGGAGTAGGTCTGCTTTTTATTTATTTCTATAAATAATAGATTCTCTCTGAGGACAGTGTGGCCAGTTGGGATTTCTTTCTACTGAAGATTCAACAGTCACAGGGACACTGCTCAGCCCCTAGCAGGATTTGAGGCTTGCGAGGGCTGGGGGCGTGCCCTAAGGTAGGGCTGCCCAGCTCTCAGGTAGCTTGTCCCTCTCTGCTGGGAATGGCATGGCTGAGGCTGTGATCATCTCATTTCTGTGTTACTCTTTTTTGCTAGCTCTTTCCCTGGTATTGCTTCCTGTGACTTTCGGAAGCTCTTCCTCTATTTCTCTGTTTGGGATAAAGTCTCTTTTCTCTTATTCTGGCTCTCTCTCCCCTCTAGTCAGCCACCTTGCCTAGGGGTCTTATTGTTGCTTTCATTTACTTATTCAGTGACAAGTGTCCACCCTGGGCCTTGACCTTAGTTTCAACCCTTTGTCACAGCAGGGTTCCAGTCCTCTGGCAGTTCTGCCATCCCACCACTGTCCAGAAGGTGGCGGAATACAGGCCCAGGTGCACAGCATGGAATCTGGCAGACTTAGGGTGGGAAGGGTTAAGGGCCATTGGAAAAGGAGGATCTGCCCTGCTTTTTGGGAAGATCTCAGGGCACATAAGTTAAGCGGACCACAGATGCCCAAGCCTGCTCACAAGCTGCGCTGCTCACTGCCTGTGCCTATGAATTGGAAAACCATTGGTTAAAAGCGATAGCTTTTAACTGGCCTAAAACTGGGACACAGGGAGGTGGCTCAGTGGTTTAGGGCACTGGCTGCTCTTCCAGAAGATCCAGGTTCAACTCCCAGCACCCACAAGGCAGCTCCAGTTCCAGGGCATCTGATGCCCTCTTCTGGCCTCTGTGGCACCAGGCACGTTGTGGCTTCCCACACAATGACCCACCCCTTTCTTGCTGTATGTAGACTGAGCTGCCCCACCCCTCAGAGTGGGAAGCTCATACTTGTTTTATATATATATTCTCCTATAGAGGTGGGAGGGGTTGCAGCATCCACTCCTGGGCTTGCTGGTCAGGAAGACTGAACTGGAAAAAGACTTGGATCAGCTAGGACTGGGGTCTGATGGGCTGCAGTCTATGGTGATACCTACAGGTGCAATGCCACATAATCATTGTGTGTCCCCAGGAGTGTCCCTGGAGGCTGGCACCCTCTGTAGTGCAGAGCTACTGCAGTGAGGTTAAGGTTCCATGTCCCTCTGTGAATCACTGTGATAGTGAGCTCCCAGGGCAGTGAGCAAACTCCAGCCCCATTGTAGTAGGTGGCACCAAAGACCCAGCCCCATGACACTCACCCTTCTCACACCTGGATGTGGATCCCAACAGTGTGTGTGTGTGTGTGTGTGTGTGTGTGTGTGTGTGTGTGTGTGAAAGGCTGGGCCTCATGGTACAGGTTTGTCACTCCAACTACTTGGGAAGCTGAGGCAGGAAGACACAAGTTCAAGACCAGCCTGGGCAGTAGGATGAGCTCAAGGCCAGCCAACTTAGAGAGACCCTGTCTCAAAAATAAGAATGGGCCAGAGGCACTCCTATGCAAGTCCACAGACCTGAGTTCATCCCCAAGACCCACATGGTACCCCCACCCCATACCCCATAGCTAGGGATACAGCTCAATGTGGTATGCCTTACAGGTGCAGCTGCCTAGCATCTGTAAGACACTAGGTTCAAAACCAAACCAAATGCAGTCTCCATGTGGCATGAGTGCCACTCAGTGGCTGAGCCCTCCAGTTCCTGTCCCTGATAGAGGATCAAGTCTGGTAGGCCAGGCACTGACATCAGAAGCTCCCCAGGGATGTGGAGGCCTCCTCTCCAGCATCAGGGACCTGTTTAATTTTGTACCTTGACTGTCTGCCCTTCTCCCCACCCCAATCCCCCACTTCCTTATGGTGTCATCTGGAATCTGTATCCTCCAGACACCCGGTCTCCTTTTGGGGTCTCTCCATGTATATTCTAAACAGAGAGGTATACATTAGTTTCCACCAGTTATAGCTTTTACTCTAAAAATAGATCTCTTTATTTAAAGTTCTTGGTATTATATCAACATACATTAAAGTATTATTTAAATAGGATATAAAACACAGTGCAAAATTCAACAAAAATACAAATGTGTAAGGCGTATAGCTTCCGAGTGCTGAAGCCACACACCACTGTGACCCAAGGCAGTCACTTTGACCTTGATGTCCTTGCTGTGTCCATACAGGGCTACTATGTAAGTTAAGTGCTGAGCACACATTATAAGCGCTTGCGTTGATTTTCACGCCCTTTCCGTGGGCTTCCCACAGGCTTTTTGTCAGTGGCTCAAGGGCTGGAAGGAGCTAGAATGTACAATGACTGAAAGGCCCAGGCTAGACCAGAGAGCAAGCTTCGGGAATTGTGGACATACTTCCCAAATGAGAATGTGAGTATATGTCACCAAGGATGAAGACAGTGGACATATGCCATTGAGGGTGAGGACAACACTGTAATGATGATCATTTCAAAGAATTTCTGACAGTCCCATCATGGAACAGCTCAGCTGGGTCTCAGAAAGGACATGTCCAGGAGCTGCTCCTGCACTATGGCCCTCCTCAAACATACTCATTTATTCTTCTGACCTCAGTGACGTGCTCAAGCTTCATTGCAGGGAAACCCCAGGGAGGTAGGTGTGTGTGTGTGTGTGTGTGTGTGTCTGTCCCCTACAGGTGGTGGCAAAGACCTCTTGTCAGTTTGATGAGTCTGGAAACTCTTGGGATCACACATTAAGTCATTAGGACAGCCTTGCCAGGTAACTTCAACAAGTCATTCCATGTTACACTTGGGGCCATTTTTTGAAACGACAGAGATGAAGACAGTGCTTTGAGCACTTTTTGTTAGTTGTGATTCCCCCTCAACACACCTTCTATGCACGGCCACTGTGTGTAGGTCAACTCAATGAGGGGGAAGATCCTGGGCTCCCAAAGGCCTTTGGGAATGAGTTGGAGAACCCTTGGATTAGATGCCCTTTAGGGGTGACTTCACATGTGTTCTGTAAGGGTGTAGCTTTATGGCAGACTCAAAACCACATAGCATCGTGGGTAAAGTGGTTGTGGGGTCTTGTTTGCATTATGGAGTAAAGTGTTAGAGAAAGGTTGGGGCCCGGGCCCCAGGCCCAGGACTGTTTAGATCCTCAGCCATAAATAACTTTGGTTCTATGAGTGACAGCCATGCTCATCTGCAAACCAATGGCACACATCACTCCCCCAAAAGGACAGTCACCTGTTCCCAAAACACAGTGGTTTCTTAGACACTAAGACCTCATTATGACCACAACAACCAAAAAACTGTCACAAAAAGGACACCAGGCCAGGAGTGCAGTTTCGGCCCTGCACCAACAAATCTGGCTCCTGGAAGGTAGACTGTGTTCAAGAAGGAAGCAAAGTTGGTTGGGCTCTGTTTTTAGGGAGCCCCTGACTAGAAGGTCACGAGGAAGGAATGGAGTGACCTAGAGGGTAAACATGTCAGAAGGTAGACATTCTTGTCACTCTTGGCTTAGGGGTCTCTGGTGAGAGATGCCTGGGATCTCCCAAGAGTCTGAACAGATGGACGGTTCTAGTGCATAGACAGTATAGGAGTCTGAACAGATGGAGGGTTCTAGTGCATAGACAGTACAAGAGTCTGAATAGATGGAGGGTTCTAGTGCATAGACAGTATAAGAATCTGAACAGATGGAGGGTTCTAGTGCATAGACAGTACAAGAGACTGAACGGATGGAGGGTTCTAGTGCATAGACAGTACAAGAGTCTGAATAGATGGAGGGTTCTAGTGCATAGACAGTATAAGAATCTGAACAGATGGAGGGTTCTAGTGCATAGACAGTACAAGAGACTGAACAGATGAAGGGTTCTAGTGCATAGACAGTACAAACAACACATACCACGTGCCACACATACCTGAAAACTGTCTGAATCCTCACATACCCACGTGACAGCTTCAGAAGAGGAAACTGAGCCATAGAGACTGAGAGTGACTCGCTCAGGTTACTACTAGTAAATGGCATAGCCTGGATTTGATCCGAAGTCTGTTTTGTGCAATGCTATACACGACTTACGGACTAGAGTGTCAATCCTCGGGGTCCACAATCACCTGGCTTCACCTGTCTCATTTTCCATAAGGTCTGTCATCCCTGGACAATAGGCGACAGGAACTTAAACTAGTCTCTGACCACAGCTCTACCCCTCTCACAGGGCATCTACAGCAGATGGGTCATAGGAAATGGTGACATCTTACAGCTCAATCCAAATGACAAAGAGCGCATGAGTGAGCCACAATTAGCAGCCAGGACTTTCGATTTCCTCAGGAAGGGACATGGCTGGTGAGACCTGGAGGTGTGTCTGGTCCCCAGGGAAGTGCAGTAGAGGTAGCAATACCAGACTAGATTGACCACCAGGGCCAGCTCACCTGGCCATGTAATCTCCCAGCATCCTGTCCCTGACCCCTGTCCTCTGCAGGCTTGAGGTGTCCCAGCAGCTCGGGATGCTGCCCTTGGGTTCTGATTCCTCCTCTTCCTCCTCTTCCTCCTCCTCTTCCTCCCCCTCCTCTTCCTCAGAGTGTCTGTCCCAGGAGAAAGTCGGTGTCTGGAGAGAAACTGGGGACTCCCCAGGAACCAGATCTCTCTTTGGGGATAAGGAAACCCAAATTCTCCATCTGGAGAGGTCATCTTTCTGAAGTTCTTCCATGGTGCCTGAGTCCTCAGAAAACTCCAGGCATGGGAGCGCCTCCTGGTGCCCATCCCCATCAGGCTCTTGGTCTGGTTCCTTTTTGTCCCAACAGCTGGAAGATCCAGCTTCATCTTTAAGGGAGGAGTCCACTGTGCTGGACCAGCTCCTGTCCGAAGAGTCCCAGGCAGAATCTTCACTTTCCCCTGAACCTACCCCAGACTCAGCTGTCTCCGAGTGCCCCATAATCTGGAGCTTCTCCCTCATGAAGAGGGGCTGTTCCAGGTAGGGCTGGATACTGTCATTGTCATCTGTGTCATCTTCATCCTCGGTGCTGTCCTTTTCTGGTCCTGCCTGCAGCGTGCCTGGGTCTCTGACTCGAGCAACTGGTCTGATCCTTATGGTCAGTTCTTTCTGGGGACAGAGGATCAGGTCATCTGGAATCTCAGGTGCACTGGGCTGAAAGGTTGCCATGGGATATCTGTATTCAGAAAAGTCCTGAGGTAGAAAGGGAAAGAGAGACCGGACATCTTGAGACAGGACTGGTTGAATCTGGGCCCCCTGGCAGTAATCCAGATGGATTCAAGGGAAAGTTGTTTCTTTGGGAGGGGTTTCCAGAAAACAAGGGGGCTAAGCATGGTGGGGAAGGAAGCATTTCTCCCTCTAGCAAAAAGCCTTACTTATTCTGAGGATCCATTGCGCCTCAGCATTACTCCAATGATGGGGGAGGCCCCTGGCTATTATGGGAGATACAGATGGTGTGGGAAAAGCCATCAGCATGAGAAATGCTGCTGGTGCCCGGGAATAGGCAGCCTCATGGCTGGGCCATCACTGACCAGCAGAGGTCACTGGCCAAGCTGTTGGCCAGGTGAACCTCTACAGGTCTTTGAAACTACGTTCTGCTATGTGACACAGGACACAGGAATACAGGGAGTTCTGTCCTTGAAGCCCATCACTAGGGAGCATTTAGAGAGCCCCACCTGGTCCAGTCCAGCTCTTCTCTGACCTCTCTAGGTCTCTCCCCCAGCTAGATCCTGATAGAGGACTTAGGCACGTCTCCCTCTGGTGGACAGATTTGCTGTTGGATGGCACAGCCAGAGGTGGGAATTTAGAGGCCAAGCTAAGATAGCCAACATTACAGTCTGGGCCAGTCCCATATGCAAACTGAAGTCCCATATGCAGTCTGAAGCATTGCAAACTCAGCCCCACTTTCTGTTACCCAACATACCCCTCCATGCTTTCCACACACCCTAGATGTGCCATACCAGTGCTTGAGGCATCTTCACCCACTGAAACCAGGGGTCCCCTTCCAGTCTCTTCCAGATCACAGCCACTGAAGCAACTGCTACCAGTAGAGGCAAGAGTAAGGGCAGTGTCAAGACAGCCCAGTTGGCTCCTAGGAAGGAGAGAACATAGAAACTCCAGACAGAACAATGGTCCCAGTACCTCAGTGTGCCAAGTACTTCAGTGACCATCCCGCTCATTCCTCAGGGGAGAAGCCCATTCTGGTAGAAGCTCAGAGAGGTTGTGTAAACTACTCAAAGACACACAGGCAGTGTGGTAGAGCTGGAATTTCCATAAGTGAATACACTCTCAGTTTATACTTTCAACAGTTCTATCACGAGCCTTCTGAAAGAGGGAAGTCTCCCACTCCAGCGCCATTTCCCACTCACCTGGGGCCCCTATAAAGATGCAACTGGGCTCAGAGAAGTGGCTGTACTTAGCGACAGTGAAGGTGTAGATGGTTCTGGCACTGAGGCAGTGGCGTCCACTAGCACCTTGCTGGAGAGGGATCTCCATGGGTTTGCTGTGTTCAGTGGCAGGGAACTGGGTCTGTTTGGAGAAGCAAGAAGCAATGAACATGCAGCCAGCTGATGGGTACATGTGGAGAGGTCAGCCAGCTGATGGGTACATGTGGAGAGGTCAGCCAGCTGATGGGTACATGTGGAGAGGTCAGCCAGCTGATGGGTACATGTGGAGAGGTCAGCCAGCTGATGGGTACATGTGGAGAGGTCAGCCAGCTGATGGGTACATGTGGAGAGGTCAGCCAGCTGATGGGTACATGTGGAGAGGTCAGCCAGCTGATGGGTACATGTGGAGAGGTCAGCCAGCTGATGGGTACATGTAGAAGGGTGGCCAGGTGAGATAGAGTGGGACCCAGGAACTTTCATTTCTCTTCTTACATTAAAGTACAAGTATTGGGGCTGGAGAGATGGCTCGGTGGTTAAGAACACTGGCCGTTCTTCCAGAGGTCCTGAGTTCAAATCCCAGCACCTACATGGCGCCTTTCTACTGTCTATAATTGTATTTACTGTCTATAACTGTACCCTCCCCTGGTGTGCAAATGAGCATTCAGACAGAACACCCATACACATAAACAAACAAACAAACAAACATTTTTTAAATGCAAGCACTAAGGGCACGTTCTACTTCCTGCTTTCTTCTCAGCTATATTTCCTTGTACAGACCATTGGAGTTCAAAAGCAGCCTGCTACTTGGGGTCACTCCCATGTAGCTCACCAAGCCCTGGAAGGACCCACATCTCCACTGGGGATAAGGGTCATTCAATCACTATAGGTTCAGAAGCTGCCCCCACTGCCCAGGGTAGCTCAAAGCAGGGACAGGTGGCTAGTGAGATGGAGGTATGCCCTGACTACAGTTCCCAAAGACAGAGAAGAAAAAGAAGGCCAAACAGCAATCATATTAATTCCACACTGATAAGGCAATATGCTATGGGATAAAAGGTAGTTGTATCTCTGTGAGTTTGGGGTCAGTCTGATTTACATAGTGAGTTCCAGTATAGCCAGAGCTATGTAGAGACCCTGCCTCAAAACAAAGAGCTAAAGTCAAGCCAGGCAAGGTTGTGAATGCCCGTAATACCAACACCTAGGAGGTGAAGGCAGGAGAAGGGAGGTCAGGGGTTCAAGGTCATTCTTGGCTACATAGCAAGTTCAAGGCCAGGCTGGAATATCGGAAATCCTATCTCAACCACCTCCCCTCCCTCAAACCTGCTCCTTTAACTTAATGAGGATCATTTTAAATGACTTGGGACCAGTAGGGTGATGTAGTAAAGTCACTTGCTGTCAAACCTAATGACCTGAGCTCAATCCAACAGGAGAACCAACTTCATAAAGTTGTCCTCTGACCTCCAGACACAAGCTGTGGCATACACGACTGCCCTGCCCTCACAGAGTCACACACACACAATATAACTATAGGCAATAAAACTTTTAAATGACATACATGGCTTGTAGTATGCTCCTGTTGGGCAATGCTAATTAGGATGTTTATTTTTTTCATTGACTTGCAAAAATTATACACATGTACTCCAAGCATGGTGGCATGTACCTATAATCCCTATATACATTCAGACCCAGATTTGGGCAAACTGTATGTGTTGATGGGGGTGGGGTGATGTTTTACTATTCCTGAGATTCTGGAAGGCAGCAACCAGCTTATGTTCATATCCCTAGGGTCACAGGTGTGAATTCGAGAAGACTGAGCTAGAGTTGGGGTCATCGAGCCACAGCCGTGCCAACTCTACCCCACTGCCTAGTTTCATAAGCGGGAACCCGGCAATATGCGCTTCCTTGCATGTTGCCTATAAGCAGTTGCTTTTGAGTTACAGCTGCGGAGCTCAGACTCTGAGGCCACAGTGGCAAACATATTGACTCTCTGGACCTATATAGGAAAAGGTTTTCAAATCTGTCGTAAATGCATATTCAGGCCTGTTCCTGGAATGTGCTGGAAACTGGATGCGCAAAGAACCATTCATGGTCATCCCTGGGTGCTTTTTTTTTTTTTAAATTTGGATGTTTCTGGGCTTTCTGTAATGAATCTGGGTGACTTGGAGAATCAATTTTCTACAGCCTAAAACACTTCAGTCGAACTTTTATGGGGGGCAGGGCCTGGGGAGAGACTCAGTCTATAAAATGTTCTCCCGTGCAAGCATGAGGATCTGAATTTGATCCCTGGCACCCACATAAACTCTGGGCATGCCTGCAACCCCAGAGCTAGTGAGGCAGAGAAGCATTATCCCTGGACTTGGTGGCCAGTTAGCCTAGCCAATCTAGTTAATCTGTAGTGCCTAGTTCAGTCTCAAAAACAAACAAACAAACAACAACAAAAAAACAAAAACAAAAAAAAATAAGGTAGAGTATTAATCCAGCATTCAGATCTTTGTGAGTTCGAGGCTAGCCTGGTCTACACAACAAGTTCCAGGCCAGCCAGAGACACATGGTGAGACCCTGTCTGGGAGGAGAAAAGAGTGGAAAGTGATGAGAACACCTTGTGGTTTTCGTAAGAACACACACACACACACACACACACACACGGATATGGACGGGCACACTCAAGTGCACACATCCCCGCGCTTGTGCCCCGCCCCCTCAGAGGCAAGGCCTACAATTTCCAAGATGAGATTGAAAGCTACAGTGTGGTTGAGGCCTGTTCCGTGGAGGGCAAAGAAATCTCCTGTTGAACAGGCCATCGGTGTTGCACGTCAGCAAGGGCTGACTGGAGTCAGGGGGCCTTGGGAGAATTCTTGGAGGAAAATGCAGGAAACCCTATAAGAAGGTGGGAGGAGGCCCTGCTCCCTCAGGACAGCACAGGCTTTCCTACCTTGTGCTCTACGCCCTCCTTCCAGAATTGCACCTCATACTTCAGGTCCCAATAAGGCATGCAAGGCGGCAGCTGGTACGTGGCATTGACCAATAGGATCTTCTCCATGTGGGTGAGCACAAGGGTGGGTGGGGCGGGCTCCACTGTCACAAACAGAATAGGATCTGTCAGAAAGCTCCGGGAGCCCATCTCCTCTTTGTCCTGCACAGGGCGCAGTCTCAATAGTATTTTTTAAAAAATATCTACTATGTTGCAAGCTCCTCACAGCCCTTTTGCTTGCCTCTCACTGACCCGGAGAGGGAAGCATCATATCCCCACTGTGTATGTGTTGTGTGCATGTGTTTGTGTGTGTGAGCATAACTGTGAGTGTATGTACAGAGGCCGGAGGTCCATGTGTGTCTTCCTCTATTGACGCTCACCTTACCCTTTGAGTCAGGGTCTCTCACAGAAGCATTTGATCATATTGAGGTCTCCTCAGTCTTCACCAACCAAATTTTTTAAAATAAAGCAAGACCCTAGACGCTAAAGCTTGCCAGAATACACCACTAGTAGTGGGTAGGTTCTGGCTGGGAGTCTGGACCCTTCTGACTTTAGCCAAGTCTGTGAGGAAGGGCGGTCATAAGAGGATTGTGAACACCAAACAGTAACCCCACAAAACTTAGCTCTGTCTCTTGCTGTCCCAGAGAGATGAAAGGCGGGGGTGGGAAGGTGGGTTAGTCAAAGAGGTTCAGGGAAAGCAACCCAGCACAATGTGCCTGAACATAACATTAGATGTCCCACAGGGGTGACTCTTCAAGCAGCCATAGGAGATCCATAGCTCTTGAGATTCTTGTATTTACAGAAACTTGCCACCTCGTCTTTTATGTATGAAGTCAAAGAAAGCTATTGACTTCATTTCTGCTGACAAGATGGAGGCTGGCCAAACTTTGGCTGCGGTGCTTAGAGCTGCGGTGAAGGAGGAACCCTGCCTTGGAAGTGGAACCCAGAGCTTAAGGGTCTCTGGGAGTCAAGGAGAATTGTCCCAGACTGTCAGCCTGATTGCCCAGCTGCATTTTAAAGCTGCTTTGGACTAATGTCCCATTCCTCTTGTCTCCCAGTTTTTATTAGTGTTACCTTTGCCTCCCATATCTTATATAGGGAACAGAGATGGTATACTTCAATCAGAGGTGGAGAGGAACCATGCCCAGAAGTCATACTGAGTGGATTGCACCCAGGCCATTATCTGATGCACTGGTTCAGACACTACCTAGGAGATCTTGGAATCTGAGTTGATGTTGTAATAAGAGGCAACCTTAGGGGACCTTGACACAGGTTGAATGAATTATGCATTTGCAAAAGATGTGAATTTGGGGCCAAGAGGAAAGCCCATGGCAGGCAGACTCCCCCCTCCCCCCAAAAAAGATGTTCCACCCTGATCCCTGGAGCCAAGAGGAAAGCCCATGGCAGGCAGACCCCCCCCAAAAAAAAAGATGTTCCACCCTGATCCCTGAATGTGGCAGTTTGCTGTGTCATTGCTGAGTGGCAAAAGGAATTTCGGTTAAGGTTCAGAGCCTTAAAATGGTGAGTTTATCCTTGGCCATGCAGATAGGCCCAGAGCCTTCAAGAGTAGAGGACTTTCTGCTGTTGGCAACAGAAAAATCAGAGGAGAGGGGAAGGTACTGAGATGCCACATATAACTAGGACACAGTTCCGGTTAGCAGAAGGGAGTGTGGGAGCAGGAGGGGAAAAGCAGGCTTGGAGAGGCCCCTAGCTGGTGAGCAGTGGGGGTCAGGGACCTCAGCCTGGCAACCGGAATGAGCTCAGAAGTTCATTCTGCCCTGGGCATCTATGGTGAGACCCGGGCAGGGGGGTGGTGAGACCCGGGCAGGGGGGTGGTGAGACCCGGGCAGGGGGGTGGTTGAGCTCCCAGGACCTCTGGACCAGAGAAGTCAGTCTAGCCTGCTTGGTAAATTTCATTTCAGGTCAGTCACTATCTGAAAAACAAAGGTAGGATTGTGCCTGAGGAACTGTGACACTAGAGGTTGCCCTATGACCCCTATGTGAACTCATGGATACATGTATGTGCACACACATGAATACATAGTTACACATATTAATAGACACACAAGGTTGTTGTGTTGGACAGTGTTCTTAAGGAGGAATAGCTGCTCACTCAGAAACTTTATCAAAAGGAGCAACCTTCAATATTTATTGTATGTATGTATGTATGTATGTATGTATGTATGTATGTGAGTGTGTGCATGTGACAAAGGAGGCCAGAAGATGGCCTCGCTTGCCTAGAACTGGAGTTATAGTCTGTTGTAAGCCGCCTAACATGGGTACTGAGAGCCCAACTGTGGTCCTCTACAAGAATAGCAAACGCTTCTTCAGCCTTGGGACTTACCGTCAAAAAGGTAATGCAGGTACTTGGACTCCACCGGTGGGGACCTGCCTCGTGCAGACGCAGAAGCTGCCTGCACCCGTCCTTTGAACTTGTTGTACAGATCCTGCCTCTTCAGGCACATGAGGGGACACACCAGAGCCTTGGTGCCTGCACACTGCCCCACTTTTTGCCAATGCTGGGAGCTGGGGTAGCTGAGGGGGAGATGGAAGAGGGTGAGCTGTGGACTCCCCTACATTAGAGCACCTGACCTTCCCAATATATATCCCACCCTTCAGCCAGATGCGCCGGGCAGACAAGTGTGGATGGGAATCCTGTCTGTCTTCTCTGTCTCTGGGTCCTTCCACAGGGCACTCACTGCCTCTCTGTCCCAGGTTCCCATCTGCAGTGCCTCCTCAAAAGGCCGTTGGAGTCACCATCACTAATATTAATGACACTTTCCCTGCGTTGATTTCCTCAGGCATCTGTAGGACACTGGCTGTAGGCCAGGGGCCATGTTGGGCGCCGAGTGAATGGCAGAGGGAAACACAGCGGGCTTCATATGATTGCAACATCCTCAGGACGCGGAGGTAAAAAGGTGACTTAAGCCTAGGAGTTATTCCAGGTATCAATGAATAGGCAAAGCATGGCGGATGAGGTCCTGCCTCCCCAGGGTTCTCACTGCTGATGGGAGGGAACAAGGGACACTCATCACACCCACAATGTAAATCCAGGAGGTAGTAGGTGCAGTGATAAAATGATAAAAAGAGTGAGGTTGCTCTGAGAGGGCATCTCAGAAGAGGCCAGGGAGACGGTGACCCCCAGCGAGGAGGAAGAGGAAACCAGGCGACGACATGAGACAGCAGAGACGGAACAAAGGACTGAGGTGGTGTGCTGGGGAGTTTTTGTCAATACAAGGCAGGAAGAGGGAACTTGAATTGAGAAAAAAGAGCTTCCATCAGATTGGCCCGGAGGCAAGCCTGTGGGGCATTTTCCTGACTAATGATTGATGTAGAAGGGCAAAGTCTACTGCGGGTGGTGCCACTCCTGAGCAGGTGGTCCTGGGCTGTTTGAGGAAGCGGACAGAGCAAACCATTAAGGTCAAGTCAGTAAGCAGCATCCCTCCACAGTCTCTGCTTCAGTTCCTGCTTCCAGGGTTCTGTTCCGCTTAGCGTTCCTGCCCTGACTTCCTTCAGCAATCAAGTGCAAGGCCAAAGAGCTAAAGCCCCGTGGGTAAGGGATGGTGAGGCCCAGGTGGACAGGGGATGACGGGGACAGGGAGGTGGCAGTTCAGGGGCCTGGCAGGCCTGGGCTAGGAGTGTGGATTTATCACAAGCGTGATGGGAAGCCACTGATGTTTAGATGGGGTCTGCTATGGCTTGAAGGCCTGTGATCCTGCAAATGAATGTTGGAGTTTAAACCCCAAAGTGATGCCTTCTGTGTATTAAATCTCGAGAACAATATGTCTAGTAAGGATGACCGTCTAAGCATGGCTCCAGAGAGATGCCCAGACACCCTGCCTCTTTCCCACGTGAGAACACAGGGTTGCTATCTCTGCCATGTAAGGACAAAGTGAGAAGGCATGATCTCAGGAGTGTCCCTCTCCAGGAATCAGCTATGCTAGTGACTTCACGTTGGGCTCATTACCCTCCAGAAATATGAGAAATAGATAGTTACTGTCTCTAACTTAAAGTACTTTGTTAGAGCACCATGAACAGGCTGAGTCACACTGAAGTGATCTAACTTGTATTTTTGAAAGGTCACCCTTGGAGCCGACAAGACAGTCCCACAGGTAAAGGTGCATGCTGTGCAACACTGGACGCCTGAGTTTGATCCCCAGAACTCATGTAAAGATGGAAATAGAAAGTGGGTATGATGGTGCATGCCTTTGATCCCAGCATGTACACAGGCCAGTCTCTGAGTTCAAGGCCAATCTGGTCTACATAGAAAGTTTCACGACAGCCAGGGTTAAATAGTGAGACCCTGTTTCAAAAATAAATAAATAAATAACCAACCAAACAACAACAACAACAACAACAACAACAACAACACACACACACACACACACACACACACACACACATACACACACTACACTGGAAGAAAATAGGAAACCAACTCTACAAACTTGTCTTCTGACCTTTACACATGCACAGTGATATGCATATGTATGTGCATGCATATAATAATTTTAATACATTAAAATGCAATTTCAACTGGGCCATGGTGGCACATGCCTTTAATCCCAGCAATTGCGAGGTAGAGGCAGGTGATCTCTGTGAATTCAAGGCCAGCCTGGTCTACAGAGTGAGTTCCTAGACAGCCACGGCTACACAGAGAAACCCTGACTCAAAAAAACCAAAAAAAAATCAAAATAAAATGCCATTTCTAAAAGCAGAGTAGGAGGCTGCAGCAGTGTCAGAGAAAGTAGTTGGCAGAGAAAGTGAGAACAGATATACCCAGGATATATTTTGGAGGTAAAGCCAGTCAAATGTGCCCAGAGACTGTTGTGGAGTATGAGGGATAGGAAGTCCCTGGATTTGATGAGTGAATCATGGGAGAGTGGAGAAGCTGAGTAAGGATGCTATAAAGAGCATCCCCACCAACTGGATGCCCGGTGTTCAATACCTGAGCTTATGGGGACATTTCTTAAACTGCTGCAGAGGGCGATTCTAGTGAGGCTCCTGACAAAAAGGACATCTGCTCTGTCACTGTCCCTAAAGGAAAGGCAAGTCCTTGTTACAATAACTATATATATCTATGTAGCTAAGCATTTGGCTGAATTGTGTTCTAGTGTTTTGTCAAAAAGAAACATTAAGAGACCTGAACTTGGATATTTAGCTGAAGAAATTTCTAAGCATGGTGTTGAGGGTGTGGTCCAATTTTAGCTTACTATAAAATGTGAGAGGCTGTTGAAGTAAAAACAAACCCGAGCTCCAGGATTTGGAAAAGTCTCAGCCTATCCATGCAGCAAAATAAACAAGTAAAGAGTTGGATGTGGCAGTGAATGTCTGTAATCGCAGCACATGGGAAGCAGAGGAAAGAGGACTGGGAGTTCAAGGCTATCCTCCACTACTTGGTGAGTTCAAGGCTAGCCTGGGCTACACGAAACACTGTTTCAAAACAAGTGTTCTGGAGAGAATATCAACATTGTGATTGGAAGATCCTTTGATGAAGAATTCCTGTATGTTGTCTCAGTGGTTAAGACCCTTTGCTGCTCTTGCAGAGAGGGGGCCTGAGTGCAATTTCCAGCACCCACATGACAGCTCACAACCATCTGTAGCTCTAGTTCCAGAGGATCCAACACCATTCCTGGCCTCTGAGGGCACTGCACTGGACCACTTACATATATATAATCAAAACACCCACAAACATGGAAATAAAGAAATCTTTAAAAAAAAAAAAAAAAAAGAAAGAAAGAAAGAAATTTATGGGTGTAATTAATGGATGCAATCAGCTCCCTCGTTAGGAACCAGAAGTGGAGGGCGAATTACTCCAGCACAGCCACTGCCAGCCTTGACCAAAGGGGACAGAGACTGGAGAGAATGAGTTCTTTGTAGGTTAACTTGCATTATTGTTGGGGACAAGGGAAGATGGATCGTGAAGATGACTGAGAGGTCAACAGGGGGTGAAGGCAAGGCCATCTTCCCAACTGCTGGGACACAGTTCTCTCAGGGATAGGGCTGTCTTACAGAGAAAAGGGGAGTCCTCCAGCCTGTTGGATTCAAAATTCATAGCTGCCAGCTCAGTGGGCCCAAGGCAAGAACATTGAGCTAAAAAGGGTAGTTTCTGGGGCCTTAAATGGAGCCAGGCATGGTGGAGCGTACCTGTAATCCCAGCACCTGGGAGGCCAAGACAAGAGCATCCTGAGTCCTAGGCTAGCCTGGGCTACATTGTGAATTCTAACCAGTTTAGACTACACAGGGAGAGCCTGTCTAAAACATACCAGCAAATCTAGGCAGGGTGGCAGACGCCTGTAATTTCAGTATTTGAGAAGTAAAACAATTTTGAGGCCACCCTGAGGTACATAGTGAAACCTTGCCTCAAGAATCAAACAAATGGGACCGGCTGGAGAGACGGCTCAAGAGCCATGAGCACGTGCTGCTCTGGCAGAGGACCGGAGTTCGGTTACCATCTCCCACATCAGACAGCCCACAGTGGCTTGTAATTTCATCTCCAGAGTATCCAATGCCCTTTCCAGGCCTCTGTGAGTACCTGCACCCACACGCACACACACACACACACACACACACACACACACACACACACACACAATTCTGTTTTTGTTTTTGAGATAGGGTCTCACTATGTAGTTCTGATTGTCCTAGAACTAACAGTGTAGACCAGGCTGGCCTCAAACTCATAGTGATCCACCTACCTGTGCCTCCTGAGTGCTGGCAATAAATGCATATGTCATCATATACAGCATTAAATCTTTTTAAAACAATCAAAGGGGGAAAAAAGCCTTACTGGAGGTTGCCTCCCCAGGTGTGACTGGCATTCCATCACTCTTCTGATCATTCCTCTGGGAATGGACATGCTTATCTCACACCTGTCCTACCATTTCACTTTAGAAGCATGTGACTTCATCAGGTCCACTGAGTTAATTTTGTCTCAGCATGAGTCACATTCTAAGTCACACCCACACCTGAAATTGATAACTTTGGACTTAGTGCAAGCTGGAATGAGGTAAGACCTTTGGGGCTGTAGAGACACACTAACAAATAAACATTTAAATTGGTGACTAATCCAGAGCATGAAAGTGCATAGAATTAGAAACAATCAACAATGAAATCCAAATCATTTGGAGAAAAGCATAAACCAACAAACTATATATGCATTCACAGGTTTTGGTGTGCACCATAGCTGAAACAAAGCCTCCGGTTGGGTCGGATTAAGATATTTTGATAATAGCTTTGAGGTTGGGGATCAAAAAGCAAAGCATCCCAATTATTACTGAATGACATACTTCCCTTTGGAGGACTGATGGGCGATCAAAGATGAAGATTAATTCCTTGTACCCATTTCTGCCCTTTATCCTGAGATAAAGAACCATGGATGAGGGGGGTATGTACCCGATGATTTAGAGTAGAACTGACCATTTTAAAAGTTTAGGTTTATGATTCCTTTAAGATTCTTTCTAAGATCACCTTTCAAGGTAAATAATAAAATGATTGGTTCTTTCTTTGCAACCACAAAAATGCAGCCTGCCAGGAAAAGAACTGGCTGAGAAAAATACCTTGCTTGCTTATACTTTGTTAATCTAAAACAAGTTGCTTGTGAATGAATGTGGGCCTTGGGGATAATTTGTTTTTCACCTGTAATATGTGAAATGAGAAACATGTTTCTTACTTGTATTCAATGTAATCATTCACTTGAAAAATAGAATGTGACCACATTGTGATTTCTAGATTGCCTGAAATATTTTGTTGGGGTGTATAAGCTGTAGAGGAAAAATAATCAGAATACAGCAGAAGAATAAAGAAGAAATCCACCAAGAGAGTGTGTGAGTGTCTTTTCCCTTACCCCATCAGATAAAAGGTCAGAGGATTCTGTGGATTCCTTTGAGCCCTGAGCTGCCAGTCCCCCAGGCAGCAAAAGAATATGTAATCTTTCAGCTTCCTATTCTTGCTGCCCTGCCTCCTCTACCATCAGGGACTTTTCCTCTGGAACCCTAAACTGAAATACTCTTTCTTCCATAAGTTGCCTTGCCTGTGGTGTTTTATCACAGCAACAGAAAAGTGACTAATACAAACCCCAAGGACTTCTGTCCCCTGGTGTCTTGGCCCTCGCAGCTCCACTCAAGCCCTACTCTAACTTTACACAAAGACCCACCCCGTCTCCAGCAAGACTGTCATCTGCCATTCTCCACCAATTATCTTTCCCGTTATCTCTAACCTCTAGCAAGAGCCCCTCTCCAAGAGCCTGTCACATGCCGTCTCTCAGAGACCCAGCGAATTTCGGAATGCTGACACATGGAATGCAGAGAAACCCCTCCATCTCTCACCCACTACTCCATCTCCCCACCCACCAGCAGGGAGGTGCCCCTGTACCCTTGGTAGGTCACAAAATAGGACACATCCGGGGGGTTACCAAGCCCTGGAAGCCACGTCAGGTACACTGTGAAGTTCTGGGAGAAGAGCGTCACGTTTCTGGGTGGGGCTAGACGGGACCATCCTGTGGGAGAGAAAGAGGTCAGGAAGGCTGGAGCTTTTGGCTAAGCTTGGCACAGGTACCCATAGCTGGAGATGAGATGTATGGCATGTGTTCAGTCCCTTGCCACCTGTGAGGACCAGCATCTGCCAGCTGCTGCATTACAGCCCTCCCCTTCCCCAGCCCTTAGTGTCCCTCTGTGCCTAGAGAGCCGGCTCTATGTACTCTGGCACCCGAAGTTGGGTTCCACATGGTTGACAAGGGGCAGGAGCCAATGAATGGCCTCATACCCTTCCTGGATGCCACAAGATTCTTGGTGCAAGCATTGTTTTTGTTGTTAACTTTTAATTTATTATTAGCATAGGTGTGTGTGCATGTACATGTGTGTTTGTGCACATGTGACATGTATGTGTGAGTATAGGTGTGTGCTTACTATGGCACATGTGTAGAAGTCAGAGGACCTCTCCTGTCATCACAGGTCTTGAGGACTAAACTCAGGCCATCAGGTTTGAACACTATTACCCACCAAACCTTCTCTCTTGTGTTCTCCCTGTGACCCCAGTGCCTGTCTGGAATGGCTCCTGAGGCACAGTGCACATATAACACGTGTGTTGGATGAATAGGTACTACTATAATCTTAAAATGCTCCTCATGGGGCTCCCTACTGATGGAACAGGATGGATACAGTGATGGTTGCTGCCTATGTGGTAGAAGCAGAGTTGTCATCCCAAGGTACCCAGCCAGAGTTGACCCTACTCAAATCTTTCCACCTCACCACCCCACTCCCCATGGCTCGCTTATTTAAATGGACCATTTGGACATCTGCCCATGAACGCAAGGCGGCCCCAGACCATTCCCTCATACAGACTATAAATTGCTTTCCCCTTTCTGCTTAAACTGTTGCACTCCTGCTTCACCTGACCCAGAGAGGGAGGGGACCACCCTCCCTGCCCAGGTCCTTGGTCTTGTTTCCACCTGCAGTGACGTACTAAGTTTGCACTTTTCGCTGAAGAATTAGTCTGGGCTTTCCCTAGGGATCCACAAAGAACACAGGGCCAGTGCTCAGTGCCAAGGTGATGGTCAGGTGGGTCTAAGGTGGGCACCAGTCAGACTAGAGTCACAGGAGACTTGCCAGGATAAATGGATTTCTTCTATGAGGGGTACCTGGGTTGTTGCCTGGACAACTGGGTCCTAGGCACTCTGCCAGGTAAGTGTGTTCCAGCTTCAAATTTTGAATATCTGGTCTCCAGCTCTTAGTGCCATTTTGAAAGCTATGGAGCCCATAGGAGGTGGAACCTGGCTTGTGGAGTAAGTAACCAAGAGTGGGCCTTGAGCAACACACCCAGACCGTGTTCCAATTCATTCTCTCTGCTTTGGGTCCAGTCCACATGAATGACCCACCACAGGCTCTGGCTGCCACAGATTAGAGACACTTTGCCATGCCTTTCCCGCCATGATGGCCATAGACCATCTGGGGCTCTGAAACCCTGAGCCCCAACACATCCTCTTTTAAGTGGCTTTTGTTAGTATTCAGGCATCCGTACCGGCCTGTCCTTGGGGTTCTGACAGGACACGCCCTCAGCTGCAGCCACTAAGAGCACCACCTGTGCATGTTCACTATGTGCCTTTTAAAAGGGCCCTGACCTCCTCCCATCCTTCTCTTTCTCTCCCCCTCTCTGTCTGTTCCCTTATCTCTCTCTCTCTTCTCTTCTGCTCCTGTCTCAGAAGGCTGGTCTCCCCCTTTCCCTTCCCCTGTTAATGATTCTTTTCTCTAACAAACAAAACAAAAACCAAACCAAACAAAAACAAACAAAAAACACAAACCTCTGCTTGAACCTTGTTGTATGGTGTCTTTCTCTCATGCGCTGCGTTTCTTAAATTACAACAGCTTCTACCATGTGTTTTGTCACAACAATGCACAGGGAACTTGTTCACCAAGAAAGCCACATTAAAAATATTGAAGCCAGCTCCCTTGCAGTGTCTGTGAGGATGGGGGCCGTGCCATCCCCTCCTACTGGAACCCTCGGTTACCTGTGGGTTCTCAGAACATCCCTGTCCTCTTCAGCTCACCCTCTGCACAAATGCAAGGCTTACAATGAAAGTTACACCATGCCTGTCTCCCGCTGAACCCTTTCAAGGTTTCCTACTCCAAGGAACCTCCAAGGCCCCCAGGATGGCCTGTACCTCTCCACGTTCCCCCTCCTCTCCAGCCATGCTGGAGATGCTTCCAGGAGCACTGGCTTGCTCCCTGCTCCGAGCCTTTGCACATGGTGATCCCAACATCTAGTCATCCCCATGGCTCCTGCCACATTCCTTTGATGGAGCTGTCTCTCTGTGGCACGTTCCCTGACCACCATTTGTTGGCCTCTAATCTACTTCCTGTTTCACAGATAACTACTTACACTAATTACCTTCAGCTGATTGCTCCATGTCAGGGCTCCCTGCCCTTCCTCTGCCTCTACAGAACAAAGTCCATATTCCTCATCTGAGTGTCCAAGGACTTGTCTGGCGGCCTGGCCATCTAGCTGGTCTCCGGCAGCTTCCCATAGGCCCCCAAAGCTGCAGGCCCCATCATTTAGATGTCTGTGAACCTTGGTGTCCTGGGTTACTTGGAGTTCACCATCTAATCTCTGAAAGATTCTATCCAAATATCTCTTCCTCCAGGTAGCCTTGACACCTCTAAGAGGAGACGGTGATGATGACAGAGTAACAATAGCCCCTTTTGTATTGGGTTGTAGCTTCCAGTTAGCTGTGCTGAACACTCTGAGAGGGATTTGGGAGCTCTGCACACAGGTGGGGGGACCAACGCCCTCTCAGATACTCCAATCTAGATCAAGGCAACTCTCAGGTCTGTGCTCTGGGCTTATTGCCTCTTCCAGTATATCCTGGGCTCAGTCTACGTGTGTGTGTGTGTGTGTGTGTGTGTGTGTGTGTGTGAGTGCGCGCGCGCACATGCTCTCCTATTCTCGTGTGTACCTGCGTCTCACTCTGTAGCCTAGTCTAGCTCAAATCTGAGGCAATCCTCTTGACTCAGCACCTAGGGTGCTAGGATTACAGGCATGAGCAACCACACCTGTTGACCACTGTAACCCACATTTCCTACATTCCTTAGTGTGCTGGGGAACAGAAGAAACAGCTCCATCTCCTGCCCCAGGGGAGCTCATGGTCCCAGGGAGAATTCAATCACATGGTCACCATGGAGACCAATACATTTCAGGCACCAGGCAAGGTAATCCCAGCTCTTCAGCTCAGCCCCAAGTCTCACCGCTGCCTCCTCACCTCAGGTATTTCGGGCCCAGATGTGGGTTCCTAGTTCTAATTCTATCCAACACCCTGACGCTGCATCACTGAGATACTGTCACAGTTGTTAAACCTAGCACCCGGTCTGCCAGGCAGGCACCCAGCAGTAGGCCAGTCTGCACAATCCCCTTAGTTTTAAGACTTTCGTGAACAGGACAGCCCCATAGTTTGAGCTCGGCCACAGAAAAAGTCACAGCTTTCAGACCACCGCCCAGGATAAGCATGGCTCACACCCTTCGTGGAAGAGGCACAGAGCCCAGAGTCAAAGTTTGTGTTGGGGACAGGACATACCCGACTTCCAAGACCCTAATGACTTAAAAAACACCGCGGCAGGACTGTGAGGATGCTCAGGGCATGGATAGCCTGGGTGAATCCAAGGCTCAGGCTAGCTCTACTCTCTCCAGCTTCACACTGTCCTGCGTGTCCCTCTCTGGGGGACTTCTAAGACAACCTCTTAAGTGCTCTGAGACTCAGTTTCCCGCACCCGACAAAGATGACTATCTGCCTCATAGGACAACTGGGCTGCACTTTAGTAAGAACTCAGAGCCCAGCACAAAGGAGCAACTAAAAGTAATCCGGACTTTTGTGATTGTTTACTTAGTCTAAGAACCCTTCCAGCCCGCTCTACTGTGAGTCTAAGACTCTGTGATATACCCATGGCTTCCAAGACGGCTCTCCTCCCTGGGGCAGTGATCAGTGGAAAGTTGTGGTTCTGTGGTTGGGTCCTGGCATGGGGTATTTTCTGCAGTGCCATCTTATTTACGAGCTCAGAGAGACCGAGAGAGAAAACGCCCTATTAAGAGTCTCATAGCAGGGACCAGATCACTCAGAGCAGGGTCCCTGGGAGCCTTTGTGGGACATCTGATCCCCAGCCGGAGGAAGAGGAGGGTAGCTCCTATATGTCCCCTAGTTAAAAGAGTCAATCAGGTATGCGCTCTGGGATTCAGTGAGCAAATACCGTAAACGCTTTCAGATGTCTCCGGAAACCCAAGCTCCTTTCTTTCCGGGAAGGTCGTCCAAGCTCAGAATTGCTTCATTCTGGACCAAGCAAACCCGGGGTGGGAGCATAGGGTCCCTGAGGTGCCCGGGTGGCCCAGCACCCACACCCGGTCTCGGGACCTCGGGTGGGTGCCCCCCCCCCGCCTCTCCCGAGGCCCGCGCTCACCTGGGACGCTCTGCAGCAGGCACAGGAGCAGGGGCGCCCACCGGCCGACCCGCCACATCTCGGTCCCGGGGTTCCGGGCAGCCGGTCGCCCGCGGCCCGCCGCCCGCCGCCAGGCCCAGGGGCCGCAGGTGACCAAGGCGGCGGCCCAGGGAGGCGGAGCCTCGGGCGGTGCCTCTAGTGGGGATTCACCTAGGGCCGCCCAGTGTCGCTTGCCCGCGGTTCCCGCCTTGGGTGGGGACGGGGATATTAATAACATTTTCCGTAAATCAAATTCTGAAATTTAGTTCTGAGATTCCAATGAGGACTAAATAATCAGCACCCAGAACAGAGTTCGAGGTCACCGGCACGTCTTCTGTTCTGAAGGCGGAGCTGGGGAAGGCACCCAGCACGTCCTGCTTTTCTTCCCGAGTTTCTGCAGGAATTCCAGGCCGGCGTGTTATTGCCCGCCTGCTTCGCTCTAGGGACTTTGAGGAGCCTGTCCTTCCAAATCGGGACACAAGCTACAACGCAGGCTGTTCGGTCACTAACCAGAAAGGACGTCGCTAAAAGCTTTGTTTTCTGTCTTAGAATAGGGAGCAGAGACTTCATTCCACGACACAAAATGTTCTAACTAGCCAAACGGAGGCTGGTTTTGCAAACAGAATGGCTGAAACCTGTGGAATACGGAAAGGAAAGCCAGTAGCTCTTTCTAGTTACTCTCCCTGTAGGTGGAGTGGGGCAGGGGTTAGACAACATCAGGGGTCCTTTTAAGGGTGTGCAAACTTCATTTTCTGCCTTTTGATGGGGGGGGTGCAGGGAGTAGAACTGGAGAGTTGGGGGTTGGATACCACCAAGATACATTGTATGGAATTGTTGGAGAATAAATACAATATAGGGAAAAAATAAAAATAAAAAAAAGCCTAGCCTTTCCCAGAAGGTCAATAAACAGCTTAGGCTCTTTCTGCAGACCAAAATTTAACATGGGTGGATCTATTTTGATTTTTTTGAGTATGGACCCAGTGCAACAAGGGGCTTTTGGGGCTCAACCTTTGTTCTGTAAGAAATCAATCATTATGGTCCGTTTTCAGTGAGGTGTGCTTAGGTAGGGTTCATCAGAGATAAGTGGGGGACACCAGGCCCCTGTCTCCTTTGTCTGGCAGCTTTTCTAGGCACTCTTAGTGTGTTCTGGGGTTGGAAAGTTACAGGTAGTCTGCCCATGTGACTGACCCCACATACCAGAAAAAAAGAGTGTTGCACCCCAAACCGTTAAGGCAAAGGAGGCAATAGTAGACAATAGGTTGATTGTCACTCCCTGAAGAATTCAACCAATGAGAACTAAAGGAGACAAAGAAATACCATTAGCGGCATAAAAACCACTAATTTTGTGTCAAATTTGGTACACCAACCATTTTTTGCCTTTTCTCTGGGCTGACACCGACTTGGCAAGTTCACAAAACAATCTGATTGGCTTCTGAGTCTCCAGGGCTCTTATTGTGAAGATCATTGCTTCTCTCCGCTTTATATTGAGTTGAGGCTAGCCTGGTCTACTCAAGACTCTGTTTCCATGAAAACAAAACAAAAATTAGATAAAGCTCTGTCTTTGTAGACACCGTAGGAAGGAATACCTAGACACCTACCACTATAGTAATGACTATTACTTTTGGGTAAAGAGGATTCTTTTCTTACATTTTTTAAAGATTAGCTGATTTGTGTGTATGTGTTCTGCTGGCATGTATGCCTGTGTACTATGTACATGCAGTACCTACACAGTCCAGAAGAAGGTATCAGATCCCTTGGAACTGGAGTTACAGGTGGTTGTGAGCCACCAAGTAGATGTTGGGAATTGAACTCAGGACCTCTGAAAGATCAGCCAGTACTCTTAACCCTGGAGACATCTCTTGTAGATAAAAGTTTCTGTTCTACCTGGTCCTGCAACCATTTAGTCCCAAATAAGCACATAGAAGCTTATATTAATTATAAACGGTTTGGCTGTTGACTCAAGGTTCTTATTGGCTAGCTCTCTCATAATTATTAACCCATTTCTATTAATCTGTGTGTCTGCGTGTGGTCTTGGGATACCAGTGATGCCTGGGTCTCTTGCTTCCTCAGCAGCTACATGGTGACTCTGCCTACTACCTTTCTCTATCCCTGTTTAGATTTCCTGTCTGGCTAAACCCTGCCTGTCCATTGGCTGAAACGGCTTTATTCATCAACATGCAAGAGAAACACATATTCACAGCACAGGGAAAGACATCCCCATCAATCTCTCCAGCCCTAAGAGGATTTTCTCCTTCCTCTTTGGTTGGTAGTACAAACATGAATCCAAGTCTATAGGCATGCTAGGCAGGCACTGTCTCCCAGCTGTATCTCTAGGCCTCTTTTTCCCTTTTATTTTGAGTCCATGTCTCACTAAGTAGTTCAAGTTGACCTTGAGCTCACTCTCATCCAGACAGGCTTTGCCCCTAGGACTGCCTCATCTCAAAACTCCCAAGCAGCTTCAATGGTTGGTCTGTGTCACCACCCCATGCAGGGTTTTCTTCGAAAGCCTCTTCTCTCTGATTTTAATAATAATAATAATAATAACAACAATAAAACCCAAAGCAATATAGAAAGTGACAGCTCCTACTTTCTAACAGGAAAAGTCACTTTTATTGTAAAGTTAGTCATAGTTGTGTTAATCTGAAATAAAACGGTTTGTTTACTGAGTCCAACTGGGCACTGGCTAGAGAGCACAAGGTACTTCATCTGAACCCTCACAGCTGTGGATGAGAGGGGCAGGAAGCTTTGGGATCGGGGCATTCCGCCGGAGGAGCGCTGCTTCTACAGTATATGGGGCTAAGTCTAGAATATTCCCGAGTGAACACACCTTACTTCTCTCCAAAGGTGGAACAGGACATCTGTGTTAAGTTCTGCCTGAAGATGTTTCGATTCGCTTCCTTCTCCTTCTACTGGGTCTCACGCCCTTGTCATAACGTAGAGTTCAGAAGTTTCCCTTCCTGTCTCTACCGCATCCCCTTCCCACTTCTTCCCTGCCTTTCCCCCCCCTTACCCACTTCCTTCTTCCCTCCTTTTTCTTCCATTTTCCCTCCTCTCCACAGACATGGAACCTGCCAATTCCATTCTGGCTCCATGGTCACACTGCCCTGTGGCACTACTCTGTCCCCTGCCTGGGTATTGGGGATAGCTAGCAAAGCAGAGCAGGCAAGGCAAAGGAGCTCCTCCTGCACGTTGGTCCTGACACAGAGCTGGCTCTCTCCTGGTCTGGGTCCCGCCTGGCTCTCAGCCCAGGTCTCACCAGCTCCTGGGAGAGATGTGTCTCTACAGAATCCCCTGGATCCAAAAGTTGCCCTGAGTTTGGCCAGGGTGGCAGACATTTAGAAGGTCCAGACTGTTGTGGAATTTGTCGGTTGAACTCCACAGCCTTTCTTCCCAGGGCCTCATAGACAAGATGAGGCCTTGGTGGGGAGAGCTCATGTTTTACTCCTCCTCTGGTGATCTGGCTTCATTTCCACCCTGAAGCTACCACCCTTTCAGACCCAGAGGCCCACTGAGTGGGGAGACGGTGACAGTGACAACTTTGAGTGTCCCACTTCTGCCTCTGGCTCTTTCCTGGCAAATCTGCCTATGTATTCTCCCACGCTCCCCAGATTTATGCCCTCTACCAACTGAGCCACATTCCCAGCCCCTCTACTGATGTCACTTTGATAAGCATTGGTGACACTTTTTCATTGCTCCTTGCTGCCCCTAGGCACTGCAGAATGCCAAGGGAGAGATGTTCTACCACACATAGAGCAGTGTTAATATTTTCCTTTAGCTAGTGAAACTCACGGCTTGCATGTGGCACAGCTAATTATAGTGATGGTTGAACTCAGACGGTCTGTCCTCAAAACCTGTGGTTTTTAGACTTCTGCTATTCATTCTTCAGATGGTTAAGGGCGATCGAGAAGGAAATCCCTCCCAGGCTCAACTTCTTCCTAGTTTGTAAAGATCACAGCTCTTGGCTGTGCCCATGGGTACAATTACCAGCCCTCTGATAGGGAAGCAACTATGTTGCGAAGTCACAGTGTCTGGGGTGGGGGGTAGGATTGCGTGGCTGGGGCAGGCAGTCTCAGGGTATGAATGGCCACTCTGGCTTCCTTGAAGGTCAGTGGGCACAAGCTGCTTTGGGGCTTGTGTAGGCCACTCACACGCATCGCTGAGTCACAGGAGCACCTTCCATCCGTGGCCCATCCCTGACCTATTCATTGAGAGCAGACTGCATCCGAATGCTCAAGCGCTAGGGGCTTACAAGCAAAGTCTCCAGTCCACAAAGAGATCCAAGGTCACTTCCCTGTATCCAAAGGCTCCAGCCCACCCTACAAGCTCTCCTGTGGTCTCTGTGTTCCAGCACAGACACCAAGTCCCTTCTCTGTCATGCCTTTGGTCTTGTCTAACACTGGTCTCTATGCCCAGAATTCACTCCCTGCTTACCTTCCTCACAGCCAATGCCTATTCTTCCTTCAGGTCTGGATTTGGTGGCACTTCGACTTTGGTTTGCTCTACTGTCCTCGGCTGTGTACAACGAGAGCAGAATCCCACAAACCAGGTGTGTTGTTTTTCTAATCCTCACGACCAAATTCCTTGCAGAAGCAAGTTAAATGGCGCTGGTGGCCATGCCAGAGGAGCAGCAGGTGGTAATTAAAGTTCAGGAGTTCAGTCCACCAGGAAGCAAAGCTCCAGGCTTAATAACTTAAGGTTAGGTTAAGCTGTTTTTATTAATGACTTTGAGGTAGAAAATCTTGGGGAATAATTTAAAGTTTAGAGAGACATACTTTAAATAGCTGAGCGAGGTCAGGGAACAAAAACAATGACAGCCTGGCTATTGTTACCTGACGTACATTTCTTGCTAGGATGGGTTGATGGTCAAGGGTGATGATTAATTCCTTGTACCCATTTCTACCTCAGCTTCCTGATATGATTAAAAAAAACAAAAACAAAGAAACCAACAAAAATCATTGACGAGTGGGTATGTACCCTAAGGATTTAAAGTAGAAATGACTGATTATTTTTCACATATAAAAGTTTAGGCTGGGCAGTGGTGTCTACACCTTTAATCCCAGCACTCTGGAGGCAGAGGCAGGTGGATCTCTGTGAGTTTGAGGTCAGCCTGGTCTACAGAGTGAGTTCTGGGACAGCAAGGGCACACAGAGAAACCCTGTCTCAAAACAACAACAACAAAAACAAAAAAGTTTAGATGTGTGATTCTTTTAAGATTTCTTCATAAGGTTACCTTTCGAGATGAATAAGAGAATGACTGCTCCTTTCTTTGTAACCACAAAAATGCAGCCTGCCAGCAAAAGAACTGTCTGAGAGAAATACTTGGTTTGCTTACACTTTGTTAATCTATAACAAGTTGCTTGGACAAGAATGCATGTGGGTTCTTAGGATAACTTGTTTTTCACCTATAATATGTAAAATGTTTAATCATGTAGGAAATATTTTTTTTAAACTTGTATTCATTGTGATTGTTAAAAAATAGAATATAATCACATTGTAATTTTTATATTGCTTGAAAGCATAGCACAGACAAGAATAGAGAAGAACAAGCAACAGAAAGAATAATAAGACGAAGAACTAGCTTTCATCCCTCAGAGATGTCCTCCAAGACTCTACATCTGATTTCGTCTCTCTGACCTGTTGAAGGGTGGACCCTCTTTAAGGTGGGAGGGGTTTGTTTGGGCTCAGGATTTCCGAGGCTCTTCAGTCCAGCTTAGGGGAAGGTACTGCAGAATAGTTCCATCTGTGCTAACCAGAGTGTGACCAGGTGTGTGACCATGGCGGTGAGAACAAGGGGGACAAGGGGCTGTTCACATGGTGGCATTCCAGAAGCAGAAAGAATGGGTCAGAGCCAGGGCTGGGTATCACTTTCTAAGGCCCATCCCCAGTGACTTATTTCTTCCAGTCCGGCCTCACCTCCCGAAGACTCCACAGCCTTCAGAAGCACTGAAACTGGGGCTGAACTTTTTCTTTTGCTTTTTCCAGACAGGGTTTCTTTGTGTAGCTTTATAGACTCCTGGCCTTGAACTCACAGAGATCTGCCTGCCTCTGTCTCCCGAGTGCTGGGACTAAAGGCGTGCGTCACCACCTCCGGGTTTCTGGGGCTGAACTTTGCAAACACAAACCTGAAGCCTGGGGTTGGGACTCAGGCAGAAGAGCGCTTGCCTAATGTACATGAAGTACTGGATTAGATTCTCCAGCACAGCACAGGACGAGCACAGTGGTTCATGGGACCCAGACACGAGCAGGTGAAGGCGGAAGGATCAGGACTTTTAGGTTGTCTGTATCTACCTAGTGAGCTAGGCGACGTGAAACTATGTCTCAACAAATACTACTATCCCAGACTTACCCAAAGCAAACTAAAAACCCATGAAGCGGAGGGCTCAGGGACATTTCAGATTCCAACTGTAGTACCTGGTAACTTCTAAATAACTGAGATTTGTTTTAGAGTCTGGGAAGCCCAAGATCCATCCGCTAGCATCTTGCTCTAAGGCAAGCTCTGTTCTCACATGGAGAAGAGCAGACATGAGCATTCCTATCATCCTGTGATGGTATGAATCCCATCGTGAGGGCTGAGCCCACACAATCCCAACGCCACCCACTGTTATGTGAATTTGGGGGATAATTCTAAGAGCCTCTTTGATGGTGTGTAATCACAATTTGTAGAAATTACTTTTGTTTGTGCTTTCTTGACGTGCCTTCAATGACAAGCTCCACCCCCTACCTCCCCCCCCCCCGCCCCCGCCCGCCCACAGCAGCAGCAGCAGCAGCCCAACGCTAGGTGAATAAGCAAATTTACAATGTTCTGGGCTCGGTCAAGAACATTCCACACACCCCAAACAACTCAGCCCTCTGCCTCCTGGCTCCTGGCTGGCTCATTCACAGCCACCCAATATTTACTGAGCTGAATTTGGCATGTGACTCACTCTTAATAGACCTCCGTATTTGAAAGTGTGACCTCATGGTCCTGTTTCCTTCCACGGCTGGGATTTTACAGGCTCTCACTTGATATCAGGTAGGTAAGGGGTTATAAACAAGAGACCCAGGAAACTGCAGTGGGGTCAGAAGGCCCCTTAGTGGATAAATATCTGTGAAGTTGCAGTTTGCTTGCCTCTGCTGCATCAGAAACTTTGGCACCGGGGCGTTTCCCAGCTGCCACACACACACACACACACACACACACACACACACACGCGCGCGCACACACACACACACACACACACACACACACACACACACACACACACGCTGAGTCAGTGTCTCAGTTTCTGTCTCTGTTTCTACGATGCAGCCCCCGGACTAAAGCAGCTTAAGAGGAAGGATTTGCTTTGGTTCACAGTGCCGGAGCCTACAGTATCGAGTCACACTGCATCGGGCAGCCAGGAAGCAGAGAGGGACGGACACACGAATGCTGGTGTTCTGCTCTGTTTCTCTGTTTTACACAGTCCAGGATTCCCTGTCCAGGGAGCCAATCCTGGACGGTAAGGGTGGACCTTCTCACATCAGTTACCGTAGTGAAAATAATCCTCTGTGGGAGCATCCAGAGCCACTAAAGCCTGCCGGGTGATTTTAGATCCTGTCAAGTTGACAAGCAGCCCTAGCTATCCCAGTCTGTGGCCTCCAAAGACCTTGGATTCATGGTCCTAGCACCCCCGTCGTTGTTTGGCCCCTCCCACCCGAGCACTTTTCTAGGGGGTCATGGGGAGACAATACCTAACAAGAAGACCTGGTCCACTATGGTTTGGGAGGGGAAGGGAGGCACTCAGTCCCATGAAATGCCTCCCACTTCATAATCCGTCACACAAACTTCATTTAAACTGTCGCTGTTTCTTGGCCAGTCTAGTGGATCAGTGAGCTCCACTAGAGAGACCCTGTCTCAAAAATAAAGTGAGGGACCATTGAGGGTGACACTGACCTCCATATTTGGCCACCATACGCACTCAGTCTCACCAGCACATACACCACTACACACAAACTCATAGACCACACATACGCCCCACTTACAAATGGCTTTGGGTTTTGGAGAAAAACAAGTGTAGGGGTCAGCTTGTGAGGTTTGTGAAGGGTAAGCCCCAAACTAGCCTAGGCATAATCTAAATTCTACGGTCTACCACACTGGGAATTTCAAAATTGGTTGTGGCGGAGGTGGGGGGGGGGGGGTTAGGTGGGGTGAGGGCGTTCTAGCAAAGAAAATTTCTGATTGGCTGACTTGGATCACATGCTTCTGACAGGCTTGTGGCTAGAAGGATGGGCTGCCTTCATTGGTCAGTCTGGTTAGCGGGATAGATGGGGCTGTGTGAGCAAGCAGCCGCTATCATAGAGGAGCCCCCAGAGACTGTCACATCAGCGTCCCCCAAAGTCTCCAGTGCCCTGAACATTTGGGGGAGGCGGATGTGACCAATTCTCTCAGGAATTTTCCTTAGGAAGGAACCCTGCCCTCAGCAACTTGAGGCTAGATAATGCACACTTTGAAAACACTTAATATGTCACTCTGAATCATGCATTCCTGAACCATGTATTCCATGTGTGATGGTGGTGGTGGTGGTGGTGGTGTGTGTGCGTGTGTGCGTGTGTGCTTGCGCGCGTGTCCAGGCACCAGAAATTTGGTTCCAAAAGCAACAACCATGTAGAGAAATTCAAAATAAGCAAATAAATGAAAATTACAGAGTAGGTATCTGTTCAGACTGCAAAAAGGTTGGGTGTCGTACACATCCAATAATTCTAATTCCCGCCTCTGCTTCCGGAGCAGCTCCTGAGCACCCACTGCTCGCCCCACATTCACTGTGCACAGCCAGGCTGGAGGTAAATCTGCACACTGAGGCTTTGCCAGGGGGCAGCTGGGGCTCAGAGGGATGTGAGATGTGTCCACTCCTCTGAAAACTGAAGTGAATTACCACCCAGCCTGGCCATTATATCCTTAGTTGTGATCTGTTCCAGAGATTTAAAATGTACGGTGAATGTTTATCACCTCATTAATCACATAGCTGGCATGAGGAAATAACCAAACTCCCACTGACCAATGATCAAGTAAGCTGGTCGTGACATATCTGTTCAATGAAATCCTATTGCAGTAAACAATGAAATTCTGACACACGCCACAGTGTGGGTGAGCTGTGAGAACCCCGGGCTAAGGGAACAAAGCCACTACAGAGGGCAGGGCGGTGCACGATTCCAGCTATGTATGTGGAGAATGGGCAGGTCTATGGGGATATCGAGAATGCCATCATCCGTTGCTAGGGGCTGGAGGCAGGGAAGGGAACCTGTCTGTGGCTCTTCCTGGGTACACGGTTTCCTTCCAGACTAAGGAAAGTGGAATTACTGAATTTACTCCCTATTAAATTGGATTGTAGTGGTGGATTGATATACGCAACCATGTGAATGTATTGAAATTATACATGTTCAAAGGGGGAAGTTACGGAGCAGAGAGATGTCTCAATGGTTAAGAGCACTGGCTGTGCTTATAGAGGACCCAGGCTCAGCTCCCATTACTCACATGGCAGCTCATGACCACCTGTAACTTTAGTTCTAGGGGGACCTGACCCCCTCTTCTGTCTCCTCAGGCACCAGGCACACATATGGTACACATAGACACATGCATTCACATAGTATGATAATGTATGCATATTGTAACACTCACACACATAAAAATGAATAAAGATTCAAGGGTGACTTATTTTCTGTGTGAATTCTCTCAGTTAAAGAGGGGCCCTGTGGGCAGACAGTTTGGGAATGTCAGAAGTGGCATCTGAACTTCAGGGCCTGTGGCGGTTTGAGAAAGAGCCTGGGATTTCTTACCTTGTCTTGGATCTGACCTTGTGCCAACATTGGGCCTGGACCTGCTGCACAGTGGGGTGGGATGGGATGTTCTAGGCCCTGGGTGTGGAGGATTCTGTGAAACTGGTGCAGAGATTGTGGGAGAGGAGGGGGGGCATTATCATTGGAAACCCCCTTCCCATCTCTTTCCTGTAAGAGCAGCCAGGCTCTTCCAAATCTTATCTGTCCCTTCCAGGCTCTTGACAGAACTCCTGCATGGGCATGTTGCAGAATGGGCATGCAGGGGCAGGTACCCATGTGCCAAGACCTAGCTCAAGGCTCAGAGACTTGCCAGAAGCTTCTGGAAAAGCAGAATCTGCTCCAGAACCCGATTCCCACTGGCTGATGTTTTGGACCTATTGTGTGTCCTGTGAGGACCTCCTCACTGCTCCCCTTTTATTCTTTCTCTCTCTACCTCTTAGTCCTACCTTCCCCCCAAAAAGTTTAAATTACACAGTCTGTGTGCCAATATAATTTCTTTGTTAAAATACCTCTGACTCACCATCCCCCCCCACACACACAGCAAGAGGACCCTTTCCTGCCTGAGGACTTCCCTGGTTCCTGTGTGCCATAACTGAACCATCCACATGGATGAAGAGTTGAGTATGTCTAGTCTCTTCACCATGGCCAACAGTCCAGTGACCTTTTTTACTCAGCCCTTGCATACCTGGGCACATGTTTCTCCAGAGCAGATAATTACCAGATATTAATCTGCCAGGTCATGGGGTGTGGACATTAACAATTCCAACCAATACAGTCAACTTCTGTCCACTGTGGCTTAACCAACGTAATTCCCACCAGTCAAACACACGAGACCCTTTCCCCATTTTACAGGTCCAGCTTGGAACTCATCAGAGTTAAAATGACTCATAAGTAGGTATGTCTCAAAGTTTCAATGTTTATTTCCACTTCTGACACCATTATGGTACTGCAGGTTTTTCCCCCACTGGCTGCCGCCGGTCCTGCTGCCAAGGTCCCACTGCCACATGAGCCCGCCTATCTAGTTTTCTATTGGCCACAGTGCTTTATTAACCAGTATGAGAAACATATATACAGAATAACATCTCCCATCATCTCCTCTTTTCTGTCTAAAGTAAAAGAAGGGGTTTAACCTCAACATAGCAAAATACACCATACAACAGTTATCAAATAAGAATCACAGTTAACAATATTTAGTCCATTAACATTTTGTAAGACTTTAAGAAAATATCATCTATCCTATCTTTGTGAGTCTAAAGTCCTATATGTAACTTATCTTTAATCCTAACTAAGGAAAATTATAACCATAACTATCTGTCTTCAACTCCTTTAAAGACCACAGAAGGATAATATATAAACTTTAGAAATGACAGAGACAACTCATTGCCTGGTCAGTCACCCGTTCTTCTGTAATATTCCATCTTCAGCCCATAGGCCATAGTGTGTCTGGCAGACTCTTCAATAAAGCAGGAAACTTTAAATTGTCCACCTGTATTGGTAGTTTGTCAGTCATTTTTCTCTGTGTCCTGTAGACTGTCTGGCTGTCTGGCAACCTCGTCCATGAAGCAGGAATCTTGTAGCAATGTCCATCTTGAATCAGCAGCCACCTTTTTGTGGGTCCTGCATGTCCAGTTTATACAGCATAAAGTCAAACAGTCCAGAAGAGCAGTATCTTGCTCAAATGGCTAGTCTTGCCATATTAGAACCAAACTTCATTACGTGTTTCTTCGATGTCCATCTTTCTTTCTGATGCAGGTGGTGTTACCAGGAGCAATTGTGCCTCATTGTCAAGAAAAACCCTAAACCATTTTAAATGCCATATTCTGTAGGTCTTTGAAAGGTTTGAAGAATGCTTATTCATCTCAAATACATTTCTATATATCTAGAAAACCTAACTAACTCCAAGCTTGACTATCATAGGTAACTCTCTAATCTGTACTAAATTATACATTACATTTCTAAATGAGCTATATAAACACAATACCTAGACAAGAGGAGAAATATACATATTACAAAATTGATCTTAAATTGTATCAATAAAAGAAAATCCATTCCAAAGCAAAGTATTCATATCTATATCATAATTCATTTTTACCTTTAGAAAGATTGTTTGTGGTTATAGCCATTTATAACCAAGTCCATTTAAATGAAAACAAATATTTATAAACAATATTTGGGAATTTGGGTGTCGTTTTTTCCAAACTATTTCCTGCTGGTAGAGAGCGTTGTCATGGGGTCCAAAGAAGATGCAGAAATCTTGGCTGTAGTTTGCAAGGCTTTGTCTCAACTGCTTTGAATGTTGGATCATCTGGGGCACTGTTTCAGGGGGTCTGGCTTGATCAAACCACATAAGTCTGGAAAGAATCCACAGCTTTTCATTTTCTGTATAAACAAAAATAGAAATCCTTTTCCCCAGTAACTTGTCCTTAGGCTTACATTTTGGAGTCAAAGCATTTTTAAAATATATAAGTTGAATTAATCCAGCAGCATTTCTTTTATCAGTAGTTATTTTCTCAGCAATCAAATAATTTAAAGACAACAGAAGCGCGTATAGTATCCAAAATTTCTCTGTGTTTTCCATCTTTATGTGGCTTTTTTATTACTCTATTTATTCTACTTCTATTTTTACATATTTTGAGACAGGGTTTCTCTGTGTAATTTTTATCTGTCCTGGAATTCAGTGCATACAAGGTTTACTTTGAAATCACAGAGATCTGCTTGTCTCTGTCTACTGAGTGCTGGGATAAATGGCGTGCACCATCATATCCATCCATTTTATTTTCTTTTTTCTTTTTAAACCATTGTATCCTGTTTCTTTTTCTCTCCCAAGCCAGCGTATTTTTTAAAACACAGTGTAAACCTTCATTGCAGCTCTCGTACACACCAATGAATTGTTAGCAGAGCTCTTTAAAAACAAGGCAGTTTTTTGCTGCTTATGCTAATTTTGGAAACCTCCCTTAAAGGAGCCGCACAACTCTCTGTCTACAGCAAAACAAATCCAACCGAGAAAATGCTGCTACCAAGAAGTCTTGTTAGTCTCTGTTCCTTTGTTTCTAAAATCCCTTTTTAATCTTTTATCAAGTTTTAAGTGAAAGTTCTTATAGCCACGTTGGGCACCAACTGTAGCATGTATGTTTCCGCCAGCCCACTAGCCCACCAGTATGGGCCCACAGCCGCACCAGCTCGAAGTAACACTCTGGAGACTCCGTATTTGATACAATCCTGTTGGCCAATTACCATTATTGTTTATGGGCTAGCTCTGTCTTAATGATTAACCCATTTCTACTTATCTAATTATTTCCACGTGGCTCATCTTATCTGGGAGCCGTGGCTGGCATCTTCTTTCTCTCAGGTCTCCATCTTGACTCCTCCTTCTACTTCCTCTTTCCTCCTCCTAGTCTCCTAGCCCCGCCTATCTAGTTTTCTATTGGCCACAGTGCTTTATTAACCAGTATGAGAAACATATATACAGAATAACATCTCCCATCAGGTGTTGGTGGAAGTTCTAGGTTGCTGGTGTCAGACGAGAACTCAGAAACTGGAGTTTGATGACCTGAACACTAAGTCAAACTGTATTACCATCTGCTGTGTGACCTGGAGTGCATTCAGTGACCTCTTTGGTCCTGAGCATGTTCTTGTATATAATCTCTTAATGTCCTATGTTAGTCCAAGAAATTTGGTCACGAACAGTTTTTGGCTTCTGTTCCGTTTCTTTGTCTTGTTCTTCCTGCCCCCCTGTGACTGCAGAATGCCTGGGTAAAGTGGGCTCTCAGAAGCTCCCCTCTTACAGAACATGCACCATTGCATGTGTATGCAAGAGCGCGCATGCGCACACACACTTAGTGCAAGTGGACACATTTGCAGCTGAAGAACCCTCTGGAGGGCTCACAGCATTGCAATAGGTAGGCCAGGCACCAGATGGAAGGAATCTTTCTTTTGAGACAAGGCCTTGCTCTGCAGCTCAGGTTGGCCTGGTACTTGCCTTAAATAGCCAGGCTTTCTTTGAATGAGTGGCAATCTTTTTGCCTCAGTTTCCCCACTGCTAGGACTATAGGTATGAATCACTGTGGCTAAGCAGGCTTTATGACTGCGTTTTTTGTCTTTACGAAGTTTTACTGTAGAAAGAGGGAAATGAGCCTGGAGAGACTGCTCAACAGTTAAGAGGGCTTGCTGTTCTTCCAAGAGCCCTGAGTTCACTTCTCAGAGTCTATATTTGTAGGACCATGGCGGCCTGAAATCCAGCTTGATGGGCATCTGTGCATGTGTGCACTAGAGTGCAAACACACACACGCGCACACACACACACACACACACACACACACTTCCTGCCTGCCACACTCACACACACAGATACTAAAAATAAATCCAAAACCAACAAAAATGTATTGGGGCCCTTGCACGGCTGAGTAAGTGCAATAGCAAATCCAATCTTCAGAGATGCCACCATTTGTAGGTGTATTTATCAAAGACATGTGACATGGATAGTGCATGTGTTTCGTATAAAATTATCACCGAGCACACAACACTGGGATACCACTCAAACCTTTAAAAACAAAATACTTCCCGTTTCCAAAGACTGTTTTCAAAGTCAGCCTCAGTTCGGGCTCCCAGAAGAAGGGGTAAAGGTCTGTATGCTGAAGCACCTGTCCCTCACGTGCCAAAGTGTGTGCTTACTCCACTAAGGAATGGACGAGTCCAGCTAGGAGGGTGCAACCTGGGCAGTGTGATTAGACGAGGCTCCCAGTCTCCAAAACCCACTCCTTGCCCAGCAGCATCTTAGATAATCACATGTACTTCCTAATATGAACACCAGGGGGCACCATGCACCAAAGGAAAGTGGCCCACGATGCAAGGCTATTGGGTCACGAAGTAGTTTTTGAGGATCCCAGTAAGATCAAGGGAGTATCATCCTGCTTCTTAAATTCTTCCTTCCTGACCTGAAATTTTTAGATGTGCCTATAGGAAGGCTCTGGGAGTGACAGCATTGAAGCAACAAGACTGTTACTCTGGGCTTCATTCTTCTGATCCACCAGATCACGATTCCTTTATCTGCGAACCTCCACCTCCCAATGTTTATTTACGTAAAAGTACCCAGAGACCATCAGGAGGCCGAAAGCTGAGACTAGTGTTTGAGGGGCAGGCCATACACAGCAAAGCAGGTGAGCAGGCTTCAGGTGACAGCAACTATGGAGGTGGAAGAAAGAGGCTGTATCAAGCTCTTATTTCAAAAGTAGAGCCTGAAGAGTAATTAAGAGTTCGGGTTAGGCGCACGCCTTTAATCCCAGCACTCAGGAGGCAGAGGCAGGTGGATCTCTGTGAGTTCGAGACCAGCCTGGTCTACAGAGCGAGTTCCAGGACAGCCAGGACTGTTACACAGTTGTGGCATCCAAGAAGATTGCATTGGGAATGATGCCAAGGCCTTTGTCTGCAGTGGACAGAGCCTGCCTATTGAGTGGGGAAGATGGGTTTGGGGGTGCAGATCAAGAGCTCATATTTAAAGGTGATAAATTTGAGGTGGTCCAGCAGATGAAGAAAGAGAAGAGGTGAGGGGACTGAGCCCAATCCCTTTCTCAAGATCTCACGAGATAACAAGGCTCAACAAGTTGGACCAGGTGAGATGCTAAGGCAAATCTGACGTTCATGGCTGAATCCATTCCGGCACTCCGGGAAGACATCATCAATCCAGCACTGCACTCAGGATCCTCCTCAGCGCAGATCTCTAGGTGAGGATGAAGCTTTCTGTCTATCTTGGACTTGAGAGAGGTCTAAGAATCTGCTTTCTAACGGGCTTTTGAGTCAGAGAGATGTTGGCTGGAGGCTAACATTGTTACCAAGTAACTTGAAAGCTCAGAAAGAGTTGTTTATGCCTCCATGGTTCCGTCTTACAGAGCATTATAAAGATTAAATGTGATCATTCAGGAAAAAGTGCTAAACACAATGCGGAGGTCACCGTGAGCACCTAATCAACAAAGGAAACTGAGCTGCAACAGTCACCGAACTGTATCCTGTCAGAATGCTCTAGAATCATCCCCATTGCTTGCTTTTCCCCACCATTCCAACATAGTGTAATTCTGGAAGTGTCCAGAAGGAGGCGATCTTGACATTTATTCCTTTGCCCACAGAGTTTCCAGAAGTGAGTGGTGATTGTCCCTAGAGATGGATCTTCAGTTGATGGTCCTGGCTAAGGCTTCGACCCTTCTGGGTACGATGAGCAGATCTTCTGGCTCCTCCCAAAATGGGCCCGGTTCTCTCTCCTAGACACTATTCTTGGTCTCCTTTTACAAATAGATTCAGGCCAAGCTGTTCAATTGTTCCGAGGTGTCCATCCCACCCCACCTTCCTGTCCAACCTCCCTGCCTTGGTGATCTTGTGGACCACCTTCCTGTTCAGGTTGGGTTCTCCTCCCCACTGACTCCCCGCCGCCCCTGGGTCCTCCTGTGTTGGGGCCCTAAGCACTCAGACTTCTGTCAGCTACAGACACTGAAGTCACCATTCACCCTCTGCTTGTCAGTGCCTTGCCCAGTGCCAGGCTAGACACTAATAGAGAGAGGCAAGGTGCTGGGCCTATGAACTCTTTAGTCTGTTCTAACACAGAAGACATCCCGCCAGCATGCCTTGTGGAGACCCATGAGACCCCAGCCTCAACAAAATGCAAGCCTATTACTTATTTACTTATTTTTGAAACAAGGTATGCCTGTGCAGTCCATGCTGGCCTTGAACTCTCCAATCTTTTGCTTTAGCACAGAGTACATCATCAGACAAATACCACATGTGCTTATTTGCATGTGTGTGTTAGTGCATGTTTGCATGTGTGCCTGCATATGTGTGTATGTCTTCTTGGGTGGGGCCTATGTGCACACGGGGGCCAGAAGAAATCGTCAGGTACCCTGCTCTCTCTCTCTGTCCCTTGGGACAAGTCTCTCACTGACTCTGCAGCTAGGCCAGCGGCCAGTGAGCTCCAGTCATCCTCCTGTCTCTACCTCCTATAGTGCTGGGGAGCTAAAGGCATGTGTGTGGCCATGGCAGGCTTTTTGATGTGAGCCTCCAGGTCCAGACTCAGGCCCTCATGCTTGCACAGCAAGTGCTCTTACCCACAAAGCCACCTCTCCACCCCCAGCCTCGAGTGTCTAACGAGACTAGCTTGGAGCCGTCATTCTCCGACAATCAACATCCCCTATGGACCCCCCTACTGTTGCCTGATCTTCAGTGTGACCTTCTTAGCCAAATATCACCATTGTTGCCTCTAGCACCGGCCTGGCACTCACGTGCACTGGGAAAGCCCTGGCAGAGAGCCAGTCACCTGGGGACACAGCTCTGATTCCTCCTTCTGTCCCCATCTCCTCCCAAGACCTCGACCTCTAGACGCCCTCTTGGCTTGGTGCATCTTTGCTCTCAGCCTTGACTGAAGTTCTGCAGTCCCCACCTGACTTGCACAGAATTCCAGGAGGTCCGGCCTCCTTGTGGCCTCCCTCCCGTGGCCTCCTATGGGTGGGAACTGCACCCTTTGGCATGTGCTTCTGACAGAAGAATGCCACCGGGAGGTCATTGGCTGCCAGTGTGTACAAAGAAGAAAATGAAAATCAGCCCCAAACCACAGAGACACACCTGCTGGTTTGAGCAAAGGCGACCTGGCGTCAGCCCACGCGATGGCCTGAGGATGTCACATGAGTCAGCCAAGGTGGGTAGTGGCTCCTTTTGAATGTTGATACAAATGTCTCTTTTCCCTGAGAGCAACACAGTTAGGTACAGGGTGATCAGAGCAAGAAGCCCAGGTGTGTCCCTGTCGCCTACCACCTGGAAACTACCATTGGGGACACCTTGTGGGGGGGGCATGCAGACCAGCCATATAGGCCTTTGGAAATATACAAATGGGCTTTACTGTGCACATTATTTCTATAACCTGTCACTCGAACCTCAGCTCTCCAGCATGCTAGGTAAATACTCATCCATGGAGCCACAAGCCAGCCCCTGCAACCTGACCCTAAAATTTTTAATTACCTCAAAGGATTACTACGTAGTGTAGGTTAGACTCAAACTTAGGATTCTCCTGCCCCAAACTCCCAACTGTTGAGATTATAAGTGTGAGTCACAACATTTAGCAACACCGCTCCCCTCCCCGCTACCCCCCTCCCCCTGGTCTCTCTCCAGGGTCTCATGCAGACTGCACTGCCTCAGACTCACTTTGTAGCCAAGGATAACCTTGAATTCCTGGTCCTCTGTCTTCATCTCCCAAGTGCTGGGATTATGGTCTTGAATCGCCAGCTGGTTTCTGTGGTGCTGAGAACAGAACCCAGGGCTTGGTGTGTTGGGCAAGCATGTTATCAACTGAACTGTGCCCCATTTCAAAGGAAACAAAACAAACCCAAACCCAACAGCATAAGTCCAAGAAAACCCCCACGTCTTACCACACGAGGTGCTTTCCAATACTGTTTTCTCCCGGTGATTAAAAAAACATTCTGGCCAGGCGGTGATGGCATACGCCTTTAATCTCAGCACTTGGGAGGCAAAGGCAGGTGAATTTGGGACCAGCCTGGTCTATAGAGTGAGTTCCAGTACAGCCAAGGCTACACAGAGAAACCCTGTCTTGAAAAACCAAAAAAGCAAACCAAAAGAAAACAAAAACCATTCTGGGGACTAGAGAGATGGCTCAGTGGTGAAGAGCACCAGCTGCCTTTGCAAAGGACCTGAGTTCGGTTCTCAGCATCCACATGGCATCTCACAACTGCCTGTAACTCAGTGTTCAAGGGTTCTGATGCCATCTTCTGGTCTGTGTGCACCAGGCACACTCAGAGTGCACACACATGTACATACAAATACAGTAAAATAAATAATCTTTAAAAAAAAAAAAAACAATTCTGGCAGGGAGGTGGCTTGATTGTAAAGTCATTGCCCAGCAAGTGTAAGGACACCAGGTCAGATTTCCAGGACCCAGACAAAAATCCAAGCATGGTATGTGTGGGTGCGTGCAATGAAACGGCTCAGCATATAACAGCATTTGCTATGCAAACCCGACAGCCAGAGTTTGAGTCTCAGAACCTGTGTAAGGAAGGAAGAAGAGAATTGATTCAAGTTGTCCTGTGATGTCTGCCCCATATGTGCACTCACAAACACATACACACACACACACACACACACACACACACACACACACACACACACACACACACCGCAGCAACAATAAAAAGCCAGGTTTCTATAATCCCGGTGATGGTAAATGGTAAGAGGAGAGGTGGAGATGGATAGATCCATAGAGCCAGCCAGTCTGGCTTCTGTGGTGAAATTCCAGGCCAGTGAGGGACACAATCTAAAGGTAGAAGGTCCTTGAGGACAGATGCCCCAGGTTGTCCTCTGACCTCTATACTCACTGCATGCACACACCTCCAATAGACACAAATAGATTATTCGGACTGTGGCCACGGCCACTTTGCTTTTAGGACTCTGACATACCAGGGGTGCTTGTCCAGCATGCACAAGACCCTGGACTCCATTCCCAGTACCGGACATGGGTGGGTGGGTGTGGGGGAAGGTTCATGATGGTTTGTGACCAGAAGTTTGAAAGCCCAAAAGAAAAACAAAACAAACAAACATGAACAAAAACCCATGTTCAAGCCCCACTTTGCCCCAGCGAGCTCTCATTCTTTGGTCCGTACTGGAAATTGAACCCAGGCGGGCATGAATGTAAAATCTGTGTTGGCCACAGAACTTTGCCCCAGCTCCGGGTCAAGATCTGTTTTATTTGATCCTAGGCATTTGCTAGCTCTGGATCTGGGAGCCCATTTGATGGGGATGCGGATGGGGATGTTGGGGGGCTTGAGGGGAGGATAGAGATTGGGTTAGCCAAGCTCACAGAGACTGGAATATGAAGCAGGCTCAGGGTCCCTGCACCCGGACCTCACAGAGAAGCTGCTGCCACTTTGGGGACTTGTAACAACTGTGCCCCCTTCCTTCAGCCAAGGCTTAGTCAGTTTATTCTCAAGGAACCAGGTGGCAGAGAGGTAGACACCCTCTGTCGCAGCCGAGGCCACTAAGGTTCACAACGGTAGAGGACCTTGGCCACAGCCTCACAGCTGTTAGGAAGTCAAATCTAGTTTGGGTCTCTGCTGTGATTTTAGAACTAAGTTGAGACCCTGAAAGAGAAAAATACTCTCAGTAAACATTACCTGGCTGTCCCCATGGCCTCTGTGCATGTGTGTCATTGCTCTATGAGGGGGATGTTGGGACATTGGTCCCTTTTCTGGAGGCTGAGTCCTGGGTGGGGCAGGCTGCAGGGCTGCTGGAAGCTGCCTGGCGTCCCTGTCTGGGCGAGGGTCCCTGGTGAGCACGCTGCTTAGTTTCGGTCCCAGGTCCCTGCATGCTCTTTAGCCCTGCCCTGTCCCTGAGAGGGAGGGAACGAGGCACCTGCCGCTCCCAGCTCAGGGCTGGGCGGTGGAGCTGGCCAGCACCTGCTGGGGCCTCTCCCACCTCTCCTTCCCCTCTTACTCCTCCGATTGGCCAAGGGGATCTCTAGAGGAACCCGAGAAAGCCTGAGTCAGGTTCCTGCCCCGGGGGGGGGGGGGCTTCTCTTCCTTGTGTTCCAGGTTCTCCATCTCTCTTCAGGGAGGCGGCTGTACGTGACAGTCCTTGGTAACCCTGCTCTACTGGGCCGGCTGTGTGCTGTCTCCCACATGCCAGTCTCCATCCCAGAGGAGGAGAGAAGATCCCTGCAGCCCTGAAGATGGCCCTGGTCCCTAAGCAGAAAAGGGCCTGACCCTTCCCCAAGGGGAAGGCAGAGCTGACTCAGGAGAGGGCTGTGGACCTGGAAGCCAGGGTGGAGAGCCAACAGCTGGCTTTGACAGTGTGCAAAGAGCCAAGTGTCCTAAGGGTGTGGCGTTTTCGCCTCCACCCTCTTCTCTGCCACAGGGTGCTCTTCCTCCTTAGGCACATCCACACTCCCTCCAGGAAGCCCTCCCAGCTTGATCCCATCACCCTGCTTGCCCCATCCTCTGGGAAGCAAAAGGAAAAGAGGACCCCGAGAGAAGGCAAGCAAGGTGGAGATTTACTAGGGCACTGCAGAAGGGCTCTCAATACTTGTTCACAGTATTGGGCCCCTCTTTGTGGGTAACACACACACACACACACACACACACACACACACAGAGAGAGAGAGAGAGAGAGAGAGAGAGAGACAGAGACAGAGACAGAGACAGACAGAGACAGAGACAGAGACAGAGAGAGACAGACAGACACAGAGAGAGAGAGAGACAGAGAGAGACAGAGAGAGACAGAGAGAGACAGAGAGAGAGACAGAGAGAGAGACAGACAGACAGACAGAGAGAGAGACAGAGACAGAGAGAGAGACAGAGAGAGACAGAGAGAGACAGACAGACAGAGAGAGAGACAGAGAGAGAGACAGAGAGAGAGAGACAGAGAGAGAGACAGACAGACAAAGAGAGAGAGACAGAGAGACAGAGAGAGGGACAGAGAGAGACAGACAGACAGAGACAGACAGACAGAGAGAGAGACAGAGAGAGAGAGAGACAGAGAGAGAGAAAGAGAGAGAGAGCGCACCTCTCCATCACTACTTCTTAGTCCTATTTAATTTTGAACATATACACATATATGTTCAGCACAATACCTGGCAGGTTTGTTTTGTTTTTATAGTAAGCTGTCTCATGGCGAGCCTAGGATGTACCTGAACATGTTTTAAGAAATGCCGGGACACGGAGTATTTTAGAAAGGGCAGAGCCAGCTTAGTGTTGACTTTACGACAACAGAGAACTCACTCTATGTCAGCACTCAATGTCTCAGAAGAGAGGGTGAGATGAGTATTATTCCAGAAGGGAGGGAGACCACTTGGGCTACTGGTGAGAAGATCTGATGCCATAATCCACCAAGCTGTGGGTCCCACCAAGCTGTGGTTCCCACCAAGCTGTGGATCCTGATGTTATGGGGCTGGGGTGGGGCACTCTGGCTTCTTGTGTTCTCAAAGGAAGGAATTCAGTCAATGGATGCAGAACACTTAAAAAGTTTATTTAGCAAAGCAAGGCAAGTATTACAAGATTGGAGTAGGCTGTCCCTAACAGCCAGGACAGCTGGTGGGTTCTGCCTTTTGGATATCAAGCAAGCTTTTATGAATATTTATTCAACACGTAGCATATTCTTGGGGTAAGGTGATTTATATTTTCCCACGTCATGGAGGTCTGGACTTCATTCTTTAAGGTATTGCTTCTCGCATACTCTAGAAAAGCTTGCAAAGAGTTAAGGTGGGAGTCAAACCACAGTGAAAACGGTATTCTAATGATCCTAGTGTCCTCACTGCACCTGGGGTCCTAGTTTCTGATAAAATGGAACAACCCAAGTGGTCTAACCACAAAGGAAAGTTCTGGCCACCAGGAGACACAGCTGCCAAGATCCAGCTGCAGGTTTTCTTTGCTACCTTAAATATAACTCCTGCTTTCCCCAGAGCAATACTCATATCCTTATTGGCCCCCATGGACTGGTGCTCAGGATCCGGGACTCCTGCTGGGCTGGTCAAGGGCTCTTTACTCACGAGGGAAGGTTGGGAGGTGGCACAACGGGGGAGGGGACACCAGGGTGTGAAGGAGGCTGGCATGTGATCCTCAGGTTCTGCTGGGTTCTCAATACAAAGTTTGACTACAGATGGCCTCCATTCTGCCTACAGAGAGAAGTAGGGTGTGGCTACAGGCCAGAGGATGCCTCAAATTTCCAAGTAAAGATCAGAACCGGCACTTGGGAAGCAGGCAGATCTCACAGCCAGGCAAGCCTGTGGGGACTAAACCAATTAACATGCCTGCCTGCAAATCACAGCTGGAGTTTATCAGAACAAGTTCCTAGGTTATTTTCAGACTCTCTTTGAGGACAAAGCAGCCTTGTCACCTGCCAAGGCCATTTTTCTAGGTATTGTCTGACACGGAAACAATGAAACTAGATCATATCGTGAGAGGGGAACCAGGAGCAGCTTCAATGCACTGTCACATCGGTTTCCGCCCCAGGCCCCTGAGCTGGCAGGACAGCTGTACAGAAGTATAGTCAGCCAATCAGAACTTAGCAGTGGACTTTTTCCAGCTGGTCATCCAGGGAATGTCCAGCAGTGCCCTGATCAATCAGTGTCCTAATCCCTTGGCTGTTATTCTGTAAGAAGCGGTCACTCAGAGCCCTGTCCCCCTGGGACTCAGCAGTGCTCTGATTGGGTGTGAGCTGTTCCAAAAGAATTGGAATCTGTCTTGTACTGGCTAGCCACGTGTTACAATCTGTGTGAGTGTGTGTACATGCACATGTATGTGTACATGCCAAGCGCGTGTGCTTGCATGTGGCAACCTGAAGACAACTTTAGGCGTCCTTTCCAGCAATGCTGCCCACCTCCTTGGAGATGGAATCTCATTGGCTGGGAGCTTGCCTAGGCTAGACTGGTTGTCCAGCAAGCCTCACGGATCATCCCCCCTCCCCAGCACTGGGACTACAGGCATGCACCATCACACCTGCCACTTTTCATGTGGCTTCTGGGGACTGATCTCAGGTCCCTGGAGCAGTCTTCCCAGGGCCTCTTGTGTTACAAGAGGCACCACAGAGGTCATATGGGACCATCATTACCAAATTCAGGGACAGTACTAAGAGGGATGTGGTAGCACCTGTTTATAACCCCTGCTCTTGAGAGGCTGAGGCAGGAGGATTATGGGTTCAAAGCTAACTTAGGATACATAGAATGAATAATAAAATATTTGTCCTGTTTATTACAAGTTCATTTTATTATTTCATTAAAAAATCCCATTTTATTTTTATGATAACTTCCTTTAGAAATTTTCATTACATTTTATTCATGTGTGTATGTGTGTGGGGGGGGGAGGGGTGCATGAGTAACATGACATATGTGTGGAGGTCAGAAGACAACCTGCACGAGTTTCTTCTATAATGTGGCTCTTCAGGTTGGTAGCAGGTGCCTTTGCCCAGTAGGCCACCTTGGTGGTCCTCAGGCCTTCATTTGAATAGGTTGACTCTCCATTAGGGAAACGTGGGGGCAGTCATGGGACGTTCTGGGTGGAGGGCATTCCAGAGAAGGGACAGGACTCACACAGAAGGCTCAGGGAACCTAGCCCACAGTGGGCAAGGGTGACAGAGGGGACGGTGTGGGAGGTGGGGGTCAGGACACAGCAGCCATAGCCGAGGCTATGGCAAGGAAGACGATTTTACCAGGAAGCCAGCAAAACTGCTGAGAGAGCAAGGCAGCCTGGAGATCAGATCTGGCATTCTTAGAATGTCACGCTGCCATGTGCAGAAGGGCTGCACGGGGCAAGGTGGACAGGGCAGCAGGGTAGAGGTGACTGGTGACATGGATGAGCAGATAGAAGGGGAAAGGTGCTTAGGTCCAAGGAGTGTGACAGTGCCCTGCAGAGGCGGCTGACGGGCAGGACAGGGGCCTGTGAGGAAGAATGTGACCTAGGGGCATAGGTGGGTTTGCTGACCAGTTAGGTTTAAAACATTAGTGAGACATCTAAGCCACTGGAAAGTGGGTGGGCAGGCGGGGAATGCCAGTCTGGGGCAGGTGGATTCCAGCAGGTGTACAGTATGGCATCACCATGGTGAGAATAGGGCCCGGGCTCTTTCTGCTTTTCCTGCACTCAGGTTTCTGGAATGGCTTCCAGGAACAGGTAGCTGAGGTGTGTGTGTGGGGGGGGGGGAAAGTGGGGGACTCCAAGCTGTGAGGCAGGGCCCTGCTCTGTCTCCCGGCTTGCCTTGCTCTGCTTTGGCAGCCAGCTGACAGGTGGTCAGGGGGCGGGGTGGGCATGGCAGCCCTGGCTCAGGGAAGTGTTTGATGGGGTACAGCAGTGAGAAGAGCAACGCCCCACCACCCCACGGTGGCTTTTCTTTCACAGATGTTCACAGATGGCCTCATGCCAAGAATGTGCCCGTCCTTGGGTTTCCACGCATCTGCATTCCCAGGGTGAGAGCAGAACCACGCTGGGAAACCACAGTCTCCCACAATGCACTGGGCTCCCCACCACTAGCTCAGCATAGGCTTTGGGACAGGGTTGCTAAGATCTGAGTCCCACGCGCTACTTGCTTGCTGTGTGACCTCAAGCCTGCTCTGTGCCTCCTGACATTAAAATGAGGAGAAATGTCACTAGCTGGCAGGTTTGCTGATAAATGAAAGCCAAGAACACTGCCCAGCGAGCAGTACTGTAATTCCGTGACTGCCCTGGGCTTGGTCAAACAAAGACCACAAGCCCCAGGGAGATGCTGTGTGGTTCGAGCGCCAGTCACGCCTCTCAGAGCTCAATTCCGGAGGGTCTCTGGTTTTTCATTTATAGCAGAATCCACCCTTAGCAGGTTCGTGGGGCTGCTGGAGGCTGTGCGGGTCACAATGTAGTCTACTGTCATTTGTCCACCAAGGTAAAGTTGACACCAGCTAATTGATTACCATGCTTTGGCATCATACCTCTTTCCAGGGCTCTGGGCTCAGACTCACCCCCAGCTAAGAGGTGTCTGAGATCCTTTTATATCCCTGGCTCCCAGCCCATGCCTTGTTGCACATGCTCCCAGAACCTTCTAGCAGCTCAGGCTTCTTCTCCGTGTCCACAGCCAGGCTTCCTGGCTCCAGTGCGTCTGCCTGTCCTCCACCTTCTGCACGTTGCCATGGCCCATGTCAGGGCCCCACCAGTCCTCCCTCAGACACCATCCTGTAGCCTTCTTGCTGGCTTTGGGTCCCCCATGCTCAGCCTGCTCTCCGACATTACCAGATGGATGTGAGGCCGACAACTCTGCACAAAGTCCTTAACCCAACCCCCATCTGCTCTGGCCCAGCAGGCATCATCTGCCAGCCTTGTTCCTTAACAAAGCTGCAACCACTGTCACCTCCCGACTTGTGTGCTTGGCAACACCTCTGTGCCAGTGTCTTTACATGTCCTGTCTCTTCATGAGGAGCCTGCCTGGTTCCCCACCTTCAACACTTTCCATGGCTCCGTGTCCCTTTCTCCCACACTATTTTCCTGGGACTCAGGAGCCTTGGTGTGGGTCAGCTTCACCCACCCCTAACCTTCCCTGATGAGCAACAGCTGCTCATGCCTGGGACCCCAGCCTACAGCTGCATGTCAAGCCATCAGGTGCCTGGCACCCAGGAGGCACCTGATGAGGACACTCAATAGTAGCTGTGAAGTTTGTCCCTCTCTTCAATGTAGTTGGATGTCACCTCCCTGCCCTTCCTCTCAGCACTGGACTGTAGGGTTGCAGCCCAGTTCTGCAGGGACCATGATGCATCTCCCCAGGACCCTGGGACTCCAGTGCAGCAGAGAAAGGTCCTGCATGCTATCCTTCAGAGCATGATGCAAAGTTCCCATGGAAGAGTCTAAGGCTAGGTTGGTAGGTTACCTAGCATACATGAAGCCCAGGTTCCATCCCCAGCTCAACACGAACATGACTAATATGCTGTAATCCTATCACTGGGGGGAGAGGAGGAGGGGTGGAGGCCTGAGAATCAGAAGTTCAAGGTCATCCTCAGCTATGTGGTGGGTTTGAAGGCAGCCTGGGATCTATGAGACCATCTCAAAAGTTCTGCCTAGAGGCTGGAGAGATGGCTCAGAGATTCAGAGTTCTGGAAGCTCTTCCAAAGGACCAGGGTTTGAGTCCCAGCACCCACCTGGTGGCTTACAACTTGCTGTAATTCCTGTCCTAGACCTGATGACCTCCTCTGGCCTCTGAGGATACCAGAGTGATGCACAGACATACAGGTGGGCAAAAACGCCCATATACTAAAATATAAGATAAAGTTCTGATTAGGCACAGACGGGCTGTGAAAATACCAAGTTCTGATTAATCACAGATGGGGCTGTGGTTCTTCGACACCTGGAGCATATGCTGATTGTTTAAAGGGAACACATACTTCATTTTGCCATGAATCGAGCCTGTGACAGCCTTGACTGAGACTCTATGACAGAAGAGTCCCAGGCACCTTCTGGCCCTGCTACAGATGGTAATTCCTCCACACCACTTATCCCCTGAGCCTTCAGCTGCTGTGGGAGAAAATGACTCCCAGCTGGTGGATACCATAGATAGAGAGGGACCCAGCAGCTCTAGCCTCATAGCGCCCATCAAATGGCGAGGGGTGTGCGCTAATAAAGTGAGCCTGCTGCTAGCCCAATGCTACCACCCCATGCCAGGCAGAGTCAAAGACCTGCCAGGCTGATCTGGCCTGAATTCCTGACCTGTCAAACCAAGAGATGCGATAACATGTTTGTTTTAAACCAGCCTTGTCATGGGTTATTGGAACACATGTCAACTCTCATCTACTGGGGATGGCTTCCTGGAACGATACCTTAGGCGGGTCTCTGAGACTGTGCATGGATGGAAGGGGTGGGGTGGGTGGGGTGGGTGGGGGTGGGGTAGGGCTGGGGGGCGGTTGGTGGAGAAGGGTTCTGTGATCTATTAGAAATGTCTGCCAAGGGTACTGATGGGGTCGGAAAGTTGTCTGTGCTTCTCATCTTCTGGGGAATTGTGTGTCACACCATCTTGTAACCCAGAAGCGGGTGGCAGAGAGGAGTCAAGCTCCTAAGGTCCACGCTTTTCCCAGGAAAGCAATTAAGAATGTGTGTGTCTCCAGAGGTAGAGCATCCCATCTGTCACGGGGCTCCCTGTCCTGACTGCTCGGCGACACATTTCCTCCCCTTCCACCTTTGCCAGCTCAGCCCTCATGATCAGGTTGGGCTTTGCTGCTCTGGGACTGGAGACAGCTGGCACCAGGCCAGAGTCACCAGAGCCCCGGAACTGCCAGGCTTCCCTTGTGTCATGGGAGGCTAGTACTTTGGTATCAGTCCAGGGTGGAGCCATACAAATTTTCAGAGCTTGATGAAATACACGTCGAGGCTTCCAGAGCCTGGCTGTGAGCGCAGCACACTGTACAGGGTTCTTAAAGAACTATCAGAGGGGCTTCCTGGGGGTGGGCGAGGGGTAGGGGTGGAGGGCTAGAAGCCTGGGAGGTGGAGGGGGGAAGGGCTCAGACCCTGCTCCTCCCTTCCTGAAGGTGTGACCTTGAACAAATGACCTCACCCTTCTGACTCTTGGTTTTGTCATCTGTCAAGTGAGCATAAATGAGCCAACCTTACGTGGTGGTTGTGAGGAGACAGCACATGTTTTAGTGTGTGTGTGTGTGTGTGTGTGTGTGTGTGTGTGTGTGTGTATGTATACGTATGTGGTCAGACACACACTCATTAAATACTTCTTAGCTGGCTCTGGTGGTACAGGCCCAGAATTCCATCCACTCAAAGGCAGAGACAGGATAGCAAATTCAAGGTCTGCCTGGGCTACTGAGTAAGTTCAAGGCTAGCCTGGGCAATTTAGTGAAACCCTATTTAAAGAAAAACCAAAACAGAAAAGCACAAAAAGGGCCAAGGCTGGGAATGTAGCAATGGTAGAATGATCCCCTTGTACATGTAAAACCATGGGTTCCGTACCCAGGACACCCTATTCCCAAAACCTTGCTGAATGAATGAATGAATGAATGAATGAATGGATAACCATTGGCCATGCCTTACATGGCCACACATCTAGTCCCAAGGTGCTTGAACAAATTTCTGTACCCACAATGCCTGTCCTGAACTGGTCACCTACTGTGTATTAGTTGAAGGAAAATTCTTTTAAATCTAATTCTTCAAGAAGTCATTTTTTTAGGCTCAATAAAAATGTTTATAGGATACATTCCAAAACAGGCAGACTTACCCCGGGGGAGATCAGTGCCTAGCTCAGCAGACCCAGGATCAAATGGCCCCATCTTTGAACCAGGAAGTGGGTCAAAGAGGCCTCTGCATGCAGGGAACAGGGCACAAAGTTCCTCGGCCGGTGGCTACAGCTGTTTTCCTAGAAGTGCCCTCTGACCCTCATTTCTAACCTAGCCACTTTTGCTTTATAAGCAAGTGCAGCAGGCCTGGAATGCTAGCATGCCAGCCCTGACAGGCCAGCACGCCAGTTCTCAGACCCACCTCCTTCTAGAAGCCCGGAGCGGACACAAAGCCCTCAGAGATAGAGCATGCTTTCCTGTTTTTTTTTGTTTTTTTTTTTTTAACATAGAGCCTCTCTATGTAGCCCAGGCTACTCTAAAACTCATAATCCTCTTGCCTCACTCTCTAAATCCTGGGATTATAGGTGTATGCCACCACACCTGGCTCTGGAGCGGTGTCAGGAAGGAACACCTTTAGAAGGAAGTTAGGCTTTACGTTTGTAAGACAGGAAGAACTTTTTTGTGTTTGTTTTCTTTTAAGATTCATTTATTTTTATTTTATGTATATGGGTGTTTTGCTTGCATAAAGGTCTGGGCACCACGTGTGTGCAATTATCATGGAGGCCAGAAGAGGGCATCAAATCCCCTGGTACTGGAGTTTGGTTGCCAGCTGCCATGTGGGTGCTGGGAATTGAACCTGGGTCCTCTTAACTGCTGAGCCACCTCTCCAGCCCCAGGAAGAAGCCTCATGCCAGATCAAATGTACACAAGCTGCCCTTGGCTCTTGGCTCTGATCTCCAAGTGGTCGCCTGTGAGCATTGCAGCTGTGAGCATTGCAGGCAGCTATTGTTTTGGGGTCACACAAGCTTGCAACCCAGTGGAGCCTGTGGCTCTCTCAGTGTCCAGATAGGGTTTCACCTCAGCAATGGCTCCCTGCCTCTGGAGGGCTTCCGATAAGCCAGGCTTCTTCATTATACACACAAAACAGCAGCTGCCAAGAAGGATCTGACACCTTTGTTGGGAGCAGGGTTCCTACGTGATGTAGAGTGGCCAGCAGCAGTAGACACCAGGGACTCCACAACCCCCACTTACGACAACCGAGACTGTTTCTAGACACCGACAAATGGCTCCAGGTAGAACGCCCCCCCCCAAGAGTCCCCAGTAGGAACCTAAACCCTTAAGGGTGCAGTCACTCCCTATTGTGGGAATTTGGCCATCCCGACCAATCCATTCCATGCCATTGGTCATTAGGTCAAATGGCCAAATCCCCACAACTCCCCAGAGACTGCTGGGGGCTCAATGGATCTTTAGTTAGAAGTGGTCACCCTAAGCATCAATCGCTGAGATGGGCCCACAGGATGACCTTTGCATTTGGGGACATGCCCCCCTCACATACACACTGCATCTCCCTAACTCTCTCTCTCTCTCTCTCTCTCTCTCTCTCTCTCTCTCTCTCTCTCTCTCTCTCTCTCTCTCTCTCTCTCTCTCTCTCTCTCTCTCTCTGTTTCCATAATGGTCTCCTTGGTTTTTTTGCCTTCACAGATAGGGGCAGCCATAGGGGTGCTGCACCCCATTTTTGCCAGGCAACTGGTCTCTTTCAATGTGGTTTCTGGATGGGCAACTTCAATCCTCTCTGTGGTTGTCATTGGAGCTCTCTGGGGCCTGAAGAGACATGGGGCCTCATGTCTCAAAGATGGAGCACGCTGTCCCTCTGACGGCCTGCTTAAATCAGGGGTTACAGCTCCTGCCTTCCTTCCCCAGAGCGCAGCTGGGACCTTCAAACAAGACTCTGCTTAGACTGAGAAAGAATGGGGAGGGTAGACTCGGAACAGCACCAGGAGGTCCGCGGGGTCACACGGCACAACTGTGACATCTGACTCTGTACTGAGGCATAACCAATGTCCAGTTCTGTGGCTGTGAGAGTCCCCTTCACTCCCCAAAGAACCTTGACCCTGACTATGCTAGGCCTGGACCGCAGAGAGCTTACTCTCAGCCTTAGCCCCAAGGGACAGAGAGGCTTGTCCTCTGAAGGACTAAGTCTACAACTAGGACCTGCCTGTGGGAGGGACTCCTGGTTACCAAAAGGCAGGCATGGAAAGGGCCTGGCCCACCGCCTCCCTTCTCATCCACACATGCTCGGTGCCACAGATTGTCACAGCTCTCTCCCCACTGCCTGTGTTCAGAATCCCACACACGGTTTGATAGGGACTTTGGGTTCCATTAAGCCTCTGGTTTTGCCTGTCTTCTGCCTCAGGAGGGGTAACCCCATATATACACAGTAGGATGGGGGACCTGGAGCCAACAAGGAGTTGGTGATGGCATCTGGGGGCTGGATGGGTCTAAAAGGCTGGGTTTCCAGTGGCTTCAGGGGCAGGGGCATAGGCACTGCTGATGAAGTGGTGGGGGTGGCAATCTATGAAGCCTCCAGAATTTGGGACCTGACTAAGCTGGCCAGGTCTAGGGGAAGACCTCCTTTTGACTGAGCAATGGTAATGGGAGAAAAGACCCCAGTGCTACCTCTCCATTACCCACGAAGACACAGTGAGCTCCAGCTGGTGGATCCAGAGGGAGAAGCACGCTCCCAAACTGAGCACGATCCAGATGCTGGACTAAGAGTTTGGAGAGAAATCTGAACCAGTTCTACCAGGGCCAGAGTGTAGTTCTGTGCACATGTCATGGGCCGTTGGAAACACTTCACCACTGCTTATGGGTTGGGTGGTGACAGGTTGCTGGATTTTCGAGGCAATTGCTTTCTGGTAGTCCACTGTTTTATTCCACACTGTTACATGATAGAGGTTCTTCCAAACGCCAGGTGACAAGAGCATCCTCCAAGCTGTATCACTTGCTGAGAGGAACACACCTGTGAGCCAGCAGTGGTGTCATGCATGGCAGAGAGCAGAAGTGATGAAACGTCCCACTCTGGGGCTAGCGCTGGGAGCTGGGGGCTGGAGCTAGGGTCAGGGGCCAGAGGCTGGGGCTACAGGCTAGGGCCAGGGCTGGGAGCTGGGGCTGGGGGCTGGGGGGCCAAGGCTGGGGGCTAGGGACCAGAGGCTGGGGGCTGGGGACAGGAGGCTGGGGAGCCAGAGCTGGAGTCTGGAACCAGGGGCTGGGGGCTGGGGGCTGGGGACTGGGGACTGGGGACTGGGGACTGGGGGCTGGGGACTGGGAGCTGGGGGCTGGGGACTGGGAGCTGGGGACTGGGGGCTGGGGGCTGGGGGCTGGGGGCTGGGGACTGGGAGCTGGGGACTGGGAGTTGGGGGCTGGGGGCTGGGGGCTGGGGGCTGGGGACTGGGGGCTGGGGGCTGGGAGCTGGGAGCTGGGGCTGGGGGTTGGGGGGCCAAGGCTGGGGGCTGGGGACCAAAGGCTGGGGGCTGGGGACAGAGGGCTGGGGAGCCAGAGCTGGAGTCTGGAACCAGGGGCTGGGGGATGGGGGCTGGGGACTGGGAACTGGGAGCTGGAGGGCCAGGGCTGGGATCTGGGACATGGGGCTTGGGTCTGGGGGGCCAGGGGCTAGGGCTGGGGGCTGGGGCTGGGGGCTAGGGTGGGGACCAGGGGTTGGCTCACTCAGTAAAGGGCAGGCATGAAGATCTGGATTTGACCCTCAGAAGCTACATAAGAGCCAGTCATGGTGGCACACACTTGTAACTCCCGCACTGGGGAAGTAGAGTAGACAGCAGATGCTGGGCTTCCCAGCCTAACCTACTTGGTGAGCTCCATACTAAAATATCCAGTCTCAAACAACAAGAGGCACAGCACAGGAGGGACACACCTGGGTGCTGTGGATAATTTCACTTAAGGGCAGAGGTGGATTTCTCAGCTGCCCCAGGCTGTTAGCTGGGGAAACTGAGGCCCTTCCAGGCATGTTAAATGAAGCATCTAATGCAGGGACTCAGGCTTTATGAAATCATTGCAAGAACTGAGGGAATGGGCTCTGCTTGCAAGACCAGGAGCCAAACCCAGAACTTGTCCCCAGTTGAGGCTACCTATGCTCAATAGACGTTCATACTGTCAATCGGGAATAAGACAGCTCACTGCTGTTACTCCCTTATCCTCTCGACATCTGGGCACAGGGGGCATTGAAGGAAAAGCTCCCTTGAATCTACTTTTAAACCAAAAAAGCAACTACTAGTCTTAAATATTTTACATTAGTATGGATTTTTGTATATGTATACAAACTTAAGGTTATTTTGTTATACTGTATATATGTCTCTACTCTTGTTTAGGTTATTTTTGTATATTGATGCAAATTTAAGGTTATTTTTGTTGGAGATTGTACATACATTTCTACTCTTGTTTAACACATTGTACCTATGCAGGTCATTTAACAATGTATTGTAAATTTCTAGTCCTTGAATGTTATTATTACAAACTACTTAGGATAATGAAAAATACAGGTTAATAGTCATCTATAACAATCAAACTTACAGCCATGTTAATGTATGCTTTGAAGGTCATACAGAGGTGTATTTTTGATAAATAGGTGATCTTCAAACACTTCAAAACCTACAGAATATGGCATTTCAGATGTTTTTTAACATCTGAGGATTTTTGTGATGGTGAGACACATCTGCTCCTGGTAATGCCGATTTACTTCAGAGAAGATGATGGGCATCAAAGAAACTCCATATGGAGTTTGCTTTCAGTGTGGCAAGGTTTGCTACTGGGCAAAAACACTTTGCTTGCCTTGACTGCTGACAGAATGCTGTCCAAAATGGACAAGCAGGGCACAAAAGAAAGTGACTGCTGAGCATTGCCAAGACAGGGCAGAACAGTCCTTCAAAACTCCTACTTCGTAGAAAGGTCTGCCAGAGACTCTAGGGTGTGGGCTGAAGACTGGATGCCAGTGTTGCAGACCAACCTTGGCTGGCAGTCTGGGTAGCCAAGTGTCTCTGTAATTTCTATAGAATGCTGCGTGGCTTGCACGGCCCTTCCTGTCTACTCAGGTATATTATGTCCATCTGGGTCTTTGATGGAGTTGAAGACTAGATAGTTATAGTTCCAGTTTTCCTTAATTGTGATAGAAGGTAAATTAAGTACAGCATTTTGGACTCATCAAGATAGAAAAAAATAATGACGCATTTTCTCCAAATTTGCCAAATACGAAAGGATTGGACAATGCAGATGTAGTTATTATCTGATAAATGTTCATAGTTTTATTATGTTAGAATCAAAACCTTTCCTTTTTATTTAGACAACAGGGAGACCATGGGGACCTGGAAGGGGAGAGAGACAGAGACAGAGATACACAGAGAGACAGAGACAGAGTGAGTTACATATGCGGCCCCACATGTGGTCACCCAGAGCTGGGTGAGAGCAGCTTAAGGAACCTGGTGAGGACCAGGGAGGGGCCCTGACCACGGGGGGGGGGCATCTCTCTCACAGTGCCCCACTTTAGGACATTGGTGCCACAACCCGATAGAGGCCCTGTTTCCTAATCATGGGGGCAGATGCCAGGGGGTGACTTGGGCAGTGAGGCCTAAGTGACTTTCTCACCCTGCATTTATGCTATGTGTGTATTTTAAGTGTATGCGGATTCTTGTTTTTGTTTAAAAGCAAAAAGAAAAAATGTTATTTGAGAGGAATAAAAGAGCCTCCTCTAACTGCCATCTACCCTAGAAACAACATGGGAAGGGACTTCCTTTAGTTGCCATGGAAACCTCTGTGGTGGGAAGTGTCTGGCTGTGTCCCAAGCCCAGGATGCCTACATACCTGGTGTGTGGCTGGAATGTTGACTTCCAGGCTGCTCCATTTCCAGACTCTTCCCATCCCTAAAACCTACAGAGTTCCATGGTTCACACCCATCTCCAGCTGACACATTTCTTCCTCACTTCTGGGTGTGGGGCGAAAGCTCCAGTTGGCGGAAGCCAGAGAGGCCATGAAACGCCTTTCAGAGCCCAGGACAATCCTACCGATGGATTTTCCCAGCCCAGTGTGTCACCTGTATCAAGGCTGAGAAACCATGTAGGGACAGCAAACTCATCCCAGGTTGACAAGCAAGCATTTTATAAGACCATCCTGGCGAGCTTTGACTGCCAACCTGACCCAGCCTGGAGTCATCCGAGACGAGGAGCCTCAGGCGAGGGACTGCCCAGATCAGTCTGGCCTTGGGCATGTCTGTGGGAGAACTGTCTAGATTAGTAGTTGATTCAGGAGGGCCAAGCCCGCTGCGGGCAGCGCTAGCCCTAGGCAGGTGTATCTTGACGGTATTGAAAAGCTAGCCAAGAGTGAGCGAGGCAGAGGGTGAGCCAGCAAGCAGAATCTTCCATGGTTTCTGCTTCAAGTGCCTGCCATTCTCCTGGGGGGGGGGGAGATAGACTGTAATCTGGTAGTAAAAGCAAATCAACCCTTTCCTCCCCAAGTTGCTTTGGGTCACGGTGTTTTATCATGACAATGAAAAGCAAATTAGAGCACACACCTTGTTTGCCAAAAAAAGTGAAACCAGAGCTTGGGTGGCTGGACTGGATTCTCCAAGCACAGCTGGAGCCTTCTGCATTTCCACGGTTGCAATACCCCTGTCATGGAGTTTCTGGAAAACTCCACTTTGTGATTAGGAGTAAAGGACAGTGAAGAAGGCAAATAACACCTGGATATGACTGTGGCTTCCTGACCTTCTCCAAGGGTCCCTGGGATACGCAAGGGCTCCCAGATGTCTTTCTGAGAATTTCTGCGATGCCCCTGGAAGGTTGCTTCCAAGAAGCAGGCATCAGGAAGAGGCCAGGAATATCTGCCTCTTCTGTGGTTAGTGCAGTGTAGGACAGATGGGCAAAATGCCAGCTGCAGCAGACCCAGCCCCAGACATCTTCCCTTGCCCCCCTCCCTGCATTCTACTGTCAGCTTGGCAATGCTGATATTTTCTGTGCCTGAGCTCATGTTTCACTGCAGAGAGACAACTGGCTGGACCTGTGGGAATGAAAGAAAGAGGGTGGGAGTAGGGGAGAGGGAGGAAAGGGTGCTTGCTCTCCACTGCCTTGGGGTCCCGTGGGTGAGGGTGTGTGGGGAGGGCCCACACCTCGGCCTTGCCCCTGAGCCCAGCCCTAGGAACAGTGATCAAAGTGTCCCGCCTGCCTGAGTCACCCACTGGAGTTTCGCAGGATGTGATAGGCTAATATCTGACAAGGAGAGCTGGAGCCCCAGCCTTTGAGGCCCTGGAGAGGAGGGTGGGAATAGGTTGGGGTGCCTGCACATTCAGGAGTCCTGGCTGCCTGCCCCCACCTTCCACCTCTCTTGTCCCCAGGTTCTCAGCTGGGGACGGATGAAGACAGTGGATCCTAATTGCCCCTCTTTTGGAGGCTGAGGAAATAAACCTGTAGAGCATTTATGCAGCACCTACTGTATGCAGGTCTGGGCCGATTCATTCCTGCACCTGCTGCGTTTAAACATCGCAGTGGCTTTGCTTTGGGAATTGTTTGTTCTTTCTCCATTTTAGCTGCTGGGGTGGCAAGGTGGCTGGGGGTGGAGGGTAAGCACATAGGACATTTGTCCATATTATGAGCTGGGGACATTCAGAGGTGAGATGCCAACAAGGCTAGTCAGGAACCGAAGCCCCGCTTTTTCACCACCTCTGCAAACACTCAGACAGATGACTTCCATTCCCAGGCACCCAGGTGTCCCACTGCATCCTGAGGAGCAGAGGTGAGCTCCATCTCTCTGCACACGCCTGAGATGCAAGAAGATACGCAGGCGCTGTAGTGGGCTTGGCAGGGTGATGCAGGCACTGCGGTGTTGAGCAAGGAAGAGCAGCATTGGCAATGTGTGGTGTGGAGTACCGTGATGGGGGAAATTGGGGTACAAGGGAGACAGGGGCCTTGAGACTCTGAAAGAGCCCTGTGAAGGAGGAAGGAGGTGAGTTCCTGGAGAAATGATGTCAGCCTGGGGTATGGGGGGGCAGGCTGGGGAGAGGAGGAGGAGAAGAGGAAAAGAAAGTAGAAGCAGAGAAAAGGAAGGGGAGAAGAGGGAGAGCAAAGGGAACGGAGGAAAGGAGGATGTGGCTGGAGGGGCAACGTCTTAGGACCTGCAATCACTTCTGACTGGTTGCTAGGATACCATTTCCTACCAGAGAGGCAGTTCAGGATTTCAACCCTGAGACACACACACACACACACACACACACACACACACACATCATACACACACACACCACACACACACACACACACACACCACACACACACACACACACCATACACACACACCATACACACACACACCACACACACATACACACACACACACACCATACACACACACACACCATACACACACACACACCAAACACACCACACACACACACACACCATACACACACACACCATACACACACCATACACACACACACCATACACACACCATACACACATGCCTTCTGTTGAAACCATAACAACAAACCTGTCACCAAAGTGACAATCAGCAGGGCTACAGTTAGGAGAATAGCCCAGTGACTGTCACAGGAGACCAGACCACCCTGCCGGGAGTGTAATCCCAGGACCTCACACAAATTAGGAAGAGCTTTACCACTGAGCTACCATCCACCTTTACTTTGGAAAAGAACAATACTTGTGTTTTGTTGCATTTTTTAAATTTAGTGGTGTGTGTGTGATCACGACACAGCTTACATGTGTCAAGTGGAGGACAGGGGACAGCATGCAGGACAGGTCCTCCCCTCCCCCACTTGGGTCTGGGATATCAAACTCTGGTTGTCAGGCTTGAAGGCAGGCAATGCCATCTCATCTGCTCCCCCTTCTTTGAGACAAATCTCACTATACATAGCGACTACATATAGTCCTAACTAGCCTGGAACTCACCAGGTAGGCCAGCCTGGCCTTGAAATTACACACACCTGCCTGCCTCTGCCTCTGCCTCTCCAGTACCGGGATTAAAGCTATACAATTTTTAAATTTTGATGCAGGATCACACTAAGTGGCCCAGACTACCCTTAAACTCATCATACAACCCAAGCTGTTCTAGAACTCACTCTACAGCCCAGGCAGACTTTGAACTTGTGATTCTCCTGCTTCAGCCTCTTAAGTAATTACAGGCCAGCCTAAGGCCACTCCTGAAGAGTAGATATGTCCACTGAGTGTCTTTTCATGCTGCACTGACATGGGTCCTGGGTGTAAAGTATCTCACTGTAAACTCTGATGAGATACAGGGAGACTTTTTAACCAGGAACCTTCTCGTGAAAACGTTTTCATCATTCCCAGTGTTACGTCATTTAAGGCGAATCCCAACAGGGCTGGGCTGTAGCTCAGTGATAGAATACTTAGCTGGCATGTATGAGGCACTGGGTTTAATTTCCAGTACAGGGTAAGGAGGAGGAGGGAGAGGAGAAAGGAAGGAGGGTGATGATGAGAAGGAGAGATGGGAGGAGGAGGAAAAGAGGAGGGATGGAAGGAGAGGGAGAAGGAGAAAAGAAGGATGATGATGAGGAGGGGTGGGAGGAGAAGAGGAGAAGGGAAAGATAACGAGGAGGAGGAGGAATGGGAGGAGGGGGAAAGAAAGGAAGGATAATGAGAAGGAGGGATGGGAAGAAGAGGCAGAAGGAAAAGACAGAGGCCTAACCCCAGCAAAGATGGCTTCTGTGTGTCAGCTGACAAGCGGCTTTGGTGGGAAGTGGTCACAAGCCACTAGGCTGCTGCCTATGGAATTATTCGGGTTTTGATAAATCTTCACTTGATGAGGGGGATGTGCATATTTCACATCTGTGTTATGCATGCTGTCCCATCCCATTTTGCAGGTGAGGAAACAGCCTCTGAGGGGCTATGACATCCAACTGAGTTCTCACAGCAGGTAAACAATGGCTTCCCAGTCAGAACTGAGGCAGCCTGATGTCAACAGACCCAAGCTCCACCTATTTCTCTTGTTCTAGAGAAATCCCTACCCCTGGGTGAGCCACCTCTCTCTAGTCAATCTGAGCCCTCTCTGCCCATACTCAAGAATTACTCCCCTATTGGAGATGGAGGGAGGCTTCTGGAGCAAGTATCTGAGGTTTGCCCAAGTGACCCAAGGCCAGGGCCCCAAAGAAAGCCACCCTAGCATGCCTTCCCCCAACAAAGCCATGGGAGTCACATGGAGTGACATGTTACAGGAGTGCCAGCTGTAGGGCTTAGATGATTGACAGGGGTGGACTCTTACTGCTCGAAATATACTTTCCCCCATTCTAAACACAACAAAATTGAAGCACTCTCTTAACAAGCCCAAAGAAGACGACAGGACCCACAATGCCATCACAGAGGCATAAATGCTGCCAACACGTGGGGTGTGGCTCCTTCTTTTGTCTGCGTAGCATTTCATAGACATATCTGTGTTTATGATAGTAGATGTGTTCACAATAACACTTTATTGTTGCCATAATAACACATGTTCATGGTGAAACATTTCAAAGAGTAATAATGAACACAGGGGAAGGTAAAATAAATGATAACATCTGGTATGGTGGTTTCGTTGGCTCCCTTCACTCTTTTACAAGGAACTAGAATGGATACAGTCATAAAAACCCCAGCACCAAGACAGCTTGCTGAAATCCTATCTTAAAATGATGGCAGTAGCTTAGTGGTAGAGTGCTGGCCTGGAACTCACCAGGGCCTGGGTTCCATCCCTGGAATCACATAGACCAGCCTGGTGCAGCCACTGGGAGGGAGGCAGGAGGGTCAGAAGTTCAACATCATCTTTGGGCTATATAACAGACTTGAGGCCAGCTTGGGCTACATGAGAATCTGTCTCAAAACAAAGACACAAACTCTAAAGCTGAGAATTGCAATCTCTTTTAGGTACCAGGTCTTCTGGGAATTGGATGAGAGCTAGAGACAGAGGGCTCCAGAATCCCGGCTGCTGAGCACAGAATCCGGGCTGCTGAGCACACACACACCTGGGGCCCAGCCTCTCCCCCTTTTCATTTTTGGGCTGTGGTCTGAATGTTTTTAAACAAATCTTTATTTACTTATTTATTTTTATTTTATGTACATGGTGTTTTTCGATGGGTGTCTGGTCCTATGGAACTGGAGTAACAGACAGTTGTGAGCTGCCATATGGGTGCTGGAATTGAACCCAGGTCCTCTGGAAGAGCAGCCAGTGCTCTTAACCTCTCAGCCATCTCTCCAGCTCCATAGTATATCAATTCTTGAAAAAAAACAGAAATCAATTTTGTTTTTGTTTTGTTTTTAAATGCCAAGGCTTTAAATATTGATGTAATTTCACACTTAAGGAAAGTAGTAGAGAGATGTGAGGATCACACACACACACACACACACACACACACCCCTGCACACACCACCTGAGTAGTTATAAAAACAATTATTCCAGTTGTTGAACAATGAAAGTACTGACATGGAAGGAAAAGTCAGTGCTGGCCAGCGTGGCGCACACCTTTGATCCCAGCACTTGGGAGGCAGAGGCAGGCAGATCTCTGTGAGTTCAAGGCCAGTCTAGTCTACATACCAAGTTCCAGGCCAGCCAGAGCTACATAGATAGACCCTGTCTCAAAACAAAGCAAGCCAACCAAAGAAAGAGGTCAGTGGTGTCCCATTGTCCCCTACATAGTGGCCCTACACACATGTGCATGCATGTATATTTATAAGATTATATCCCACTGGCCTTAAAAAGAAAGAAAGAAACAAACAAACAAAAAGCCCAACAGATGTCTATGAATTAAAAACCAGCCTAGACTACAGAGCAAGTTCCAGGACAGCCAAAGCTATATATAGAAACCCTGTCTTGAAAAAACAAAACAAAGCAAACCAAAACAAAAACCCCTTATTTTCTACCTGCATAATAGTCTCTACATATGAAAATCATGCCTGTTAGCTGTAGACCTCAGTGCAGATGTCAGGTTGGTTTGATGACTTTCAATTTTCGGCAGAGGTGATTACACAGGCAGAGTAGAGTAGTCAGTGGGCAGGCCTCAAGAAACAGCCACAGTTGGGCCTTCTCCTGATGTTCCTTTGGACATCTTCCTAGCTGGGGGCCCCTAACTCAGTTCCCTACCTGGGGGGCTCTGACTCTGCTCCCACCTGCCTTGATGGGCCTTTCCCAGCCCCCAGCCCCCCCACCACACCCAATGTTTCTGACTTTCAGAAGACAAGGCTGTAAGGGTTCTTGAGGGCTTGTCTTTCCTGGCTGGGCCGAGCAGTTCTGTGCACATGGCAAAAGCCACCTGCCAGGGAGACGGAAGCGTGGCAAGTGAAGTAGGCCGGACTCCATTCGTTCATGCTGGGAGCACGTGTTTGTGTCTCTGATGGGCGATGTCCTTCTGTGTGCTGTGAATATACGCTTCTCTTACTGGTTGATGAATAAATGCTGATTGGCCAGTAGCCAGTCAGGAAGTATAGGTGGGGCTACCAGACTAGGAGGATGCCAGGAGGAGGAAGGCAAAGAGAGATGCCAGAGAGATGCCATGTAGTAACCAAAGAGTAACATGCTGGAGCATTACCACTAAGCCACAGCCTCGTGGCAATGCATAGAAATGGTTAGTAATTGAGACAGCTAGCCAATAAGAAGCCTGAGCCACCGGCCAAACAGGTGATGATTAATAGAAGCCTCAGTGTGTTTATTTGGGACTAACTGGCAGTGGGACCTGAAGGGACAGAAACTCCATCTTCATGCCTCTATATGCAGCCACTCACGTTTATACACTGTTTTCCCCAATCAGATGTTTAGGGACAAATAATGTATGTGTGTGTGCATTTGAATTTTATTTTATCACACTTCTGGTGATGGAGGCCTGGACCTCACATGGCCTTGGCAAGAAGGCTGTCCTGGAGCAATGGCCCTCTTTTCTCTATTTCCTTTTACTCACTTCCTCTTTCCCTTCTTTCTTCCTTTCTCTTTTTTCTTTCACAAGATTTCACTAAGTTACCCAATCTAGGCTGAACTCATTCTGTAGCCCATGCAGGCCTTGAATTTGTTATCCTCCTGCCTCCAGAGTAGCTGGAATTATAAGCATGTATCACTAGGCCACATAAAATTTGTTTTTGAAAACAGGGCCTCACTATATAGCCTTAGCTAGCCTGGAACTTCCTCTGTAAACCAGGCTCGCCTTGGACTCATAGAGATCTCTGCCTCCTGAGTTCTGGGGCCCCATAAAATATTTTGTGTTTTCCGTTGTGGATGGTTCTTCCTGCCAGCCTGACCCTACCATCGTTTCCTTCAGCCCCAAATGAACACTCATTGGCCAGTGGCTTGCTCTGTCTTAATTATTAACCCATTTCTACCAATCTACGTATTGCCACAAGGCTGTGACTTACCTGGTAATGCCCTGGCATGGTGTTACATGGTGATGTCTGGCAGCATCGAGACTCTGTCTCCTACACTTCCCAGAATTCTTCTCATCTCCTAGCCCCACCCATCTTCCTGCTTGGCCAATCAGCATTTTATTCATCAACCAATAAGAGAATCCTATACAGAATAACATCTCCCATCATCTCCTCAGACTCTTCCATGAAGTAGGAACCCATCTTGTTTTGGCAAATCCAGCAGCCACTTTCCTGTGGGTCCTGTATGTTCAGTTTAGACACCATACAGTCAAACAGTCCAGGCAAGAGCAGTTTCTTGCCCAAATGGCTATTTCTGCCATGTCAAAGGCAAACTCCATAATGAGTTTCTTCTATGTCCATCTTCCCTTCTGAAGTAATTGGTGTTGCCAGGAACAATTTTGTCTCAAGGTCATAAAAAACCCTAAACCATTTTAAATGCCATATTCTGAAGGTCTTTGAAAGGTTTGAAGACTACCTATCCATCTCAAGTATATCTCTGTATATCTAGAAAACTTAACTAAGATAACTATAAGTTTCAAATATTATATGTGGCTATCATCTTATTTAATACACACTACATGTTTAAAAGAGCTGTATAAACATAATACCTAAATAAGAGGGAAAATATACATGTAACAAAATTGGCCTTAAATTTGTATCAATAAACCAAAATCCATACCAATGCAAAATACTCATTTCTGTATCAGTGTTCAGATGTTTTGCCTGTGTTTATGTGTGTACAAAGTGCATGCCTGGTACCCAAGGAAGCCAGATGAAGGTGTGATCCCCTGGAATTGGAGTTACAGATGGTTGTGAGCTGCTATGTAGGTGCTGGGAACTCAGGTCCTCTGGAAGAGCAGCTGGCTCTGGAGCCATTTTCCAGCCCCCAAATTTTAATGGTAAAAATATTCTGCTAGAGTTATGTGTATGTGATAGACCACATTATGTTTGCTGTATTGTAAAGCTATTTTTAAAAGTATAAAATATTTCAATCCTGATATTTGGCCTTTCTTTAGCATCACTATCAATTTTGTTTATATCTTGATATTTCTTACAGCTTTTGAGCTATAGTGATACATATTAGCATTTATGTATTAGAAACGTCCAGTTTTGAAAGTTTGTAAGGATATGTGAGGGGTTGGAGAAAAGCAACTGCCGACACAACTGCTCCATTGGAGGAAGGCTTTCATCACGGATAAGAGATGGACAATATCCAGAGGCATCTGAAAGAGCCCATAGCAGAGAGAAAGGAGAAGCAGACTGCACGGTCAGGACTAGAGAGGCAGGACAGTGAGTGTAGTGGTCTGAAAGAATATGGCCGCCAAAGGGAGTGGCACTATTAGGAGGTGTGGCCTTGTTGGAGGAAGTGTGTCACTGTGGGGGCAGGCTTTGAGGGCTTTTTCTCAGCTTCACTCAGTGTGACAGTCAGTCAACTTCCTGTTGCCCCTGAGTGAAGATGTAGCACTCTCATTTCTAGCACCATGTCTACCTGCCTGCCGCCATGCTCCCCATCGCTATGATAATAGACTGAACCCCTGAACCTGTCAGCAAACCACTCCAATGAAATGTTTTCTTTATAAGAACTGCTGTGGCCACGGTGTCTCTTCAAAGCAGTAAAAACCCTAACTAAGACAGTGAGAGAATAGAGGAGATATTGAGATAGCAAGGGATAGAGAAAGAGAGAGAGAGGCAGAGACAGAGAGAGACAGAGAGAGACAGGGAGAGAGAGACAGAAAGACAGAGATAGAGAGACAGAACCAGGGAGAGAGAGACAAGCAGAGAGAGAGACAGAGACAGAGAGAGACAGAGAGAGGCAGAGACAGAGAGACAGAGAGACAGGGAGAGACAGGGGAGAAAGACAGAGACAGAGAGACAGAGAGACAGGGAGAGAGAGACAGGGAGAGAGACAAACAGAGAAAGAGAGAGAGAGAGAATCACGTGGACTATACAGATAACTATGGGGGGGGGGGAGAAGAGCCAGGATGCTAAGCATGGACTTTGAAATGTGTAACGGGTACTTGTGATACTGAGGGAGGATGGAGGCAGCACGGGCTTTGGTACACTAAGAGGTGTCCCAGGAGTCATGTGTCCCTTCTGTTGGAGGTAAAGGAAATGACTCCTCTCACAAGTTCCAAGGAATGCTGGCTTTCATCTAGCTACCAGAAATCTCCTGTGGTCCATCTTGAGCTCATTTCTGGATGCATGGACAGTCTGAGATCTGACAGTAAGGCTTGAGGGGTTTTTGTTTTGTTTTGTTTTTAATTGAGTTTCTTGTCTGTTTTCTGTTTTCTGAGGCTCCCAGTATCTTATATAGCTCAGGCTAGCTTCGAATTTGCTACGTAACCAAGGATGACCTTAAACTTCTGATCCCCCTGTTTCTATCACCCAACCTGCATTTTATATTTTTTATTGTATTATATTGAGTAGGTGTGTGTGTGTGTGTGGTAGTGTTTGCTTATTTTTGAGACAGCCCAGGCTCAGTCCTCCTGCCTTGCCTCAGGTCTGTCTAAATCCCAGAGTACCCAGGATTCCTGGCATGTCCTGCCATGTTCAACTGAACATAAGTTTTCTTCTAGAAGTTTCGTGATTCAAAGTTTTACATTTAGGTTAATATTATGGCTTGAAGATGCAGTCCCTCACAAGCTCAAATCCTCCACCAATGATGCTATTTTGGAACGATCTAGAAAATTTGGGAGGTGGCATAGCTGGAGGAAGTATGTGAGGGGGTGTCATGTCTTTGAGGGTTATTCCAGATGTCCTCACCTCCTCCATCCATTCATCTGTCCATCCATCCATCCGTCTGTCTCCTGATCATCAAGCATGAGGCAGCCCCTCCTCCATGTGTGTTCTGTCTCCATGATGTTTTGTCTAAATGCATAAAGTCCAGGAACTTGGCCTGGAATTTCCTGAAACTGTGAGTTGAAAGAAATCATTCCTCCTGAAGGTGTTCAGGAAGCCAATTTGGTCACAGTGACACAAAAATGACTACAGCCATGTTCATGCCTCATGAATATATGTGATGTGTATTAGTTACTTTCCCAAGGCTGTAACAAAATACTCGACAAAAGCAACTTGAGGGTTTGTTTTGCCATGCAGTTTGAGGGCACGGTAGGTCACAGTGGGAAAGACCAGGCAGTAGGAACATGAGATAACAGGTCACAGGTCACAGGTCACAGGTCACAGGTCACAGGTCACAGGTCACAGGCCACAGGTCACAGGTCACAGGCCACAGGCCACAGGCCACAGGCCACAGGCCACAGGCCACATTGTGTCTGCAGTCAGGAAGCAGAGAGTCTCATGCAGGGGCTCAGCTTGCTTTCTCTCCCCAGCCTAAGGAAGGTGCCTGCCACCTGTGGTTCTAGAAATTCTCTCTTAGACATGCCCAGAGGTGAGTTTCTTGGGTTTTTGTTTCTTGCAAATGGCTGTTGACTTGCCTGTGATCTTCGTGAACAGAATCTCAACAAGTCTCCTCCCCCTTCTCAAAGACAGGCCCTGCTGTAGACACCCTCACGGTGGCTGTGACTTTTGTTCAATGAGTCTGCTCTTCCTCCAGGGTCAGGATGTCAGCGCTGGGGCTGATCTCAAAGATAGAGTCCATATTCCTATCTATACAGATTCTCTAGCTGCAGACAAAGTCATTCTTCCCCACAGCCCCTACTGACGAACGGGAACTCAGACTCAGTGCTCCTAAAGTGCTTTTCCTAACCCTGTGCTGGCTCCCGTCCCCAAGACCAGTGAATAAGAAAAGGCCTAGATATACAGTGCGAACTGGCAACCTTTCTGGCTGCATGAACTGACTCATGCTTGGCTGGAGACAAGCATTTACTGTGTGTCTACTGTGTTCACCTAATCATCTCACTTAATGCTTACAATAACCAGTGAGGACAGCTATTGATAGCTGTAATCTTCACCCACACAGATCAGGAAACGGGCCCAGAGAGGTTGGGTGGCTTGACAAAGGTGACACAGCACAATAAAGAATCCAGGGCTGGGATTCAGGACTGTCAGTAGCAAAGCCTCCCTTTCCCTTAGATCTCCCTTCGCATCCTGTTATAACCTGGCGGGACCTGCTGGGGCAGGATAGCAGGCTTGCCCAATGCTGGAGCCACACTGAGTTTTGTTACACACCTTGGACAAGTCTCTTCCTTATGTGGGGCCTCCTCATCTCTAACGCAGCAGTGACGGTGTTAACAGTGACTGGCTGCCTCCTTGGGGAAGGTCTCAGAACCGTCTGGACACACTGCTCCAGGAGTCACTAGTTAGGTAGCTGGAGGCTGGCTGTGTGAGCACACTTGCCTGCGGAAGGCTGGAGGAGCCCGTGTTCGGGGCGGAGGAAAGGCTGTGGAGGCTGCCCTGCTGCTTACCACCTCCACAGTGAGCGCTGCATCTGGAGCTGGTCCCCTGGCCCTACCTTGAGACTCAGTAAATGTGGTAAGGGATGGCAGGCTCGGACACCATCCCTGAGCCTGAGCCTGGCCCTAGTCTGTACTGGGCGTTGAGGGATCTGTCCCTTGGGTGTGTCCTGGAGGCCTCTCTCATGCTGTGGAGGTGATCTGAACTTTGCTCATTGGGTGCCTGCATGGACATGTGCACACAGACCCACCACCTAGAATGGGCAGACAGGGTTGATGGTGGGAACACCACTTGCATGCATCTCCTGAGAATAGAGAAGAATACCAAGTGAGCATTTGCTGAGAGTTTTGGACTACGCTATATCATAGAGCCTCTGAGTTAGAAGGGGCTTCCCAGTTAGAAGGGCTTCTCTCTCACATCCTAACCTCTCCCCTGTGAGGGAGCCAGGCCAATCCTGCTTCAACAGGCTTCTCAATACTTCCCACTGCAACAAATAAACTCAAAATGCCTTGAGACTGAAAGCAATAAACGTTATTCCACTCATGGGGCTGGAGGAAGATGTCTTGGCTGGTAAAGGGCTCGCTGGGCATGCGTGAGGACCCAGGTGCAGTCCCTAGAAGCCACGTGGAAAGGGAAGGCATGGTGGCATCTGTTTGTAACCAAACTCTAGAGTGTTGGAGACAGGCTGGTCCCCAGGACTTGTTGGCCAGCTGGGCTAGCCTACTTGATGAGGTCCAGACCAGTGAGAGACTCTGTCTCAACAAACAAGGTGGGTTGCACCTGAAGAATGACAGCTGAGGTTGATCTCTGGTCTCTATGCGCGCGCACACACACACACACACACACACACACACACACACACACACGCCAAAACAACAGCTACTACTACTTCTGCATATGTGATCAAAGAAAGTGAAATCAGAGAGTTGACCAGATACTTGCCTCCCAGTCTCAGAAGCACCATTCCTAACCACATACCACCGTAACCACCCAAATGGAGAAATGCACACAATTGACTGCTAGCCAGCCTTCTTTGTCAGGGCAAAAGTTCTGACACATGCTCGGCTGTGGATGAGCCTGTGCAGCATCACGCAACATGAATTAAGTTGAATATAAAAGTTATGATTCCGTTTGTATGACAGCTACTGTCAGCTCCATACGCAGTGAGTAAAACAGTGGTCATCAGGGCTGGGCTGGGAGGAGAAGGGTGTTATTGATGTATATAGAGTTCCAGCTTTGTCCGGTGCGGTGGTACAAGCCTCTAATCCAAATGCACTCAAGAGGCAGAGGCAGGAGGTTCAGGAATTCAGGGCCAACCTGGGCTCACATAGCACAAATAAACTTAGCACAAACAAATAAGAAACGGTTAAAATGGTAAAATTTTATAATGTACATTTACTAAAGTTTAAAAAAAAAAAGGTTTAAAATGTAAAAGTTTATTTTTCATCCCAAACATGTGGCTCCTAGCATCAGTCCAGAACAGGGTTTGCAAACTATACTGTTGGAAGCCTTTATCATTTATTAAAGAAGTAGCAATTAATATTCTAGGTGACAACTCCAGAATATTTGTTACTATGGGTTTGGCTGTATATAGACTATATACTACTAGGTGCTTTGTATTCTCAAGTACACCCCCCCCAGAGAAAGGAAATTCTTACAGGGTGTCAGCAGTAAAATCTGCAGCTTCCAGATCTCATACCACATAGCCTCAGTTTTCCCCTTTGCTATAGCACTGGGAAGTCCCCTTTAATCAGTTAATAGCACGTTCTATACGTCATATCTCCCCTGAGACTTCAGTTTGCCAGGAAGTTTTGTAAGTCACATCCAGGGGGGAAGTGTGAGGCACCTGCTCTTCTCAGGATCTTCCCTGTCTTCCTGGCTTCGAGAGACATGCACACTCTGTTGTCAGAGAGTTAATGTGCCTGTGGGTATAAAAAGGAGAAGCCTTGTGGGACAGAAAAAAAGACCTCAGGAGAACTTTTAGAAGGACACTTTTTATAGGAACCTTGAGAGAATTTTTAGAAGGATCTTAAGAGAACATTAAAAGAACTTTTAGAGCGAGAACTTTTGAGAAAACTTTTAGAGAGAAATCTTAAGGAGAGTTTTTGAGAGAGAACTTTTTTGGGAAGGCTCCAGTTTGAAGAATAAAGAGCCATGAGAGGAAGCATGTGTGAGCTGGTTTCTTTCCCGCTCACCCTCAAACTCCTTTTAGAAATACCCTACCCGCCTGCTGTCTAGCCTCTAGCCTGGACCCCGAGAGAACATCGAGGCTGGAACTTGAATGCTGTCATTACTATACCATGTGGCAAGTCCAAATAGCAACTGGTTCCTTTTTATGTTTATGGCCCTTGAATAAAAATGACTTGCTAGGCAGTGATAGCACACGCCTTTAATCCCAGCACTCCAGAGGCAGAGGCAGGTGGATTTCTGTGAGTTCAAAGCCAGCCTAGTCTAGAGAGCTAGTTCCAGGACAGCCAGGATTACACAGAGAAACTCTGTCTAGAAACAAACAAAGCAATAAAAAGAATTTTACATTGTTGAAGAGTGAAAGTGTTATGGAGAGGGGTGTGTGAAGGGAAGAAGAAGAAAAAGGAGACAGGGAGGAGAGGAAGAAGGGACAGTGAAGAGCGGGAAAGGATAAAAAATGCATTAAAAAAAAAAAAAGAAGGAAGGAAGGAAGAAGATGTTACAGACATCCTATGAGGCTACAAAGCCTAAAACAGAGTGCTGGGGATGTAGTTCCATAGACTTGCTCAGCATGTTTGAGGCTCTGTGTTAAAAGTAAAAACAATAAATAAGACAAACAAAATGTTCACAGAAAAATATTGTAGCCTTTTGTCTTTGAAACACTTCTAGACAGCTGATGGCAACACTTCACTACCACCCATCTTCCATTGGTTGGCCATGTCTAACTAACTTCAAGGGAGTCTGGGAAATGTAGTTTACCTATATGCCCAAGAAAGAAAAAGATGAAATGAACTTGGTGGTCATCTGCAGAACCTGCCACAGCATGAGCAGTATTGTGATTATCCCTCCACTGTTTGACTCGTCTTCAATGAGGAAAAAACGGTAACATGGGCAGGAGAATGTCCTGCTACCCAGAAAGTGCGTGTCATGTTTATGCTTGGCTGTCCTCTCTCCAGGAGCTAGATGGGAAACCCAGAAGTCATATTGAGTACAGCCTTCATCTGATACCAGTTACTGAGGGCAAGCATCCCAGACGGAGTATGTGGGAAGAAAGTTTTCTCTCCTCTCTCGCTCTTCCCCTCTTCCCTCCTTTCTCTTTCCCTCTCTCCCCTTCTTGCTTTCTCTCCCTCTCCCCTCCTTTCTCTCTCTCCACTCTCTTCTCCTTTCTTTCTCCCTCTCTCCCCTCCTTTTCCCTCCTTTCTCTCTCTCTCCCTCCTTTCTCTCCCTCCCTTTCTCTCCTTTCTCTCTCTCCCTCTCTCACCTCCTCTTTCCTCCTCTCTCTCTTCCCCTCCTTTCTCTCTCTCCCTCCACACTCCTTTCTTTCTCTGGCATGTGCCTGGAGAAAACATTGTCAGAACTGAAGGCAGCTGTTCTACACAACAGCTGCAAGAGGACACAGCTTGGGCCTCCCCTATGACTACAGAGTTGGGATGGGGGTAGGGAGGTCCCAGGAGCCTGCAGACTCCCTGGGGTCACCACAGAGCTGTCCCAGAGGCCTGCCCAGACTCTAGATGGGAGCTCTATAAAACCTTTTCTTGTTTAAACTTTGAGTCACTGTTTCGTGTACTCTTAGCTGATCTGATGACTTCTAGCACAACCCTGGCAACGGGCAGCCAGCTCTCCAGGAGCCCCTCGGCCTGCAGCCTCCTTCTATGGTAGACAGAACCATCGAGGTTCTCCGTATTTGGAATCCACATTTGCTCCTGACCCCAAGGAACAAAGTCCTCAGAACCAAAGGCGCCAGGAGCCTTTGGAAGGATTTTTTATTTTAATGACTTACAAAGCCTCGCTTTTGAGATTGCTATTATAATTCTAATTTTCTGAACATTTCAAACAATTACTGTTTTTCACTACATAGGTGTCTGTGCACCATGTGGAGGCCAGAAGGCGGCATGGGATCCCCTAGGACTGGAGTAACAGACTATTGTGAACCTTCACATGTGCTGGGAGTTAAACCTGAGCCCTCTGGGAGAGCAGCCATCTTCTTAGCTGCCAAGCCCCACAGCCCCTGTCTTTAAGTGCAATCTTCACAGTACTATCTGATGAGCAATGAGCTTCATGGTTGCTTTTCTTTGTTCTTTTTTTTAGACAGCTAAAAATTAAAGACTAATCTGAACAGTGACTGAATCCTTTCCTGCGGCCCTTGAAGGACTTCTAGCTCATCACCTGCCCGGCTTTCCTCAGTAAACTGAGCCTCTAATATGGGGCTGACCCCTTTAGGTGTGGTAGAAGCGTATGGGTGGCTCGCCCAGGCCTCCCATCTCAGATCGTCCATGTGGCGGACTCGCTGGCTTGCCAGTGACAGGTAGAGTCTGCCAGGTGCTTATGCCTGCTCTAACAGGTGGCCCTTGGCCCCTTGGGAAGCATGCTGCCTTCTTTCTGATGTGCTAAGGAAAGGGGAAGTGCTGTGTTATTTGGCAAAATGAAAAAGTGTGAGTATAACACCAGCTGGTTCTCTTGTTGGAAAGATGGTTTCAAAGTTAACACTTTGACTGGCCCCAAAGAGCTGAAATAAGCTAGTCTCAATAGCTTGTCTGGGACATCTGGTGCATCACTGGCTCAGACCAATCAGTCTGCCTTAGTGGTGATCTTGACTGTCAATCACATTCACTGGACCGCTGGTGTATGGGTGGGTACCAGAACAGAACCGCCTCTTCCTGAATCTCTAGGTCTCTTGATCCAAAGAGCTCAAGAGAGATACTGGGACCTGAGGGGCACAGAGAGGGGAGGGAGGGAGACCCAGGAGGCTGCAGACCCCGAGAAACCTTTTTTTTTTTTTTTTTTTTTTTTTTTTTAAATTATGTGTGTAGGGGGAGGATTGCACCTGGGTGCAGTTCCCTCGGAGGCCAGAGAGGGCATCAGATCCATGAGCGCCAGAGTTTCATGAAGTTGTAAGCTACTTGATCTGGGTGTTGGGAAAGGAACCCAGGTCCTCTGGAAGTGTACTATGTGCTCTTAGTCACAGGGCCATCTCTCCAGCACCCCCACCCCCGAGACCTTTCTGAATGCTTGTATTTTTTAATAATATTTTATTTTATTCTAGCTTAAGATTTACAATAATTTGCAGTGATAATTTGGAGGGTTCCCGTGGACCCTTCCCCAGCTTCCCCCAATAGCAACATCTAATGCAACCACAGTACTCTAAGCCAGAAAGTTGGCATTGGCACAATTCCATGAACTCAGAAACCTTCTTTGGAGTCCCCAAGTTTCTCCTCAACACAAGTCTGTGTGTTCACGGGCACATGCTTCTGTGAAATTTTATCACACCGTATAATCATCACCTCAGTCAAGATACACAACTGTCCCATTACCACAAAGAACATTCCAGAGCTTCCTTCAACAAATGTGCATTCATTTGCAGATGGCCCGCATATTGTCAAGAAGAGCCAACAAGCTGTGGAGTAGTCTTCTCTGTGGGTTCCTGGGTAGCTCGGGTTGGCATGAAGGCTCACTGAAGGATGCCAAGGGTTACGGTGGATACTCAGCAAATCTGAGTTCTTCCCCTTTTATTCTCAAGGATTGGGCGAGGGACATCATGAGTTTTCCCTGTAGGCTTCTGGCTTGATGTAGTATTTGGGGCTTGCTCTATGAGAAAATTCCAAGACCCAAGACATGCATGTAACAATAGTCATTTTGCTGAAACTAAGATTTGCCCCAATCCAGAGACTGGGCGTCAGACAGATTCTCCCAACTAATACTCAGCATCCATAGGTTGGAAAGGACCTTGTGTGACTATATAGGCTGCTTAAATAAGAGAGCAAAGAAACTGAAAAATAAGTGAAGGCCCCTGAACTTTGGATATATTATAGAATCACTCGGCAATTAATGACAGCCACGCACTGGCTATGTCCTGCTCTAGATGACAAATGCAGGGATTTTCCAAAAGTGGCCTGGGAAATAGGGAATATGATTATTCCTGTGTTAGCGACAAGGAAAGCTGGGCACAAGGACATCAACATGCTCAGGGCAACAGAGTTACTGTGAGATTTGAACTTACACTGCCTGAGTTCAGGGTCTACATATCTCGACTTCTGTTCTAGGTCTGAGGAGGAGTCAGGATCCTTATTCTCAAGAGTGAGCAGATGGAGTTCTCCCTTCGAGCCTCACAACGGCCATCCTATACCACTTACGCAAACAAGACAACCTGGTGAATGCTGCACACCCATTAGAAAAAGGCATCAAAGATACAGCTGCTCCAGTACTGTAAAAACAAGACCATGTTGGTGTCCCTAGTACATTTATTTATCACCTATGGTGTGCACACCCTGGGCTAGGCGACAGGAATAGGATGGAGGGGGGACACGTGTGGTGCCCGTTTCCCTGGAGACTGCTGTCAGTTAGAGGACCACAGAAATGCCTTGAAAATCAGGGTCAGCCCAGCAATGTGATGAAGCAGCATCGAAGAGGAGAGCTCCCTCAGCAGAGGCTGTGGTCTGGCAGGAAGTCGGCCCTCAAGACCAGAAAGCAGAGGCCTGAAGGACAAGGAAGCATGCAGGAAGCCGGTGAGAAGAAGGCTAGGGGAGAAACAGGGTTGAGTTAAAGTCACGAGAGAGCAGGGTCTGAAGAGGTGGAGAGCTTGCCTGGCATGCAACAGGCCCTGGCCTGGATCTCCACTGGGCTTCTAAAGGAGCCTGAGAAGACCCAGAGCTGTGTGAAAGCAGCAAATGCCCTTCGAGAGCACTCACGGTGTGCATGCTGGGACACATCCCAGGGGAATGGACTTCCCAAAGGAAGGGAAAGTGACAGAAACCCCTGAAGGGGAGGACTCCTTCCATGCCAGAAAGGAGGACAGCAAGTGGGTACTACCAGAAGATGCAAGGCCCGGAGGTCTGCCAGATGCCTCTGGGAACCATCCCCATTCCCATCCCCTTTCTCCATCCCTTCTCACAGCCCCGCTGAATTCTGACAGAGGCTCGGGGTGCCCCTCTCCACCAGAAAACCATCCACAAACTCTTGAAACCTTTGCCCACACTGCTGGGGAGAACACGTAACTCCCAGACACTACACTAAGAATCCTGTCCCGAGAAGGCAGACGATACCCTAGGCCGGATCAGTTTCCTGTTAGGATGGGAGCATCTAGGGCCGAGGACCCAGTGAATGAGATGCGCCCCACATACATCCACTCTTCAGATATTAAAAGGGGGAAACGACACTAAAGGGTACTCAATTCTGGGAACACAGAGGTGAATCAGACACAGATCTGGTCCTGGAAGAGCCAGCCTAGGGTAAGTATGAGAGGTGACTGGAAATGGCAGACAGAGCGATCCTCTTCTTGCTGGTACTCTCAGGGATGAGCAGATGGCAATACTCAAAACTAGGCGGGGCACAGCAGACACGGAACAAAATTGCTAAGAGAATATAGACGTTTGCTTCTGAGATCCCTAGGACAAAAGCTGGGAAACATTGCAAGTTCAATGGCTGAACACCTTTGTGCTCTGTGGTTGGCTACTGGCTACCTCCCAGTGACAGGTGACCATGGTCAGCTTCTCTTTTCTGAACCACTTAAAGGAAGGGTCTATCCCATGCAGAGCGGGTCAGCCCAGGGCAGGGCCAGCATACAGGCCAGGAACACATACTGGCATCATGATTATCACAGGAGATGTCTGGGCAAGAAGGATGGCCTGCCTCAGGGTTCAGGTGAGCCCTTCTGGCCTCTGCTGCTACCGAATGAGGCTGGAAGGCTTGGGAGGGTCTATCTGCTCCATCTTCTACCTTCACTATTTGGAGTGAAATACAGGTCACTCCAGGAGTGGTCTAGAGAGTTCAATCAGGGTCTGGAATGGACCAGTGGAGAAGGGAAAGTAACCTTTCCTAGACACAGAACTCTATAGCTGCTCTCATTGGCCGGTACAAAGCGCAGAGGGACCGCATGAAGTAGCTGGGGCGAAGCCCAGAGCTTGGAAGTGTAAGAATGGGCATTTGAAACCATGTGGGTCCATGCCAAGACCTGTGCTCCTGCACACGATGCTCCTCGGCCCACTGGGAAAGCTCTTGGGAGAGCCATGTACCTTGCCACGACTCAGTGGTGGCTATGGGTGGCCCTACCTGCTCAGGAGCATCACAGCTATCAACTTTGTAACTTGCACGATCTTTCTCTTCTTCAGGCGCGTTCTGTATGCTTTGAGCTGTGGTAATGGGAGCGTCCTTAAATCCCGCCTAGGCTCCCAGTCATTCTTCCCGCCTTGCTTCAGTGGTGCCTCACTGCCCGACACCTGATTTCTGTTCCAGGGCTTTGGGTGACTGACACCTCGCTGGCCACAGCCACCTAAACACAGGTGTGAAGGAGGAGCCTAGTCAATCTATGAGTTGACTGTGCCCCGGAAGAAGCAGAGCTAAAGTAAGACAGAGTCTGGTCAAACTGTTAACTGCCCCCAATACTGGAAGTTATGGGAAACGATCTCTTTCAACCTGGCAGGACAGCCGTCTCCAAGGCGACTCACGGTGCTGCCTCAGCTTATTGGGTTAAAGTATTAAAAGAGAGGCAGGTCTGTGTGGGCTCTGCCCAATGGAAGAGCTTGGAACTAGGTCATGTGGTCACAGGGGACCCAATCAGAGTCTTGCAAGGACTACTTTCTACTCAGGTGTAATGGGACTGCAAAGTCCTGTTTCCAAAAAACGGCGCTTCCAGGCCTTGGTCTTTGTGAGCGTGGGGTGCAGCAGTACGTGGCTACCCTGGTATCCAGTCATCCTCTTGAGATTCCTAATAGAAGCACTCTGAGACTCATTTTCTACCCCTGTAAAGGTCAGGGGACAGTGCCCCGCTTCTGTTTCTTAACCCTCTCTGTGCTGCGCAACCTAGCAAGGTGTTGGCAGGGCTGCAGATCCTCACCTTAGCCCGTACAGGTGAAGCGGCTTCTTGGGACACACAAGTGTTAGTGTCCCGGCTCAGTTTTGAACCAGGTTTGTGGACCAAGGGCAGCCAAAGAGATTTGGAACTCAAAGGCCAGCCTGAGTTACAGACCAAGATCCTGCCTCGAAAAACAAAGCAAGCAAGCAAACAGAAAAAGAAAATAAATAAACAAATAAATAAATAAAGTGGAGACATCCATTGTTGGCCTCTGGCCTCCGTGTGAACACAGTTGTGTACAACTGCATACATAAGCGTACCACACAAAGAAGAAGGAAGGAGGGAGGAAGGAAGGAAGGGAGGGAGGAGGGAGGGAGGGAGGGAGGGAGGGATGAAGGGAGGGAGGGATGAAGGGAGGGAGGGAGTGAGGGAGGGATGAAGGGAGGGAGGGATGAAGGGAGGGAGGGAGTGAGGGAGGGAGGAGGGAGGGTTTGACAGTTTGGAAAACTGGGTTAAAGGGGGGATATCCCCAAGTTTCCAGACTCTAGATTTCAGATTTCCCTCCAGATCAATAACTCACTTCAATTATCTACCTGAGTTTAAACCTCAACTCCACAAGTCTTGTTATCTGGTCTTGGATGAGGGTGAGTGAAATGGGTTAGTGTTTTCATGCCCTCTGTGCATTTCTGAATCCTCCTGCACGCACACTCCGAGGGTACGGGTTTTCTGTGTACCCTACATATCCGTCCATCTCGAAGCAATGCCCATGCTATCCTCCTGAGGCCCTGCTATGTGGCAGGTCCTGTGCTGGCGCTTTCACAGATGTCATCTCTCCACCCCTCACAGACATTCTGGGAATGAACCATGTTAGTGTCTGTAGACAGATGTGGCAACTGAGGGTAGGGTAGCTGAAGTATTCAAGTCCCCTAGTGAGAAAGCAGCGGTGTCAGGCCCTCCCTCTGCCTGTCTGATTCAGGGTCACTGTGCCGCCCCACCTCAAAGAGAAATTGTTAGTAACTGCGACGAGTGGGTGAGGCATGGTACGGCTGAGTCAGGCAGCTGGCAGACCTAGGCTTGTGAGCTGGCCACCTGTCCTGTCTTTCCTCCATTGGCACCAGAGAAAGGCTGTTCTCTAGCCGGACTCCTACCTCTGGGGTGGGCTGCCCTCCTGTGCCAGAACCCACTTCCTCCCTCTTGACATGTCTTCTTGAGCCCCAGACAAGGGGAGGCAGAAAGACTCTGTGCTGGCTGAGCCTACATCCAGCAGGGACTCTGGTCACTTTGTCAGCTGACAGAGGTAGGGAGTGGGTGGCTCAGAGAACCCACGGGACACAGCCCTTGTTATGAAACCACCTTTGGTTCCAGAGCAGGAAAAATTCCTTCCTGCCCACCTTGGGAGGGATGGGCTGCCTGAGGGCCATCCGCCTTCACAGGAATGAAGAAGACTTGGGGGCAGGGATGTGGGTGTGGCAGGTAGCCACGAAATTTTCCAGTCCCTACCCCTCAGTGGGTCTGTGACATCTCTGTGATCAATCGGCTGGTCTGTTGGAGTTCTCAGCTCGCTTTCACATATGTGACCCCATTTTTGAGCCTCACAGCGATGCTTTGCTGGTAGGTGTGGATGGGAGGCAGCCTGGCCCAGTGACAGGCCAGGGGTGTAGCCAAGCCCAAGTCATCAGATCTGCATTCAGATCCCAGCCGGCGACGCTGGGAAATTGACTCAACCTCGCCGGATCCAGGCTTCCTCCATCTGTGAAATGAAGATTTGTTCCTTCCTTGGGGGGTGATGTGGGAAATTATAACATGTTAAGTTTCTAGAACCCCCACGAGGAACACTTTAGAGTAAGTTGGGCCTCGTATGTAGCCTATGAATACAGGGCTGAGCCAGGGCCACTCAGAGTGGCCGGACACTCCGTGCCTCCACGTCACTGACAGTATACTTAGGGAGGGAGGGAATCCTAGTACAGCTGACCCAAGTATGATGCCTTGGCCTGTGTTCTCGATGGGCGTGGGGGTGGGGTGTTATTCTGGGCAGCTGTCTTCTCACAAAAGGTACTGGAGCAGGATGACAGGGCAGGAAGCAGGGCTGCTCTGATAGCCCTTGCAGCCTAATCAGCTCCCTGCCTCCGTCTCACCCGAGAGTCCCTTGCTCCTGCTGTAACTTTCCAGTGCCTTGCTAGTTTCCCAAGATGAATGTGCCACACCTCAAATAAGCTGCTCGTCTCCATGACACGAGGCTCTTGGTTCAACCAAGGGATGAATATTTATGAAACATATATCAGGCTTACCACGGCTGGAGGGTGGAGGTGCTAGACACAAAAAGATCTGGGCCCGCAAGGATCGGGGAGCAGCCGCGGGTGGATGTGTTCCCGTCCCCTCCACCTACTTCCCATTCCTACCCACAAAGTGTTTTCTTTAAACCAACCCAGTTCCTCCTTTTAACTCTGCACGAAGTGGGTGGAGTCCGACTTCTTTAAGTCCCCGAGGGCTGTTTGGCTGGGTGGGTTTAAAGACAGCCAAACAAATGCTCTTGAACATTTCTGGGAGAGAAGGAATGACTCACAGTTGCAGTGGGCGGGCACATCAGCTGGCCGCTAGTCATTCTGGGTAGCGGTGACCCAACTAGGAGAAACAGGGCAGCCTTCCACATCTCTGACTCCGGCGTTGGAGGAGATAGGAAGTACTTGGCTTCTGGGAGCACAAACTGATATGCACCACAAATAATAAAAAAAACAAAAAAACAAAACAAAAAAAAAAAAAAAAACCAGGCACAGATGTTGGGGTTAAAGCTGAAGATCAGAAAAGCAAAGCGGCAGGTCACTAGCTCTTACCTCAGACTGAAAGAGTGACCCTGTCTGCAGGAATCCTCAGATTGAATCAGACTCTGTCTCCACCAAACCTCAGACTCCCCTCAGCTCCCGTATGTTCCTCTCTAGTCCTGGGATTAAACGCATGGGATCCTAAGTGCTGCTTTGCCTCTATGGCTGACTAGTGTGGCTAGCTTTTAACTCTGATCATCAGGCCAGCTTTATTTGTTTGATCATAAATAAATATTACTGCACTGATAGATGAGAGCCAGGGTGGCTGGGATATTGGCGTCTTTTCTTGAGCTTGGAGTTCCATCTGGCCTCGGCTTCTGCCTCCTACAGAGACATGTCTGAGAAATACTGCTTCCTAAATCTTGAGTTCGCTTTCTTTGGGGTTCACTTTCGTTGTCTTTGTCCCCGAAGAGAAACCTCTATTCTATTATTAAAAGCATAATGTAAGTCTAAACCACTTGGAAACAGGAAATGTAGAGAGAAATTTGAACTTATTGCCTAAAGATAACCTCGAGTTTGGTGTATTTTATTTGAATCCTATTTTTTTTCTCCTTTTATCTCTTGAATCTTTTTTTTTTTTTCTAAACACCACATTTTGCGACAATGCCAAGTGTCTCATAGCATGGTCCAGTGCATCATAATCCAACATCCATGAGGCAGGCCGAGCAGCCATATGGCAGACAAGCAAGTGGATTAGAAGTTGCCAGAAGTCTTGAGGGAAGTTGTGGAGCTGCTTTGGTGGGAGCAGAGTTTTCAGAATGAGCCATGACTAGTTCTGGAGATCCATCATAAAACCACGGATGCAGTCGACAACACTGCCCTAAAAATAGCTAGGGATCGATAGATAGCTCATTTGTATTGCCACAGTTTTCTGCAAACCACATTTATAACCATGTCACGCTTGGCTTTTGTGTCACTGCTGAACCACTCATGCCCTTTGCAGCCTGTTATGTGTCAGGCAATAAACCCACTCTCTTCATCAGCAGTGTTTTGAATGGCTGCGTGCCATTTAACTATGTAGAGCCCACCATGGTTCATTCTCCCTTTCTGGATCTTTGAGCTGTTATTTTACTGAACACACAAGAATGAAGGGAGCACTTCTCACGGGAAGGTTTTCTTTCTATAGTCCCGAGGCTCACCTTCCCAAAGAAGGTGATGGGTAGAAGGATGGGAACATTTGGGGCTTTTAAAAGACATTGTCAAATCATTGTCCCAGTTAGTATTTCTCTGATCTCACAAGCCATGGACAAAGATGCCTGCACCACAGCAGCCTCAGCAGCCCAGGGTCTGAGGGTTTGCTCAGGCTGGGGCTGCACTGAGAAGTAGGCACTCATATTACATGTGTTCCCGATCCTTTGCTCACGGGGGAGGAGGGACACATTTCCACAAGCTTGTGGGTTGTTTATCCTTCCTGACCTCTGACCCTTCGCACCCTTTACCCTCTGAGCCCCAGAAGGTGTCTGGGTTTTTCTTGGGGAGTTGTTTAAGTTCTCCCAGGGTGGAACTTTGATGAAAACACACACCATTCCCTTCTCCAGCCCTTGGCTTCCGTAGCGTCGTTTCCCATCTCTCCACTTCCTGCAACTTCTCGCCAGTTAAGGATCCACCCCGGCTCCAGAGCCCACCCTGCTAACCCCTGTGCCTTAGTTCATTTTCTGTTGCCAATAACACAACAATATAGGTTGGTAAGCTTTTTTGTTGTTTTGTTTTGAGACCGGTTCTCACTGTGTAGCCCTGACTGACCAGGCTCGCCTCAGACTCATTGATCCACTCGCCTGTCTTTGCCTCCCAAGTGCTGCAGATTAAAGTTGTGCCCCACCATGCCTGGTGGGAAAGCTATTAAAAAGAGAGCTTTATTTTGGCTCATAGTTCTGGTCCAAAGCCTGAGCCTGCATCTAAATGATGGCTTCCCCACTGGGTATCTGGTGATAGCATCCCCTCTAGCAGAGTGCCCAGGTGGCACAGGGTATCAGATGTCAGCAGTACCTCTTGCCCTGCTCACATTGGCTGTGTAGCAGATCATTCTGTAGATAAAGCACTAACCTATTAGCCCACTGATTCATTAATAGAATGTGTGGATGTCAGTGAATCTTAATCACCTTTGAAAGGTTCTACTTAGTCCCACCTCTTAGCAACTCACGGTGAGGATTGTATTTCAACATGGATCTCAGGAGAGATGGCATGTATCCAACCATAACACCAGATCTCCACTCTATTTGCGGTGTTTTGTATCGTGGTAATCGCATGCAGGTCTCTACTTTGCTTTAGCAGCCTGGCTCTCTGTGGATTACTCGTGTCTTCCTGGCTTTAGAGCAACACTAGACGCAACTGTGAGGTGCAGAGCAATACCTGGTGAGTGCACATGGCAGAGACCCATGCCACCAACGTCTACTTCAGGAATAGCATGACGATTTGGTCACTACTGGGTCACCACTGCCCAGCCCCTCTGAGGACATAAACTATGACTGAATTCCCTGCATTGGCCAATCCCCTGCTGTTCTTGGCTGGCAAGTGAAATGATGGTTTGTGTTTTCCTTGGCTGTGTGACAATTACTCTTACTTATTTACGTGTACGGACATGTCTGTGTGTATGTGCATGCCATGTATGTGCAGTACCCACAGACACCAGAAGAGGGCGTCAGAGCCCCTGTAGCTGGAGTACAAAGAGTTGTGAGCTGCCCAATGTGGGTACTGGGAACCCAACCCTGGTTCTCTACAAAGCAGCGAGTGCTCTTAATCTCAGAGTGGTCTTTCCAACCTCTTGTTAGACAATTAAATAGATATTTAAAACTAGAGTTTTGAATACTTCTTGGTATGATATAAATGCTAAAAGTAGAGGTTGTTATTATTTCTTCACCACCAAGTTTTTCCTCCCCTTTAGAAAACTTAGCCTTTCTGAGGTGTTGCCATAGTGGTTTCCTGCCACTGTGATGGCAACCCTGCTCGATGACCTCTCACCTCAAGGTCTCTAACCTAATTACATCTTCAAGGTCCCTTTCATCTGGTAAGGTTAACACTATTTCCCATCTGAGAGCCAGGATTGGGTGATGATCCTCATCCAGCCTCTCATAGCATGTCTGTATCTGTTCATATGGCTGTGATAGAATGCATGCATGTATGTATGTATATATGTATGTATGTGTGTATGTATGTATTATATATACATACACACACATATATACATATGTGTGTGCATATATGTGTGTGTGTGTGTGTGTGTGTGTGTGTGTATGTATGGGTAATTACTGAAGAGAATAAATCTAGTTCTTATAGCCCCAGAGGCTGAGAAGTTCAAGACTTAGGCACTGGGTCTTGAGAAGGCCTTCTCAATGCTTACACAGTGGGCAGCATCTGCCACACGGTTAGAAAGCAGGACAGAAAACCAAGCCACCCTTGTGTCAACTAACCTAGTTCCATGAAAACTCCATTAGTCCATGACCCAATCACCTTGTACGAGCCCCCACCTCCCACACTTTTGCATCAGGGACCAACTTTCCAACATATGGACCATGCAGGAGATACAGTGAAGCCAAGGAAACACCGAAACCCCTTGATTTGGAGCCTACCGGCATGCTCATGGAAAAAGAGAGATGGGGACAGATTACTGTTGAGCACCACCAGTATTCCCCTTCACCCGGGATAGACATACACTTCTGCAAAGGTATTCAGGCACAGAGAAGTCCAGCATTTGCTCATGTCACCCAGGAACAAGGGGCAGAGCAGGGTTGCTGCGGCAGCCCAGGCCACTGACGATGGCTGGCAGGCACATTTGTCACCAGGGGAGGTGAGGTCTTGCTGTTCATCTCAATTCGTCCCACAAGCAGGTCTTGGCAAGCACTGTGCGATCACTCAGGGTTTTCTGCCTTGCATGTAAATCAGCTCTCTAACTGTAGGCAAATCACCTTATTCTCTTCAACAGCAGTTTCTTCCTGTGTGAAAGGAGGAGGAAGTCACAGAAAAGGAAAAAACGAAGGCCATGAACAAGCACCTCACAGGGCAGGAAACCCAAACAGCCAGGAAACACGTGACAAGATGCCTCACCTTCTTAGTAATAGGGGGGAAACGTAAATTGAGCACTGGGAACCGCACAGCTTCCTGTCTCCTTCAGCAGGGCTAAGCCTTTGGGATGATGGATGTGTGCCTGTTTATCTCCCATTGGTCTTCTGGTTCCAGAACAAGACGTTAGTGTCTTCAGATCCATCTCCTCCAGCCCTCCCCTGAACTAAGAGCGGTTTGGGAGGAAATATGTGAGAGTTGCTAGCATTTTCACTACGCCAACACCTTTGAAGCCCACGGAGCAGCTCAGGGATGAAGAGCCCTCAGGAGTCAGTCCAGCTTGTTTCCAAGGCAACTGTGAGCCCAATACAGGCATCCTGTTTTCAACACAACTGCCTTCTTTTGTTTGTATGTTTGCTTGTTTATTATTTTTTTATTTGCTTATAATATCTACAGAGGTGAGGGTCTCACCTGAATTGTTCACTAAATTCATTACATTGCCTGATTCATAGATGGAACCTGATATGTAGTGTTGGACAAAGGAAATAAACACAGGGGCTGGAGAGATGGCTCAGTCATTAAGAGAACTGACTGTTCTTGTAGAGGACCAGGGTTCGAGCCTTAACACTCACATGGTGGCTAACAATCATCTATAACTCTAGTTCCAAAGGATCGAACACTCTCCTCTGGGCTCCCTGGGCATGAGGCATGCATATGGTACACACACATACATGTAGGCAAAACACTCATATACATAACATAAAAATAATTTTTTTTTAATGTCCCAACCTCTCTTGGGACCTCTATCTTGCCATCTCCAAAATGACAGGTTTAGAATAAAACGATCTTCTGATTTCATAAATGGCTTGATTGTGAACTTACTCTGAATCTACCACATTCTTTTCTCTTTTCCTGAATGTTCTCCTGCAGGGCTGTGTGTGTACCTGCAGTTTCTGTAAGATTGTATCCTAGGTTTCTTTCCTTCTCTTTAAGAAATCCAAAGCAGCTCATTTTCTGGGCTTCCAGAGTGTGTTCTGGGGCCTTTATCATGATGCATTTTCCCCTCGCCCTCACAGCTGTGCACACTATAGCACTGTATCCCAGGATTTGAGCATGGGCTAGGCAGTGGGGGAAAACAAAAGAAATACCCGTGTGACCATATGGTAGCTATGCAGGCTCAGCAAGCTGCTTTGCTTCCTTGGTCTCTGCTTCCTTGTCTGAGAAACAGCGATCATAAAACCTCTTTCCCAAGCATCCATGTGTATGCCTTTGACATAGTCCTTTGCAGGATAGCTGGACAGGTGGATGGTTGGGTGGGTAGAGAAATGGGTGCCTCAGAGGGTAAAATGGATGGGTGCATGAATGAATGGATGGATAAGTAGGCAGATGCACTAGTGGGTGGATAGATGAATGGATGGATTCATGAATGATGCACTGGTGGGTGAATATATGGATGAATGGAAGGGAGGATGGATAGATAGATGGTTGAGTGGAAGGATGGATGTGAGAGGCGAATGGGTAGTTGTGGGTAGATAGATGAAAAGATAGGTAGATAGACAGACAGACAGACAGATAGATAGAATGAAGGGTGTGTGAAAGAATGAATGCACACATGGAAGGATAGATGGATAGAAGGATGGATGGATAGATGGATGGATGGATGAATGGATGGATGGATGGATGCATGGATGGATTCAATGGATACATGGACAGAAGAGTTCCATGTGAAGGTTTTGCACACCAAACATTTCTCTCTAAAAGTCTTTGTTCCTGTCAGTAAGGGTTAGAATTGACTTTCAACTGAGAAAGAGAGAGGAGAACACAGTGTTGTGACGCCAAGCCTCTCTTGGGGGTCATTTGGGGATCATCACAAGTGGACATAACAGTGGATCCAGGCTGCAACAGGCATGCCATCATATGACATCCCAGTGAGACACATGTCTCAGTCCCCATGAAGCAAGAGGTCAAAGACAATTCACACGTAAGCTTTTCATGACTCTTTCCCTCTCCAGCACCCACTCTCCCACCCTGAGGCAGGCCATGGGTCAAATTTTGCTGTCAAACTCTGACAAGAGGGCGAGGCCCTGGGGATGGATTTGGCCCAGGAAATGGGTCAAAAGCCACTGGCTCATTATGAAAACGCAGCAAAGCCCTGCCATGCTTAACCACTAGGCAGGGCTGATACCACGTGGTCTCCAGGTAGATACCCCGGGAGGAAGGGTGGGGACCCAGGGAGGGAAGGTGGTGGGAGTGGCTCCCACCCACGCTCACCTGGGTGGCACTTAGATGGGGCCCGGCCTGTAGGAAGCACTCAGCAAGTAGCATCTACGATTATTAGAGTTATCAATGATCATTAAATGCAATTAGCTGCTGTTGAACTGGGCTTCTGCTGGCTATAGCTAGAAAGGATTTATGACCCATGGTTCCAAGCCCAAGTCTGTGTCACACCCCAAAGCAGTGAAAATAAAGGTAAAAAAGTAGAGATAGTGTTTGCTGCCAAGTAGTCCTCCTGGTGGAGTCCATAGCTGCTGAATGGACATGCGGTGCCATTTGTTGCTGCTGGGCCAGAGGGCCCAGAGCATGGTCAGGGGAGACACAGGTGGCTGATGATTCCAGAACCGCAGTTTCCCACACCACAAAATAGAGGTGTGTATGTGTGTGTGTGTGTGTGTGTGTGTGTGTGTGTGTGTGTGTGTGTGTGTATGTATGGGGGTGGTTAATAATAATAATGTGAATTCAAATCCCAGAGACTTTGGCAAGCCGTTTTGACAGGCCCAATGGTGTAGAACACTGTTTTAGGGAAAGGGGACTTGTAAAGAAGCCGAGGTCAGCGCTGGGTCAGGAGATAATGACCTTTGCTTTTATCTAACTTGTCTAACGTGTGTTTATATATGAGTGTTGTGTGTATATGTGTGTATGCATACATGTGTATATATATATACACGTGCACATGTGCACACATGTATACCATAGCAAGCACATGGAAATCAATCACCTTCTCACTCTCAGATGTCAGCCTTGGAGGCAAGTGCTTTTACAAGCAGAGTTACCTTAATAATCCCTAACTGTGGCTTTTATCAAAAGCGTCACAGCTAACTGTCTTTCCCATCTCTCAGTGTGGCTGATTTTGTCTGTTCATCCCTTTGTTGTGTTGAGGGTCAAACCCAGACTCTCACATAGGTTGCTCAGGCTGGCCTTGAACTTACTGTGTAACCCAGGCAGATACTGAACTTGTAATCCTTCTGCCTCAGCCTCCTGGGTGAGTGGAATGACAGGCATGTATCTCTGCTCTGGCACATCCCGCTTCAAAACTAAGTCTGAATCCACCCACAGCTCTGCTGCTCTGTGGCAACCCTCCTGTAGGCCACCTGGGTTCCTGCCAAAGTCCCTCTACTTCCTGTCTCTCTTAGCAGTCACAGGAACCCTTCCTAATGGTAAAATCAGAGTACACACTTAAAACCCAACCGCTAAGCCACTGCAGTCTGACCTCTCGCCAGGCCTCGGCAACTCCACCCTGTCCGCTGTCCTTAACATTTCTGCAACCTTGGGGCTTTGCACTTTCTGCTTTCTCTGCCTGGATCCGGTCAAAGCCATCTCAGTCTCAATGCTCAGAGCCACTGCTTCATTGGAGGATCCTACGGCCACCACCCTTTCCACTGGGACCTCGGCCTGGTGCGTGCTCTCTCGGCAGCTGTGAAATGTGCACTCTTAGTGGCCTAAGGAGCTTGATGGTTCCCTTAGGAGGATCTTGTTCATTTTGTTCACATGGGCATTCTCCATGCATAGGAAAAAACAAAACTAGAAAATATCTAAGCATATCACAAAAGTTTTCCTGAATGAACGAAGTTATTGTTATTATCGTGTTAAAATGTTTTCAGTAACTGAGAGGAAAAGTGAGTTTCAAAATGGTGCCATAACAAATTTCTTTTTTAATTAAAAAAATAAAAACAAAACAAAAAAAAACAAAAACAAAAAAAAAAAAAAAAAAAAAAAAAAAAACAGGGCTGGACAGATGTCTCAGAAGTTAAGAGTACTTGCTTCTTTTGCAGAGGACCCAGGTTCAGTTCTGAGCACCCATGTTGGGCAGCTCACGAATACCTGTAATTCCGGCACCAGAGGATCTGGCGCCCTCCTCTGGCCTCTGTGAGTACCTGCACTCAGGTGAACTTCCTCTCACACAGGCACACAAACTACAAAATGTCTTTTAAAAAGACTAAAAAATAAAATAATAAAATTTAAAAAATAACTGTGCCATAGTCAAAAGCATGGAAATGTAATCAAAGCCCATTATTTTGTGCAAATAGCATATGCTCAACATCAATCAAAAAATGTGCCATAATTCTGTTTTCTGAGATTTTGTTTCCCATACACAATGGTATGGGAAAGGATTTACATAATGGAGCATCCCAGCACTTCATGTGTGAGGTCCTTAGCTCCTATCTCAGTGCTTGCTCTAATAAAAACATGTGTGGGCTGGCAAGAAGGCTCAGTGGGTAAAGGCACTTGCTGCCAAGCCTGATGATCTAAGTTTGATCCCTGGGATCCATGTAATAGGTGGAGAGAATGCATGTGCAAGCATGCACACACACACAATAAATGTAAAAAGAAAAAAGTATATGTACATACACATACTCACATGAACATACACAGAGATACATACCCCTAAATCTACAGAGGCAAACAACGAAGCGTTTAATTTTTTTAAATGGTCAAGGTCCATGTATTTTAAAATAAAAACAGATCCATATAATATTTTCTCTTTCTTATTTGGTGGTGGTACTGGGGTTTGAACACAGAGCTTGTAGATGTGAGGCAAGCTGTCTCCCACTGAGCCGCATCCCAGCCTCCTTTTCTCCCTTATGTTGCAGTAGGGTCACACTTTTTGTCCATGTTGGTCTTGAACTCACTCTACAGCCTTGGCTGGCCTTGAACTCATGACCCTCTTGCCTCAGCCTCCTAAATAGCTAGTAGTATAAGTCCAAGGCACCAGGTCAGGTAGTGATTCTTTTTTTAGTTTTTTTTAAAAAGGAACTTATAAATGAAAGGTTGCTCATATGAACAGGATATCTTGTCCTGTACTGACACCTGAGCATATTGTGTAACAATTACGTCAGGTTAAACACACCTTCTCCCAGCAGCTATCATTTCTTTATGGCGAAACTTTTAAAATCTCTTAGGTTTATGAAATGTACAGTATGCTATTCTTATCTGTAGTCTCTCTCCTATGCAATAGCACCCCAGAATTTCTTGCTCCTGTCTAACTGTTACAAGGTACCCATCAATCATACTTTCCCATCCCCTCCCTGGGAAACCATCTTCATTAAAAAACGAAAAACAAATGAGGTTCAAATATATAGTTTTAAAGTTTTTTTTTTCTTTAAGACTGGCTGTTACTGTGTAGCCCAGGCTGTCCTCAAATTTGTTATACATCTTAGAATGGCCTCAAGCTCATCCTCTTCCCACCCCAGCTCCCTGACTACTGGGATTAAAAACGTGTATTACACACCGTCTTAAAATAATTGTTTCAAGTGAAGAAAGCCATCAGTAAGGAAAGGGATGGCTCAATGGACTCGGGCCAGTACTCACTTTATTTCACTTCCAGATTATTTCCAATGGCACGAGAGTCTTGAGTAGATCCCAGATTTTTGTGTGCGGCCAGGGAGACATAATCTTTGTGATGTCTGCTCCAGGAGTAGGGCACAGGGAAACCAGAGATAAGGAGCATTGTGTAATGTGATGAACAATACCTCTGCTTCACCGGTGACACTGGCACGTTCTTGGGTGGCTGTTTGTCACATCCACCATCTATGATACCAGGCTACAGCATCAAATCGCAACTCAGCAAAGACGTTGTGCTTATGGCCAAGATGAAGCGCCTTGGGTACATTGCCCAACACGGCATGGAATGGCAGGAACTTCCACAAAGTGTGAGCGTGCCAGGCTCTGTTTTAGCACACATCAGCCGGTGTGGTACTGTCTACCTGGGGACAGTTTGGGTAGGTGGTCATCATATCTGTTCCTGTTTTTCAAGGATGGATGAGTATGAGGGAACTTCAGCTACTTGCTGTAATCATACAGTGTAAAGCTGGGGTCTGAAGCCAGGCAAGCTGGCTCAGGTACCCAGTGGTGTAGCCCAAAAGGGAGAAGTTACCCCCTCATTTAGACTCACAGGGACTTCTCTGGTACCCCATATAGGGATCTTAACCCTCTACTGTTTCAGCCAGGCCAGGCAGCTGTGTTTCAGTGGGGTCTAGGCTGGAAGCAACTGGTGTATCGCCTCCCACGCCAGGGTGGGATGGCGAGAGACAAGCCCCAGCACATTCTGCTGAGTGGCAGGAAACCCAATACGCCAAGCCTGTTGAGAATTGGAAGATTCGAACTGGCATCTTAGGGGTGGATGAGGTTTTAGTGTCAGCTGGCTGTCCCAAAGCCTGGCTCTATTGAGAGACGACGATATGTCCTGTAGGGTATGGTGATTTGCGTTCAATTCATGCAGGGGTCACTCCTGCAATAACAACAATTGGGAGGCTGAGACAGGAGGATTTCTGTGTTCAGGCCAGCCTGTGCTATACAGGAAATTCCAGACCAGTCTGGTTTACAGTGCGAATCCCTGTCTCAAATTAAAAATAAGAAACAAACAAAAAAAGATCGGTTCTTCTCCAGGGTGTATTAGTTACTATCCAGGTTACTAGGACAAAATACTTGACAAATCAACTTAATGATCACAGCTGAAGATCCATCATGGCGAGGGTGGGGGTGAGGGGTGGGGGTATGTGGGGGTGGGGTGGGAGTGGAAGGGTGGGGGATGGGCGTGGTGTAGGGAACCTGAGGCAACTGGTCACATTGCATGCCATCTGCCATCAGAAAGGAGAGATGAATGCCCATGCTCACTAGCTTTCTCTTCCGAAAATTTGTGTGCGTGTGTGTGTGTGTGTGTGTGTATGTGTGTGTACTCACGTGTCACAGTGTGTGTGTGTGTACTCACGTGTCACAGTGTGTGTGTGTGTGTACTCACGTGTGTGTGTGTGTAATCACGTGTCACAGTGTGTGTGTGTACTCACGTGTGTGTGTGTGTAATCACGTGTCACAGTGTGTGTGTGTGTACTCACGTGTCACAGTGTGTGTGTGTGTACTCACGTGTGTGGTGTGTGTGTGTGTAATCACGTGTCACAGTGTGTGTGTGTGTACTCATGTGTCACAGTGTGTGTGTATGTGTGTGTGTAATCACGTGTCACAGTGTGTGTGTGTGTGTACTCATGTGTCACAGTGTGTGTGTGTGTGTGTGTGTGTGTGTGTGTGTGTGTGTAATCACGTGTCACAGTGTGTGTGCAGAGGTCAGAGAACAACTTGTGGGAGCCAATTCTCTTCTATACGTGGGTCCTGAGGAGAGGACTCAGGCTGTCGGGTTAGGCCACGGGCATCCTTACTCAGTGGTCCTAGCCTTCCTCTTTTCATCCGGTCCAGCATTGGTGTGACCCACACTTGGGACGGATCTTCCCACCTGGACTGACTTAATATAGATAATCCCTCACAGGTGTGCGCGAGGCTCACCACCCTGATGTATCTAGATCCTGTCAAGTTGACAATATTAACCATCACAGGGGGCCAACTGCAGCCACCAAACGTGTTCTGTTTCCTCTTCCATTAGAAGGGAACGGGTGATTATGCTATCCACTCACGGGTGATTCTGGTGGGTTAATGCCATGACATTCATCCTGTACTCTGCATGTCCGCCATGCATACTTAAGAAATGCAGGTGTCACCCTGTGGTGTACGGGTGGAAGTGAGTGGAGGGGTAACTGGCCTGGGCTCCTGCCGTGCATTATGGTGAGCAGCTGTACTCTCCAACCCTCAGTTTCTCCATCAGAGAGAGGAAGGGACTGAGGATAATATAGGGTGTGAAAATATGTGTTCTCTGGCATGCTCCCTAGCAACAGCCCCTGGCTACTGACCCCCAGTGCACACATAACAAGAGCCCACTTGGTTTTCTGCCCTTGTCCCTCTTGGACATGAGCTGGCCTCTGACTGTCCACTTGAGGGGTGCCAGGCTGGGGTCAGGAGACCCTGTTTGAAGACTCTCGGCAGGTAGACCATCTGGCTGGCCCATTGGGGGCATAGACACCACACCAGAATGACCATTTATCCCAGGAAAACTGTCCAGGGCCTATCAGGGCACACAGCCAGAGGACAATCTGCTTCACAAAGCTCTGGTCCTGCTGGCACCTAAAGCAGGGTTTGTGTCATAACAGAGATTTTGTGGGGCCGCAGTGGTGGGTCATTCCTCCTTGGGGACAAGCTACCCATTAGAGGTGACCATTCACTTAATAACAGGAGCAGATGCTAATCTGTGCTGCCCAGGCCCTTCCACCTGTCTCCAGGGATAAGTGACAAGGGGCTGTGATGATTCCCCACAGCTCTAGACCACCTGCAACATGGCGTCATGGACTTTGGAAGATTCTTCTCCTCAGCCGTCTTCAGGCTAGTGGAGTCTGTTTTCCTCGTCCTCACAGCAGCCCTGATGGGCAGAAATGATAACTCTGCCATTTAGATGAGGAAACTGAGGACAAGTGAGTGACCCAGTGGTACCCGGAGGACCCCAATGACCAAAGCCACCAGTTCATGGGTGCCCAGGGGACCCCAACACCCTTCCCTCCAGCCAGTACTAGAAAGCAGGTAGGGTTGAGAATACGAAAGCCACCAGTGGATTGCATCGAGAGCATCAGCAGTGTGGAGGTGCCAGGCCAGGGTCTCTGCATGCTCAGATTTATGGGAGCTCAACACAACCCTGAGACAGGTGTCACAGCTGATCAAGACCAGTGTGGTCCAGGCTTTTTGTCTCGGATCATATGTCTGGAAACTTGAGCCCAAATGTCTATGATTTCCAAGCCAGGTTCTACAACCTTGAGTTTCACTGGAGGAATCTGGGAGAATGCTTCAAAGGCTTGATAGCCCTGACCCTGGCTGTGGGGAGGGAGAGAGGGACAGAGGGACTAAGGACAGAATCCATGGTGAACTACCACCTCAAACAGCCTGAAGCAAGACTCGGTAACACGGTTCCTTAAAGATTCATCTCATCACATATAATATGTGCGTGCAGAAAGTTATAATACACATGACACAAAATCATGCCCACTTCACATTTTTTCAAAGCGAACACTATCAGTGTATAGAGCTAGAAGCAGAATTTTCCAGAAACCCAGACAGACAACCACCTCTCCGGGGACATGACCCCATCCTGGCCACTGCCGCTGTACTGGCTTGTCTTTTTACTAAGCATTGTGACACTTCTACACCTGTCTCTTCTACACCTGTCTTCTGTGGTGTGACATCGTGTAGCTCACTTCTTAGCAAGGCTGGGCTAGAACTCATGGTGTAACCTAGGCAGGTCTGCAACTGGAGCCAATCCTCTTGCCTCCGCCTTTCAAGTGTGTAGTGTTGAAAGCATTTTACACTCTATGTTCTCAAGCTGGCCATTGAAATAGGACTGTGACTCTAACAATGTGTGTGTGTGTGTGTGTGTGTGTGTGTGTGTCTGTGTGTGTTTGCATAGGACGCGCATGCATATGTTTGCAAGTGTATGTGTGTAGTGTGCATATGTGTGTAGTCTCTCTGTGTGTAGTGTGTGTGGTGTGTGTACTTGTGAATGTGTATGTAGCATGTGTGTGTAGTATGCATGTGTGTGTATGTGTGTAGTGTCTCTGTGTTTAGTGTATGTGTGCTCGCATGTGTGTGTATAATGTGAATAGTATGTGTGTGTGTGGTATGTGTATTCATGTGTGGTATGTGTATTCATGTATGGTATGTGTGTGTGTGTGTGTGTATGTACATGTGTGTAGTCTCTCTATGTGTGCTGTATGTGGTATGTGTGTAGTCTGTGTATGTGTGTGTAGTGTGTGCTTGCGACTCTCTGTGTGTGTGTGTGTGTGTGTGTGTAGTCTGTGGTGTGTGTGTGTGTGTGTGTGTGTGTGTGTGTGTGCGTGTGTGTATGTGTGTGTTTTCTGTGTGTGTGGTGTGGGGAGGTACTCGAGAACTGGCAGGCATCTTCCTCAATGGTTTTGCCACCAGTGAGTATTAACTGCATTTGACTTTTCTTCCTTAAAGCCCTCCATTCCTTTTCATCAAGGCAGAGTTTTCCTTCATCCCAAAGGAAACTGCAATCTCAGTACACGTCCCCTGAATGCCTTGTGTGCATAGTGTTGCACAAAATGTACATGAACAAAAACTGTGAGTAAATATTCTATGTTCTTGTCTTTTGATGTAAAACTTACGTGTATTGGAATCACTAATGGAAGTCCAAATTTATGAGTTCTGATAAGTGTGTGGCCTCAGACTCCCTTAAGATGAAGAATGATCGAATTCCCGCCCTCTCCCGGCTGGTTGCTCTACTGTAGTACGTCATCTATTGTCTTCAGCTTTGATGTAAATGGAATGAAACAGTGTGTACTCTCGTTAAAGCTTCTCTTACATGACACAGTGCTTTTGAGGTTTGTCCATGTTGTTATGGAGACATTCTTCTCTGTCTCTCTGTGCTGGCAGTCAATCCTGGGACCTTACATATGCTGGGCAAGCACCCTACCAATGGCCTGCACCCCGGTGCTTCCTCCTTCTCTTTTACTGCTAGGATGGGAACATAAGACTTTGCTTATCCATTCTCTAAGGGACACTGGCTGTTCCCAGTGTGGGGCTACTATGACAGTGTTATGAGCACTCTTATGTAAGCTTTTATAAAAATAAGCTTTTATTTCCCTTTGATTAATATTTAGGAGTGTAATGACTGAGTCACAAGGTAGACATATGTTCCATTTTTATAAATTATTGATACATCTTTTCCTAAAGTGATTGCATGACTTATTATACCACATTGTATTATTCTACCATCACTATGAATGAGCGTTCCAGTTGCTTCACAGCCTTGTCAACATTTACTATTGTCTGTCTTTGTCAAGTTCCTGACTAACATGCAATGGCATCTCATTGTGGTTTTAGTTCACATTTCTGTGGATAGGGGCCTCTTTCTCTGCATGGATACAGGTCCCTTGTCAATCCTCTTGGCAAAGCAAACAGAGCCACACTCTTTTGGTATTTGGCAGCTCTGCTTCTGTCCCCTGACTGTAGGGTAGCATGAGCCACTCCTCCAAGAATCATCTTTAGTCTAAAGAAAAACACATTTTGCCATGCTTGCGGGCAGCCTCTGCCGTCAGACCACCTGACTTCAGATCCAAGCCTCAGGCTGTGTCTGACAATAGATAAACCATGTTTCTGTGACTTTGTGTCCCCAAATCTATGCCTATGTTTGTGATTTGATTGCCCATCAGTCATCCTGTTTATGTCCGATTCAAAAAATTATATACTATTGTTTTTTAAACATTTAACTTCTCATTATTTTAAGACTGTGTATAGGTGTGTCTGTGTCTACATGTAAGTATGTGCACATAAGCATGGGTGTCCTTGGAAGCCAGAATTATTGGATCCCCAGGAGTTGGTGTTATGGACAGTTGTCAGCCACCTGATGTGGGTGCCAAACTCTGGTCCTCTGGAAAAGCAACAAGGGCCGAGCCATCTCTCCAGACACCTATATTATTATTGCTGAAGATTAAAAGTATAAGGTTGCTATACCTATAACCTGCACTCAGAGAATTATTATTAATACTTGGTACATTCTTCCTATAGATTTTTAAAAACATAGTTGACATCATATTCAATATACAATTGAATATTTATTTCCTATATTTAACTCTACATCACTGATATCTGCTCATGTTATTGTGTGGTTTTATATTTTGTTTATAAAGCCTATACCCTTTGAATTAATTAATTAATTAGCTAAAATTCAATTAATTAACTTCTTTATTTGTTGTGACAGGGTTTTACTAACCCTGGCTAGCCCAGAACTAACTTCTAGGCCAGCCTGGCCTGCAGTTTACAGAGATCCATCTGCCTCTGCTTCCTGAATGCTGGGATGAAAGAGGTGCGCTACTATGCCTGGCAAATTATTTTATTTAGCTTTTTGTTTTGTCAAGTATAGCCCAGGCTAGCCTTGAGCTCACAATGTAGCAGAGGCAGGCCTTCAACTCCTAAGTGCTGAGATTACAGGCCTTTGAAACATACACTCTTTCATTTTTGAGCTAGGCTCTCATATAGCCAAGGCTAGCCTCAGACTAGCTAGGTAGCACAGGCTAGCCTCAGACTAGCTAGGTAGCACAGGCTGGCCCCAGACTAGCTAGGTAACACAGGCTGGTCTTGTATTTGCAATCCTGCCCCAGCCTCTCAAGTGCTGGAAGCACAGGTGTGTGTCACCACACCAGGCTTGAGGCTCTGCTACTAAAGGCTGTGTCATATGCCAGCTGCAGACACCCCACGCTTGCTCACACTCAGGAAGGGTGACAAAGTATTTGGGTCTGAGAGCAGTATCTCTAGACACTGTGTCAGATCAAGTGACTGGGTGAGTATCGACTCCTTAGGATATTTGAGGGTCTCTGACAAATATTGCAAATTAGAGCACAAAGTTAAAGACCTCATTTCAATTTCCCTTGGATATAAGAATGCATAAGAGAACAGGGAAAACGGGACAAAGTACTTCCTGGGACAGGGAAAACAGGACAAAGTACTTCCCGAGACGTGGAAGCCAGACCATCCCCTAATCTGTCAGTGAAGAATGAGGGCTTCCACACATGCACTAACACACATGTACTAATGTGTTGGGGGTGCTCTATGGCTCCCCCACACCCAGTTCCAGTCCTGACCCACCCTGCTAGTCATGTGAGTTTGGGCAAGGCAATTTGCCTTGTTGCATCTGGTCTAAAAGGTTTCAGTCAATTGGTCTTTCAAACGTGGGCCTGTCCTGAGGCTTCGTCCTATGAACCCAGAGTACAGCTGTGTGGCCTCCCTGGAGGACAGCAGACAAGCCTGGACCCCAGGGTTCTCATCTTATAGACAGCGACTCACTTGGGCAAACGGGGAAATGCACGCACAGCAGTGCGGACAGATGGCTCATGCCAAGTTACCCAACACCCACCTAGCCAGGTGTGGCTGCCTGGGGACAGGTGGGTGTCTGGGTGTCACTCATTGACTGGAGACACCAGGGACTCATAATGTCCCTGTTGAGAAGTATGGGAGGGAGTGACATCCCAGGACCTCCTAACGACAGATACCTTCTCCAGCATGGGAAGCAAATTGAGGCTGTTCATCTGGGCACAGCAACAGCTGGCAGGTGACCCGAGCCTCACTCAAGCCTTCCTCGGGAATTCCCCTCTGTCTGCTTGCCAGACTCCGGTCCCCATGGAGTTGCTTTACTGTGTGGGCTTATTTCAGTCAGTGCCATGGGAAGAAACAATGGCCGTGGCCCACACTAAATCCCGAGGTGCCCTCTTCCTGTGTTTACACTTCAGGGTTCTCTCCTCCAGGAGGAGGGGCCCAGGCCACATGTTTGGTTTGTTTATTTACGTATCTACACATCTGGCCAGGGTTGCATGGTGATTCATTTCGAGAGAGGTGTATCAGATGGGTCAGCCTCCAAGAGGAGTCAGGGAAAGGAGGTCTGGATCTCAGAATTACCTTTGAAGTCACCTCAGAGACAGAGCCCTCTCCTCCCCTCGGCTCCCCTCTCCTTCTCTCTTCCCCTCTTTCCCCGCCCTCTCCTCACCCTCCTCTGCTCTCCTCTTTCTTTTCTTCTCTTCTCCTCTCCCCTACCATTCCCTCTCCCCTCCCCCTCCTCTCCCTCTGCCCTTCCCTGCTCTCCCCTCCCCTCCCCTCCTCTTCTCTCTCCCTTCTCTTCCCCTCCCTGAGTTGCCTTCCAGAAAACCTCACTAACTCTGACTCCTTCTGAATGTTTCTCCAGGTGAACTAGCCTAGTCTTTGGAGAGATGGGGTGACTCAGGGTGAACCCTCAAGAAAATCCCACAGATCCTAGGCACTTAGCTAACCTTCTAGAACACTGGTTTCAACAAGATGAGGTGTTTCCTCTTGGGGTGTTGTTTAAGAGTTTCAGTCAAGTCACACAGCGCATCAGGCCTGCCTGTGGGCCTCCGTGCACACCATTCTCTTTCTGAGGCACCATCCCCTTCGCCCACCACAGTTTGGTGGTTCCTCAGTTTGGTTAACGCCCACAAGCCTTCCTTCAATGCCGTTTCTTCAGAGAACACGCGGCCGAGTTCAATGCCCAATTAAAAGCACCCACAGTCCTTTGTACTTTTCCTCCCGGGCCTCCTGCCAGTTATAATTTGGGGAAATCTTTGTTTCATGTCCTCCCCTGGGGCCAGATTGGGAGCTCCAGAATGATGGCCATGACTGTGTGTCTCACCTTCTACCTCAGCTCCTCAGGCAAGCCCAACACCGGGTGGTCCCTTGGGAAACCGCAGAATCCTCTCCAAGACCCAGGAGATAATGGCCAATGCTTACAGCCCCCAAGCGCACACATGAGACCCTTGTACTTGGCATTTTGCTGGATAAGAACTTGGCAAGGGCCAAGGCCTCAAATGGCCAAGGGACTCCTGAGCTCCCTAGGACAAGTTGGGGTTCAGTCAGTTCCCTGATTCAGTCGTCAGATTAGGGGTCTACAGGCCAGACAAGCCAGAACTCACTTTAGACCCCTGGAGCAGGCCAACCCTGCTCACTGAGGCTGCCAAGGCCACGGCACTCACAGGTTACTACAGGTCTGGCCAGTTGCAGCGGGTTGCTCTCTGGACACTGCCAGCCTTCCATCTTAACTGGGGAGAACCAGGCTGGGAGCCGGGAAGGCTGGGACTCTCCACCAGCCCAGCACAGTATGCTAGAACCTCCTTGTCTCCAAGTTCCTGGAGATCTCACCGAGGATGAAAAGACAGCCAGCAGCAGTGGCCCACAATGGCCGCTCTCCGTCGAAGCTTGGAGCATGCCGGACGCGTGCGCTCTCTATATACATCACAAACAGCCAGCCCCAAAGGAGGACCTACTGTGTGTTAGCCTGTATCAGCATCCTGGATGGATGCTCCAAGCTCTGCCCTAGACAGAGGAGCCAAAGGAGGCAGTTTATAAAACACGTCAGGTGACAAGTACCGGGCAGGGGGTGGGGTGGGGAGCCATATGGGGCTGGGTGGCATAGCTCTGAATTTTACCAGTCTGATCAAAAAAGGCCCTCTCCCAACATTCCACAAAGTGGCCCTGTGTCACTGCGAGCAATCATTTTTGCGTATGTGTGTAAACATGTTCATGTGTGTACCCTCGCATGTGGCAATCAGACATCGATGCTGGGTGTCTTCCACAGACACGCTCCACCTTATTTTCTCTTGAGAGAGGGTCTCTCGATACACCTGGAACTCACTGGTCCGGCAGACTGATTGGCCAACGAGCACCAGGGGTCTGCTTGTCTCTACCTCCTCAGAACTGGAGTTATAGACACCCGCGGGTCCTAGAGATCCAGACCAGGTCCCCCTGCTCGCACAGCAGTTGCCTTACCAATTGAGCTGCTTCTACAGCCCTTCATGCTAACCCTCTTAACTCCCGAAGTTGATACTATTACCACCCCATTGTCCAGATGAGAAAACTGAGGTCAGAGGAAGAAGGGACTTGCACAGAGTATCTCTGCTTGTGAGGTTTGAACCCAGGCCTTTCTGAGTTCAAAGCCTTAACTAGCCAAAAGGCCCTGCTCCTGGCCCCAAGGCCTGCTGTGGCCCTAGGAGAATGGATCCTTTGGAACCTAGCTGTGGGTGATTCAGGAACTTCGGTAGAGTCTCCTAGGGCCTTGGTGCTCCTGCTGGACATGTGTCTCCACGTCAGACCTGTTTGGGCTGCACAGCCCAGCCGCTGAAGCTCTTTTGTGTGTCTCACAGGGCCTCACAAGAGGTTCAGCCACCCTCATATTAGTGCTAATTTGGGGCTAACTTTCCTATTCAGCCAGTGACAAAGCCGGTGTTTGCACAAGGCCCGGGAGCGGGACCACACGTACCGCAGTGCCAGCAAGTGGGTTGGATTCCCTGGCTGCCAGCCCTGCTCTCTCAGACACCTGCTCCTCTCACACATGGGTGAAGTGGCTGTGGGACTCTGCTCCACTCACCTCCATTAAGTCTGGGCACCAGCCTATTGACAAAAGCTCTCTGGGGAGGAAGAGAAGCCCAAGCCATCTAAGGGCCCTTGGACCTTGATCACGAAGCAGAAACATTTGTAGGGGCTGGGAACGTAGCTCAGCTATAAGAGCTTGCCCGGCATGCATTCAATCCCCATCCTAAATCAATGCAGTGGCCTCCAGGGGAATGAAAGGAGATGATGCCTGTAATCCTGAAAACTGGAAATCAGGTAAATGTCCACTGAAGGGGGAGGTAATTAAATGCAGGATAGAATGTGCAACTCTAACACACAGATGTTTGGAAAGAGTGGGGCCTATCTGCGGGCCAAGTACCACAAAAGTATCACATACCTTGCTGTTAAGTGAAAAGTAAAAGCAACACTTGGAACTCACTGGTTGGGCAAGCTGGATGGCCAATGAAAGGGCCTCAGTCTTCTTATCCAGAGGATGGGGTGGTAACAGTAACGACTTCCAAAGTTAACAAAGTAACATAGCAGTAGGATCCCATTTGGGTTAATTTAAAAGTGACCCTGGCGACTGGGGAGATGGCTCATTTAGTAAAGTGCTTACCACATAAGCATGATGACCCAGATTTGATCCCCAGAACCCTGTAAAGCCACACCAGTGGCATGTCTGTCATCCTAGCACTTGGGAGGCAGAGACGGGAATGGTGGGACTTTCTGGCCACCAGTTTCATTGAATCTGTGGACTGCAGGTTCAGTGAGAGATGCTGCCTCAAAAATAATAATAATAATAATAATAATAAAATAGAATAAGGTAGAGGGCTACTGAGAAAGACAGTTCGTATTGACCTCTGTGTACATGTGCATGTACATGAAAACACACACACACACACACACAAACACACACACACACACACACACACACACACACACACACACACACACACACACACGAAGCCTCCAAATAAGCACAGGCTATTGCTATGGGTAAAAATGTGTCTGAGCAAGATTACACAACATCGCATTGACTGTAAAAATAAGAATTATTGTGAGTATTTTGCAAACACAGCCTGAAGAGAAAACCTTCAAATTATAGAGGCAGAGTGGTTATCTGGAAGTGGAATTGGAGAATGTAGTTAAAAGTCTGCATTTTCATGCTTAAAACAGTTTAACATAATAAAAACCTATGTATGTGAGAAGTTGTGCTGGTTTGAAAGAAAATGACCCCAAAGGGAGAGGCAGTATTAGGAGGTGTGGCTTTGTTGGAGTGGGTGTGTCTTGCTGCAGGAAGTGTGTCACTGTGGGGCGGGCTTTGAGGTTTCTTTTGCTCCAGCTTCGCTCCTTGTGACACTTAGTCCACTTCCTGTTGCCTTCTGATTAAGATGTAGCCAGCACATCTGCCTGCACACTACCGTGCTCCCCACCATGATGACAATGGACTGACCTCTGAACTGTAAGCCACCACCTCAGTTAACTGTTTTCCTTTTTAAGAGTTGCTGTGGTCATGATGTCTCTTCACAGCAATAGAAATCCTGACTAAGGCAGAAGTCAACCTTAACTTTTTTTTTTTTTTTTTTTTTTTTTTTGCTGTGCTGGGGATCAAACTCAATACCCCAATCATGGTAGGCAAGCACTCTACCACTGACCTACAGTGCCAGCCCAGAACCCCTTGGTTGTGTCCATGCCCAGCCACTAGCCAGCTGGTGACCTTGAATATGTGGCTGTTGGGTGTCTGTAACATAGCCTGTACAGTACCTGGCATGGAAGTCCCCAGAAAACAGCTGTTGTTACACTGGTAATTTTCTGGAGTTCTGTGTGATGTGGGGGTGTTTGATCAAGGTTTGGGGAAGGGACGTCTCATGTTAATGTCCTCATGGTGCCCATCCAGTCCCACTCTGCCTCTTCAAATAACTTAATGTCAAAAACAGCACAAAACAAAATGATTTCATAACCTTGAGCCAAATCAGGATGTTTCCTTTTTGAAACGGCAGCCCTATCCACTGGTCACGTCATCTCTGATATGGCTCTGAGTCCCCACTCTCCCCCTGGGACTCCCATGGGACTCTTCCGTGGGATCTCGCTGGGGTGTGGCTGACAGACAGGGTGGGGGAAGGCTGGATGGCAGCTCTCCCAGGGTAAAACGTGGCCTCCTACTGGGGGAAGGCTGGATGGCAGCTCTCCCAGGGTAGAACGTGGCCTTCTACCAGCTCAGTACACAGCCTGCCACGGATCAGCGCCATGGGGATGATAAGAGGCCCAGACCAGCAAATGAATGGAAAGAAATTCTTCCCTGACCACAGTTGGAAAGGAGGCAACTGATACAACATGCAAGCTTGCACGGAGTAGGAGCAGCTCCCACAACAGTCCTAGAAAACAAGTACTGTTGTCCCCATTTTATAGAGGTGCTAACCGAGGCTCTAAAAAGCAAGGTCACATTTCAAGGTTACATGGCTAAGGGTTAGTGGGGTAGCTAGGCTTAAACCCACATACACGGCTGTCTCCAGAGGCTTCCCTCTGAGGTGGGGACCACTCCCTGACCTGTCTCTTTGGGATGTGGTGTACCTCTGAGCTGTAGCCTAGGTCCAGGCTTCTCTGCTGGCCTCCTCCCAGGGCTCTGCCGCCTGGTTCTCAGATACCCTTGCAGCCCATCCCTCTCATTTCCTTCCTGCAGTTAACGCCATGCCCAGCATAGCAACTCCCTGTTCTGAGTGTGTTCCTGTCCTTGGGCCTCTGGGCAATTCCTTCTTCCTACTCAAGTCCATCCTAGAGGCTGCCCTGCCCAGGTCACCCTTCTGCTCAGGCCTGCCAGGATATTGCCCACCTTAACCACCTCTGGGCTTCAAAACCAGCTCTCCATCCCTACCACCATCCCGACTCAAGAAATTCCCAGCCCAGGTCCCCAGGCACCAGAGACCATGGAGTTTGAACTCTGGTCCCCACTGCCCAGCACAATCCCTGGCAGTGGAAGTGTGTATTGGATGACCTGTTCCATGAGTCCAGTCCAGCACCCTTCAGACGGATGACAGCATGCTCCTGCCTCTGCATCCCATACTAGGAATGATGATGCTCTCATTCTGGATCCTCTCCATCACATCTCATGCTTTTGGGTACTGGCCCCTCCATCTAGATTCTAAAACATTTCTTCCTGGCTCTACGCAGCATTCCTTTCAAACTCAACTCAGTGTTTCTGCCCCTGGAAGCCTCCTGGCTCCTTGTGGGCCTGTAAGTCTCTCCTCTGGTGACCCCTGATGGCAAGGACATGTCAGATCTTTTCAGTGTCCCCAGGATCAATTGTGCTGATTTTAAAGTATTTGTAGGATGGGCACCTTCATTCAAAAGAAGAGATTGCTCAGTGGTTAGAGCATGAGGCTGAGTTCAGATCCCCAAGAACCCACGTAAAGTCCGAGTGGGCCTAGTGGCACATTTGTAATTCTTGGAAAGTGGGGACAAGAGATTTCTAAGCAAATTCACCAGTGAGAGTAGCCACATCTGTGAGCTCTGGGTTTGATTGAGAGACCCTGCCTCAAGAGCAAGGTGGAAGAGTGATCGAGGATGGTTCCTTACATCAACTTCGACTTCTACATGCATACACATAGGTATGCACCCACACAAACATGCGTGTGCGTCCACATGCATGTAAACATGCATACAGACATGAACATAGACATAGATAAAGAAAAGAAAAATCAGTTTAATCTCATATAAAAGAGACAGAAAGAAAGCAGGCTTGGGGTCTTGTCTGCTTGTTGAGGCAGGATGTTACCACTTAGCCTGGGCTGTTCTAAAACTCACAGTCCTCCTGCTTCAGTCACTTAAAGGTGGGAATTGCAGCTTGGAAGGCAGATCTCTATTGAGTGGGAACTGCGTACTTGCTTCAGACCTAAGACCCATCCTTGGAGCTCCCAGGAATCTACCATGTTGGACTAAGCGTGGAACCTAGTAGAAGGCTGTGGATCAGCTAAGACTTGGGACATGGTCTGGAGCCAATCACCTTCAGAACCCAGAAGAATGAGTGCCCTAGAATGGACTCCAGTGGACATCTCTGGAAATAGGGTGTTTTTAGGCTTTGGACCAGGATCTGGGGGTTCATGCTTCAGCCCAGCCAAGGGACCTCAGCAAGCAGGGCATCATTGTCCTTCTAGCCAGGGCCCTGGGTTATGGCACCAGGTGGGGGAAAGCTGTTGCCCTGGCCCTTTCCTGAAACCTCACCATCTATGCCCACTGAAAGACTACTAGCTGCAGACAAACACAGACCAGCCTGCTGCTGCTGCAGCATGAGGACAGCTCTGATACTATCTGTGCTTTGACTCAGAGCCTTGATTTACTCATCTGCCAAATGGGTTTATAACAGTTGCTCATGGGTAGAGAAGCCACATAGCACAGGGGTCAAGTATGTCCACACCCCTACTTGGAGACCTGGGCCCTTTACCATCTGACTCTTGAGCAGCATACCTGCCCTCTTTGAGCCTTGGTTTCCCCATCTGTGACAAGAGGGTTAGAAACAACACTTAATAAGGCCGATAATATACTTGTAGTACATGAGCTGGCCTGGACACACTGTGAACAGCCCAGAGATGGGTGCTGCTCTGCTGGGCCATTGGGAGGGGTCCATCAGCTCATGGCCAGAGCCTTATGGGTAAGAGCAGTGTTGAGAGAAGCTGTTATTTAATGTGAATTTGGCTGAAACTCAATAGATTACATATGTGTTCTTGGGAGGGAACCAATAAATACCTGGTCAGAAACCGTAGGGCTTCGTCTTACTCTGCCATCTCCTGGGAAAGGGATTGTAGCCACCTCTTCTTGTGGATGAGGGCTCTGAGGTACCTTTCTAGACGCACCCTGCTATCCAACTCAGATGTAAATACCCTTCCAGCTGGCCCCTTATCTGTCCCACCTCCAAACCCTGTGATTGCTCATCCATGCAGAGATATGACCTGACCCCCTAAACACTAAGATGTCCCAATGCCCTGAGGGTCCCCAGTGTGGTAGGAGGGACCATAATTACAGCTTTCATCAAGGAAGTTCCTGCTGGGTCCCTGCCCTGCCCCTCCCACCTAGGTGTGTCCTGAAGCCCATGTCAACCCACATTGACTGATGGCACATGCTGATGGCACTTTGTGTAAGGCAACTCATCTAATCCTCTTGATTTCCCCGGTTTCCAGATCAGCAGCGCAAGGCTTACCAGCGTGCCTCCTGCTGACTTCGACATCAGATACAAGGTCTTTTGGGCTCTGTGACCAGAGACCTGAAGCTCTGGCCCAGTTTACATCCCCAAAGTACAAAAATTGGGTTGTAATTGCACAGTTAGGGAGGTGGATGCAATGGGTTTGAATGGGGTCTTGTCTGGCACTGTGTCACCCTGATGGTAGTGTCCTCTCTCTGTGCTTAGATTTCTTCCTGTGCCTATTGTGAGTGCTAGATACAGTAGGTGTACGTGTCTAAAGGTGCTTGGGGCAGAAAGGGTCAGCATAGGTCAGATGACATCCTTCTCTATTGCTGTTGTTAACCTTTATTGATGAGGGGCCTGGAGGCCACTGCATTGATTTAGGAAGCTTCTAGGTGTTGGGCATGCTGTGTTTGATGTCTGATGGCACATTTTCCAATTTTATCCAAGTCACAAAACTGAAATTTTCGTTTTGCTTATGTCAAGCCTCTCTGGTGCAAAATCTACAGTAAGCCACAGGATCGGCCGTGAAGAGCAAGAAGGCTCCGTTTTTGTGTGTGAGGGGAGTTATGGCAGCAGCCCTCCCTGTCCCTTACTTTCTCCGTACAAACGCGACCATCTAGTCCTTTGTGGGTCTCTTTTCCCTTCCCCCAGGAAGGGAGGCTGGGGGGTGCTGTTATGGGGCACACTTCCCTAGGCAAAGTGTTGAATTTCGTGTTACCCTGTGACCCACTTCCCTCTGTGGCCCAGAGCAAGTGTGACTCTGATGTGTGGGTGACGGTGTGGCAGTCCCCTCCCTCACCTTACTCATCCATGCCAGCCTGGGTGGTGAAGTCCACTCCCCTCCACGGGCCCACCCCCACCCAGGAGGGCTCAGTGAGCATGCAGAGTATGCAGCGCTATGTGCCTCTTATTAACGGGGGCCTGGGGGAGCTTGATAAGAGCCTCTTTCTCTCTAGTGCCCTGTCTTGAGACTTTTATAGGTAATTTACATTGTAGCAAAGGGACAGAGAGGATGGAGCAGCTGTGTTTCCTCACTGGAAAGAGAATGGGATGAGGGCACAGAGAGGCCCAGCTTCTTCATCCCTCAAGTCTGCTCAGCCTTGGCTGCCCAGGGCCTGAGTGGCCATTTCTTGTCTTTAGAGGGCAGGAGCTGGGGAATTTGCACACTTTAGTATTCAGAGGCCCAGGAGTTGTCAATGTGGATTGCAATGTCGTGGGTTTTTTGTTTGTTTGCTTCCTTTGATTTTTTTGAGGGGGCTCACTCACAGTTGGCAAACACCAGCCCTCAGAATAAAGTACGTTCTCCCTTTGGTGGCTCCCTGTCCTTGGAAGTAATCTATGAGTTGCTCTCACAGAAGGTACCCCCCTACCTCTCCCCCCTGCTACCTCAAGCTGTGGAGGGAGAAGAAAGAGCCTGAAGGGAATGTACATGGTTCTAGTCCAAAAAAACTCCCTTCTTTCCACTCAGTGACAGTGATGACACGAGAGCACGCTCAATAAAACAGGTGGCAGGCTGGGACCCACCTGCTGACTCAGCTCACCACTCTTTCATCTCAGGCAGCATTTAACGAGGGAAGATGGAGGAGTTACTCTCCCTGGGCCGCCACCTTGAAATTACTGTGTTTCATAGAATCCAGGAGGCTGGGGGTGGGATTGTTTCTGGTTGTATCAATAGTTTACCAGGTGTGCCTAAAAATTACTGCTATGGTCATGAAAATTAACAGCAAAAACAAAACAAAACAAAAAACAATCACTTGATGACTTTTTATCTCTCTCTCTCTCTCTCTCTCTCTCTCTCTTGCTCTCTGTGTTTGTGTGTGTGTGTGTGTGTGTGTGTGTGTGTGTGTGTGTGTGTGTGTGTGTGTGTGTGTGTTGGGGGAGGGGTAGAAAAATAGTTTGTAAGATTTTAAAGTAATAGCATTGATTGGTGAAGGAATATGGTTTTAAACTTTGGCTTCTATATTGTCTTCAGTCATTTGGAAAAACTTTTGAAACAAAAGTTTTATTTTTATTTCAAAATATGGTGAAAAATAAAGGTGAAGCCTAGGATATCCCTGATAAATCTAACCCCAGCTTTATTCCCAGTCTGTTAGAGTAAGATCCTAAAAAAGTGTGTCTGGGCCACATCCCCTCAAAGCCAGGGAGGAAAGCTAAGAAGAAATCCTTCCTGAATGGGACACTGTGCCACTGCTTTTCTAGGTCCAGCAACTTGCCATGGGGGGAGCTGTCATAGAAGTGCGCAGGGAAGGAGTGGCTGCCTTTCCACAGCCACAAAATATTTGCCCTCCCCTTGCCTCCGCTCTGTCCTGAGAGGCCCTGCTGTTAGAATGGCTGTGCATTCTCACAGTTCTCAAAGAGGGTTTTGTTGACAATAATGCGCTGTTGAATCTGTGTCTGCCCATCTATGCCGAAATAGGACCCCGGAACAGTGTGATGCCATCGGCATGCTCTCTTCTGACCTTCTGGGTGAGCACCTGTCCCCCAGCAGGAGCCAGGACCCAACAAGACCCTGGACTGGGCCTTCTGCTTGTCCCTGGGTCTCCTGCTTGCCCAGCAGCCCGGGCTCCTTTCTGTGTGCTGCATTTTGGGTTGAGAGGCCTCGGGCTGCAGAGGGAGGGTGACAGCCAGGACACTTCCACCCCAAGTAAGCCTTGTATGAGGAAGAGGGTTGGGCAACATTGGGGACCTGCCCTCAGCTTGCTGTTAACAAGGGCCTTTGGGGAGATTTGCCAGCTCCCCTCTGGCAAAAACTGGCACCTGGCTCTCTGAAAGGGCCAGCAGGTAAGCTGAGGCACAGCAGGTAAGGTGTACTGTCACACACTGAGCTGGGTGCCCGGCACCCAGTCCCTTAGCACCAGAGATGAAGACAAGTTACCTAGCAAAACAGGGACAGGCTAGGTGCTCTAGAAGAGTGCACATGACCCCATTAGTGTTTGTGTGTTTGTGTCAGCCCCAGGCCTGTGGTGGTTTCCAGCAAAAGAAAATGTCTTTCTCTTTTCTATTGCTTTTTTTTGTTTGCATCTTGGTCCACATCCCAGCTCTATCACTGAGCTGTGTAGACTTGGGCAAAGAGGAGCTGAGTGTCCACTGCTTTGGATGGTGAAAAGCTTGAATGAGCAGGCTGTGATGTGGGAAAGCCAGACTTGAAACAATCTCTGGGCAGCACGTGGGCCTGAAGGCCATGCTTTGTAGATTGCTCTTAGCTCGGTTGCAGATTTAAACCCACCACGAAGAGGAAGCTTTAGTCTGTGTGTTAAAGAACAATCTATCTCAAATATCCCCATCCATTTTGTGAGTCTCTTCACCTGCAAGACAGAATTGTTGATAAACAGAAACGATAAGATGGACATCATGACACCCTGCAGGAAGGAAAAGGAGCCCTTTGAGAGGCAGCTTCACTCCTGGTCCTGGTGCTAGTCTGTCTCCTGCCCCTTTGGGATTAGCCTGGGGATGGCCACTCAGAACCCCAGAGCTCTGCTGCACAGTACTGAAGCCACTGGTTGTGTGTGGCTGTCACTTGCATATACTTACTGTATGCGGGCCTAAATTTTACATTTTCCTTAAAGAACTTACATTTAAATTTGGACATCGAATAGGCATAGCACAACTTTATTGTGCTGCCAGTACTAATGCTGCTATTTGTTTTCCTCCAGACATAATTTATGTCATAAAATTCACTGTTTTAAAGCACAGATCTGAGGTCTTGGTATAGCCACAAAGTTTCAAAGCCACCATCACTGTCTAATGCCAAACCCAAAGAACCCTCACCACTATGAATAATCATTTCACATGTCCCATTGCCCCAAGCTGCTAGGGCCACCTGTCTTCCCAACTCCACAGATTTCCCTAGTTTGCACTGTGAATTCTGGGCCAGCCTGATCTACTGAGCTAGTTCCAGGACAGCCATGGCTACCTGTCCCAAAACAAACAAACAAACAAACAAACAAAACCCTCAAACAAAAAAGTGGGTTCATAGCCTGGTGGTGGCGGTGCATGCATGCCTTTAATCCCAGCACTTGGGAAAGAGAGGCAGGCAGATCTCTGAGACTGAAGCCAACCCAGTCTATAGAATGAATTTCAGAACATTCAGGGTTACACAGAGAAATCGTGTCTAAAAAGAAGTCAAAACAAATAACAACAACAACAACAAAAAAAAACAAAAACAAAAAGGAGGTGGGGTGGCAGTGTCATTCAATCAGGTCTTGTGTCTGGCTTTTTTTTTTTTCTTTTCTTTCTCTCTTTCTTTCTTTCTTTCTTTCTTTCTTCTATTTGTTTGTTTGTTTGTTTGAAACAGGGTTTCTCTGTATAACAGCTCCTACTGTCCTGGAACTCGCTCTGGTATCTGCCTTCCCCCCCCCCTCTCTCCTTCTGAAACAGGGTCTCATACAGCCCAAGCTGCCCTCCAACTCTAAGTACCTGGGGATGACCTTGAACTTCTGATCTTGTCTGTGCCTCCTATGTGTTGGGCTTACAAGCATGTGCCATTACTCCTGGTTTTCATGCAGTTCTGAGGAACTGAACACAAGGTTTTGTGAACGATAGGCAGCACTCTACCATTTGAGCTCCACCTCCAGCCCTAATTAGTGTATTTCCAAGGTTCTGTTGAACATTGCTCCTATCTATGGCTGTATTATATTCCAAAAGAATGAGCATGTCACATTTTGTTCATGTTTATTTAGCAACAGACAGACATCTGTTTGTGTCCATCCATGGCAGTTTCCATGCTTTGGTTTCTGTCTCTTAAAACCACAGTATTCCAATGAGGTGTGTTTTAATGTAAATTGCAGATTTTGGGTTTATACAAAAAGGATTATAAAGTACCCAATTAATTATATTCATACACTTTGCAATTCTTTTTTATAAATTAGGTTAAATGAAATTATGCCCCTTTAAAAAAGAGAAAGCCTAAAGCTATGCTGAGGCTGTGGGGACCCTTCCTCCTAGAGCCCTCGTTCAGCTCTCCCCGCCTGCCCAAAAGTGGCCCTGAAGTGAGGTGAGGGGCAGGGTCTGGGAGGAGCAGTCATTCTGAGAGTCTCTCTGGCACCTAGGAGAGCCACAGAGAGGACAAGTTCGGGCAAGAGTGGGTAGATGACTTCCCCCTGGGAGGGGACCCATGGTTGGAATTATCAGACAAAAGGAATAATTGGAGCGACCGATGACAATACTTTCAGCTGGCACCTGGCCTGGGCCGTGCTGCGTGGCTGGCTGCTTTGGCTAAAGTACCCAGAAGCTCTTGGGCTCCCCTCCCAAAGGCAGCTCCATGAGAGACTTTGTTGCCTCCCGGCCCTGGGGCCTAGTCCCTGAGCTTCTCAGAGAGGCCCAGGTCTGGGTCAGACAAGGAAACTAGATCAGACAGCCCATGCCCTAGCTCTAACATCGCAGGGCCTGGAGAATATTCCTGAGTCAGGAAGTCCTGGGATCAGCCCCAGATTTTCTCCGTCTTAGTTGCTTACATCTCTGCTTGCTCCCTACCTTCCAAGGGGTGAAAAAGATGCCCAGCACTCCCTGAGTGCCTGGCGGGGTTCTAAATCCTTTGCCCAGATGATGTGGCCAGCACTTCAGGGTCAATGCCCCAGTGACAGCAAGGACTTTGAACTGAGATCGTCCATCTCCTCAAACACCATGCAAACCTGTCTCCAGGATGGGCAGGGGGCTTCATGAGTCATTCTGAAATGCTGGGAAGGGGACAGAAACAGAGCCCTGTGACTGTCACATCTGGTGGATTGGAGAAAACCATGTCCAAAGATTGAAGCAACAAGCCAAAATGGTGTCAGTGTAGCCCAGGCAACCTGCCTCGGAGCTTTCTTGAGTTTTATGTGGTTAGACAAGTCACCCGACCCCTGGGCTTCACCCTCTGCCTGGCAAGGTGGTACCTTTGCCACGCCTTCACTTCCTTGGCACAGACTCTCTGAGTTTCATCCAGGGACAATTCTTGGTTGGGGGAGGTTTCAGGTTTCCTGAGAATCGACTGTATGGATACTGAGAAAGCCATGGCTCCTGAGATGGAAGCAAAACACTTCTTGGGTGTCTGCTGTGGGCAGAATGTCTGAGGCACAAGAGATATGTAGGATTTCGGGAACCTCCACCTGTTGCCCTCTCCCCATTGCTAAGAATAATTGCTTAAGAGTGAGCAATAATGATGAATCCCGGCGGCAGTGATGGTGCCAGGGACAGAGCTGCAGGAAAATGAACTGGGTCACTCCTTGTTTGATACGATCTAGGAAAAGTATCCATCCTTAGGAAAGGGCAGGGAAACTGGCACTTTGATACAATGTATGGAAAGTATCCATCCTTAGGAAAGGGGAGGGAGACCCGGGCAGGGGAACACAGACTAAGAGACAGAAACAGGACAGGTGAATGTGGTCAAAGCCCTGCATACAATAACCAAATACTGGCTATGATGGTGCATACATGAAAAGGTAAACTGAGGAATGTACAGGCCTTCCGATTGTCCAGTGGAGAAACCATAGGTTACAAATACCGGCCAGAGCATGGCGGCTCCCAGGTCATCTGGTCAACAGAACTTGCTGTAGTAAGAGATGGCTTCTGTTACCACTTTATACATTATTTCAAGCCCCATAATAGAATCATAGTCCCTCTAATCACCCCTGTGGGGAAACTTCGGTGTAGACACAATACTTTGACAGAATTAATAAACTGGAGAAAAAAATTTTTGCAGTGGAAATCTCAGTAGTGATATTTTTTATTTTTAAATTCATACTAGGAGAAATGAATAGATATTTGAAGTAGAGAGCAATAAACTTTTTTCCCCCCCCTGAGACAGGGTTTCCCTGTATTGCTTTGGAGCCTGTCCTAGAACTAGCTCTGTAAACCAGGCTGACTAAAAGATCTGCCTGCCTCTGCCTCCCAAGCACTGGAATTAAAGGTGTGCACCACAAACGACCAGCAAGAACAATAAACTTCGGCTGAGGAACCCACCCATGCAGTCACTATCAGAATAAAAATCCAGATATTTATAGATACTTTTTGTCCCTTTGAGTTAATTGTGTTCTATCCTAAAAGCAACCACAGTTCTGATCTTTACCTAGTGGATTAGTTTTGCATTTTTATTTTTGACAGGCTCTCACTCTGTAGCCCTGGCTGGCCTGGAACTCATTATGTAGACTGGAGGGTGCCTCAGATTCACAGGGATCACCTGCCTCTTCCTCTCACATGGAGTTAAAGGTATGCACACCAAGCCCAGCCCAAAACTTCAGCATTATGAATTTGCATGTCTTCCTGCCACAGAGGCCACCCTAGCTGTCTGTGTATCCTCCCTACTTTAATAGATGTGCTGCCAAATTGAGCACTCTGTTTTTGAGAGAGTCTTTGTTGCTCAGGCTGGTCTTGAACTTGCAATCTTCATGCCTATACTTCCAGACTGCTGAGATTATGGGTGTGTGCTACCATACCTACCCAGTTTTGCCTTTTCTTAGCCTTCACGTACATTGAATCATTCCGAATGTCCTCTTTTTGTGCCAGGGCTCTATCCTTCCCCCGGGGTTTGGGCTGAGCCTGCAAACCATGGATGGTTTAAGTAGCATTGGAAGCAGAGGGGAACTGAGGCAAAGGAGATAGATTTGAAAAAGGCAAGAGAGGAGAATTGGAAAGTGTACCTGTGACCAGGGTGAGGAGTACAAGACTAGCCTGGGCATTCCTTGGAATGTGCGTGTGGCTTCCCTGGAATGAAGTACAGGAGAAAACGGAGAAGTCTCAGAGTGAGGATGGGGCGGGGGTGGGGGTGGGGGTGGGGGGAGCCGCAGGGGGCAGAGTCTCAGCATTGGTCCAGGCATAGGCTTCCCAGAGCTGGCCTGAAAAGTGGATTGATGAGGTCTGGAGAAGAAACATATGTGGCCACAGAAGACAGCATAGCATGGAGTTCAGGAAAGGCTTGGAGGACGGTCATCTCATTGTCCAGTTACTTAATCATCCATCCACTCATTCACAATGTTTGCCATTTCACTGGCTGCTGTTCGTTCACTCATTGTTTCCTGGATGCCGGTTATTGTCCATTACATTTCATCCCCAGCTTTGGCCTCTGGCTAAGGTGTGTGCTAGCAGTGAGGGTGAGGGTCAGGGGAGGCAGTGTTGGCAAATATTGCTGCTGATCGTTCCAAATTCTATCCTTATCCTGAAATTCTGGAAACTTCTTGTTTTCTGGTAACATTCTTACCATATCTTAAGAAAAATCTTCTGTATTCGGTTTTCCCTAAGGATTTGACTGGTCAGACCTGATCTTATTTTGTGAGACTGGTAACTCAACCCTGAGAAGCAGGTTATCAATCAATAAATACAAGATCAACTCTGTGACAGGTCTATTGGTTATTACAAAAATGCATGGAGGATAGAAAAGCAAAGTCTGGGCTAAAGAAATTAAAAAAAAAAAAAAAAGCAAAACAGGATCCTTATCACTAGACTCTCCAGAGGATTAATTGCTTAGTCAGTTTCCCAGAGAGCCAGCCGAGGCTTCAGAGTCTCAGGATGCTTTGTGGGGTTCCCTGGCAAGATTTCAGAGAACCCAGAAATAGCTCAAGGCCAGGAGAAAAAAGTCAAACCTCACAGGAGGCCTGAGTTGAAGAGTTGCAGGGACAGACCATTCTCCAAGCAGTTGCAGGGACAGAAAGAGTGGTGTGATAGACTGTAGCAAAGGGGCAGGAAAGCCAGTGGCCACTCTCCGCGCCTGCATCTGGTACCTTACCACAGACAGAGGGTGAGTGAGGTGGGAGAACTCCAAGGTGGCCACTTAGGTCCTCTGCAAAACAAACTGGTTCCACAGAAGGGCCGGGAGGTCTGTGCCCCTCAGTCAGGATAGCTCCCCAAACGGACTCCATCCGGTTTGTATGTGAACTTATGATTGGCTGCAGCCATGGTTCTTCAGAGCCCAGGGACTCGTCCAGACCCCAGCTCCATGCCCCTGAAGTCAGTCTCTGCTGCCCTGGGCCTCAGCTGTCCCTCCTGACAGAGGCACAGGACATGGTGAGCTGTTTGCTGCAGTGTGGGTCACAGGAAGGGGGACTTTCTAAAGGGCCTGGGCTCTTTAGTGAGAGCAATTCCCCTAAAGCCCATTGTCTCTGTAAAGGGAAACCTGGAGCATTAAAACAGTCAAATTACTTTTTTTTTTTAATGGGAGGGGGATAAAAACTGGTATAACAAGTTAAAATGGCCTGTATTTTATTTTCTGTAAATCCCACCCATGTCATGCCCTGAGGGTTCAACAGGGCATCAGAGTAACCCAGTGGGGACCTCCCTGTCTTAGGAGCTGACTTCCGTGTGATTTGTCTGGCTGGGGCTGGAGTGTCAGAGGTCATCCGGACTCCCAAAAGATGGAGTTTCTTTCCCAGGTGAGGCCTCTTTTATTGTGACCCAGAGCCTCCACCAGGCTTGTGGGCCACCCTCCCTCCTTGTCATAAACTAACACTTGGGGCTGGCTCGTTCCTTAGGCCCCTTTGTGCCTTCCCAGCTTCCACCTCCCCTGGGGCCTCGCTGTGGCTCCAGGAAGCATTTTGGGGTCTTGTAAACAGTTACCCTGGTGGAGAAGTTTCTCCCTTTACGCTGCTGGACACTGTGGCCTTTGAGGATGATATTGAACTCAGAGTCACAGTTGACAAAATGCTGAGCCAGGTTTCAAACCTCAGTGTCTGAGTCAAGAGCCCTCAGCATTACCGCTGACAGAAGGCATAAGAAGATTTTAACTTAGAGTCATCATTGTCGATACCTCCAAACTAGCTTGTAAGCTTCAGGCAACCCCCAAAGAATGGAGAACAGAAGACAATGAAACTGGTCCCATCCAATTTGGAACCTTGTCTATGTTGTCACTAGACTAAGGACAGCCAAATGAGATCCTGTGACTCTAGGATGGATCACACGTCCATTCAGAGGCTGTTGAAATATGGCGAAACCACCAAAGACGCAGACTAGAGAGTCAGATCACTGTCACCCGCCTATCGGGACTCTTATCTTCCCAGAGGTATCTGCAGGGCCTTTTAGTGGGTAAAAGTGACCTGAAAAAATACAAATGATGAAGCCCATTGTGCAAGGGGAGGGGCCATCTCCACACCGTTCGGTTGCTTGCTGCTGAGGCTCAGGAACCTGGGCACAGAACAGCAGTCATGCTCACACCCTCAGAGGCAGGAGAATGTGGTGACTAAGCCTCATCATCAGGCCTATCTGCACAGGGTTGAGGGCCTTAGGTGGCAGATGTGAAAGAGACAAACACTCCCTGTGCTACAGGGTGACAAGGCATACCCACCCCTGGTGATAAGAAAGCCAGTCAACGCTCACCTGGATGTGGCTAAGGGTTTTTGCTTGTGTTGCCTCACCTGTCAAAGCCTCACGGGGTAGGAGTCACGCCTGCCACTCCACAGACTGAAACTGAGCTTCCGAGTGGCCAAAGGCCTTGCCCAAGGTCACATAGTTACATATGGTTGCTTCAGGATTTGAACTCAGAATCCAAGTTCCCAAGTAGCTCTGCTCTGTGTGTTGGAGCCATTGGTCCATAGCGGAGACTTCTGGGCCCCCTAGTGTGAGGATCAAGACCGATTATAGGTTCTCAACACACACAGGATTATGCAAAATTTGATAACAAAACTGATTTGACAGAAGTTCATGGAAGGAAACAAAAGTTTCCTGAAGGAGCTAGGTGAAATTTCCCTGCTGGCTTCCAGGTGGGCAGGAACACAGCTGATTCCCTTCGCTCCCCAGCGTGTGGCAGATGGGACAGCCTGGGTCTGGAATCCTGGTTGGAACCGGTCCTTGGCCAATTCCCTTCTTTGGTTCTCACAGAAAGCCCCCAGCTTGACTCCAGCGGGGGAGGGGGGTGCCACAGTAGTTTGCCTTGATAATGGCAGGATTAACAGGTTTGTCACAGTTTATTCTTGCTTGGAAGTGGGCAGTATCTTGTCCTAACCAGCCTTTCTAGACTAGTGACGGACCTGAGGTACTGGTCCCTAGGGAGAGTGGACCTCAGGGCTCTCTTGGGACCCACGAGGCTGAGATGGCCTTTCCAACAAGCCTGCTCCCTGCTCTCTAGTTGGCCCCTCTCCCTGGCTGCCTCCAGTTCCAGCCAGTCCCTGGCCACAAGGACCCCTACACAACACTTTAGCACTGTACTGTTACCTGTTCAGCTCAGCACAAGCCTGTCTGATTGGCTCCTTTTTAATAACTGAAAATTCCCTTTTTCTACTTACAAAAGCAGTCATGTTGACAGATGAACAAAAAGGACAAAATGTAAATTGTTCCTGCTCCTTTTACGTAGGGCCCTCCTCGCTCCTGGGGAATGGGCTCTGTGGATAGGAGCAGACCAGTGAAAGGAAAACACTTAAAGCCAGGGGATCAGATCACCACCGTGGCTCTGCTGGGGTCACCTCGGGCGAGTTGTGTCACTGTACTCACAGCAGTGAGGGCTGAATGAGGACTCACAGGAGCCGACAACTGTACTGCAAACCTAGTGACGGCATCCAAGGCACTGAGGGTGCATCCATGGCCCTCCTGGGTTACATCCTGGTGTCTGGCTGCTTTCGTTGACTTCTTTTACTTCTCTCAGCCTCGATGAAGGGCACACATATGAACTGATTTTTCAGGGGCGGAAGTAGAGTTCTGGTAGACATCATTTAGGGCACAGAGATGATTTGCCTAGACCAAATGTCTGTGAGTGAAATTGTCCGACTGAAGGACAGGCAGGTGAGGTCCATGTGGGCCTGGTCTTACCCTTGCCCATCCTGGTACGATGCTTCCTTCATCCTTATCAAGAATAATCAGGTAAAACGACTGCTTATTTGTGAGGGGTCAAGAGACTGTGTCTCATCTTAAGGTGAGGCTTCAGGGTGACTTTGGAGCCTATGCGTTCCAGGAACCACTAGGCAGGAATGTAGGTGGTGTCCATGGCAGAACTGATAAGGATCTGAAGTACCCTGTGTAAAAAGGGGCTGAAGGTGGCCCACTCCTGCCATTGTCCTACTCTCCAGGGACACAGCTTCGAGGCCAAAGAAAGCCTTCAAAAGGGGGCCATGTGGGCAGTGGTGGCAAGTCTTAGCACTTGGGAGGCAGAGGCAGGTGGATCTCTGAGGACAGCCTGGTCTACATACTGAGTTCTGGAACAGTCAGAGCTACACAGAGAGACCCTGTCTCAAAACAACAACAAAAGGGCCGAGGCATATTCTCTATGCCTCCACCTAGGTCCCGTGATGATAAAGAAAATCAGAACTGTAGAGCTCATGACAGACCTCCAGGGCCCCTTTGGGTCCATGCTGATATCCAGGGTGATGCTCCATCTAAGAGCCCAGGTTCTTTGCCTAACCTGAGAGCTCTCTCTGAATCTCAGCTAACCTGCCAAATGGGGCCAATAACAAATTCTGACCTTGACTCCTGGGAAGGAGCTGGATACACAGAATGGGCTGTTGTAGGGGAGGCCGGGTATGGATGCTGTGAATGTGGCTGAGCATGGACACTGGAAGCCAGAAGCTGGTTGGTCGGGCCCCTTACTAAGCGGTACCCACCTATACAGCATTCCTTTATTAGGTACCAATTTTTTGCCACTGGCTTTCCATCAAGGGCTCATATAACTCAGTCCTTGGAGATGACAGATGATGGAGAAACTTAAAGATGTGAAATTCCAGGCCCAGGATGAAGATGCTGAGCTACAGTGAAGAGGGGAGCATGGTTTTTAACTGTAAGGGTCTTCCCTCATGGGTGAGGGAGAAGGCAACAGCCAGCTTGTCTAGGGGGTTAAAGCCTTTTGTAAATTATACTCATATTTCCATTTATTCATTGACCATCTGTTGTGCTGAGGCCTGGGGCGAGTGCTGTGTAAGGCTTTTCTTTGTATCATTCCCATCCTGTAGACACTTACAGTTCCCATAACTCCTTTTACACAAAATGCCAATGAACATGCCAACTTTCATTCTGTCCTCCCCTACCACGCCCTGCAACCCCTTTACCTGTATATCCATGCTAGGCCCAGACAAGCTCAAAGGACTGTTTCCAAGGCTCTGGGGCAGGCAGACCTCGGTATGGTTCTGTCCTGGCACCACTCAGAGAGCCTTAGATGTGACATCACCTCTCTTGGCCTCTGCAAGATCATCTCAATCACAGAGACTAAATCAAGAGCCATGTGCTGAACACATCAATTATGAGACCACGGCCTGGCCCACTGGAGTTCACTGCAGTGTTTTTTAATCCTCATATCAATAATGAGGGGACACTGAGCTCTGCAGTCGGTGAAGGGTTTTGGCCAAGGTCTCTGGCAGTTGGTTCCAGAACCCAAAGCCTTCAGTAAAGAAGAAACAATCTTACAGGAACCAGGCCCCTCTGGGAAGGGAACCCTGCACCCCACTCTTATAGGTAGAGGTTCTAAGTAAGTACCACAGAGTTACTGCTTAACAAATGACAACAACCGTCATTGCTAAGTCAAGGTCAGGTCTAATGTCTGTGCTCACTGCTTAGAGCTGGCATATCAGCTGACTCCAAGTCTTCTCTTTGTGTGGGCATATGTGTAATGTTTGTGTGTGCCCAGATATGTTTAGGCTGGGTCCATCTTGGATTTTTTGAGGCAGGGTCTCTCACAGGCCTGGGACTGAGTAGGTAGGCTGGGGAGCCAGTGAGCTCCAGAGACCTGCCAGGGATCGGCCTGTCTCTAACGCCCTAACTCTGGAATTATAATCATGCACCACCACACCTGGCGTTTTTTATTTTTTTATGTGGGTTCTGGGGATAAACTCGGGCTATGTTTGCATGGCAATCTCTTTACTGACTGAATCATCTCCTGAGCCCTTGGTCGTGGCTGTCTCTTTATCTCTACCTTTGCCCTAGGAAGGACAGGAACACAATGGCTGTGCAGTCTGTAGGCATTAGTTTAGGCTTAATCACTTTCTGGGGGGGGTGCCAGAGATCAAACCCAGGCCCTAAAAATCTGTGCCACCCATCTACATGCTTAGCCTTGTTTAATGATGGCAGAGCTGTAGAACTGTATAATTTCTAAGTATTAAAGTGAAACAGACTGCCTGTGGCAGGTGGGGGACAAGGGATAACTACAATTTTCTCATTTCGGTCCCCACAGAGCACCACTGCTTGGCATTCACCATTTCAATATTTTCTTATAGGCCAACAGATGTTCTTGAACTCCGGATAGTCAGTCATGAAGATTCAGGATGTTAGACGAAAGGTCTGTCAGTGAGGTCATCACATTGAACGTGGTTGTGTGGTTGCAGCCTTCACAGGTGTATAGCGCAACGCTGAGGGCTGGTGCTAACTTAGCATTGTGGTCCTCAGGGGTGCATCACATTCTTCCATAGTGAGTGAACCATGAGCAGTCATCACCCTGGAAAGGATGGGGAGGAATGAAGGACCGGGCCACCCTCCAAGAGCACATGTTACCATGCCTGAAGGGACAAAGCAACTGTTCTAGGTGATAGTGATAGATGAGCCCATTCACATAACCATTCCCTCATCTGGTCTCTGTGGATAGGGATTCTGACTCAGCTGTAAGCCTCTGCAGGGGGCCAGAGGACAGGCAGAACTTGAACCCAGAGCAGTCACTGACTTTATGCAGATCTAAAAGCACAAAATCAGAAAGACCTGGGATCTAATCTCAGCTTTCATTTAGTAGCTTCTGCCTTTTGGCCAATCATTTAGCCTTAGCTTAAGTTCTTCACTTATAAAACAGGGCTGTCATTTTCTTCTGTAGATTTAAATGAAGTTTCAGTGGTGAAGCCTGATGAGGGAATAGGCTTTTCTAATCACCAAGTACTACATGCTGGGTACTGTGCAAACTGTGCAAAACACTTCACACACTCTATTTGATTCAACCCCATTACCTCGTGAGGGGGGAGCACAATTTTGCAACCAAATGTAGATAAGAAAACTGAGGTTAGATCTTAGTCACTTGCCCAAACTCATGGTGCTGCTAAGTTCTTGGGCTGAGCCTTGAACCCAGTTCTTTGTCTTCTAACAATACTATCCCCTCACAGAAGTAACTCTGATAGGGAATAGCAGCCATCATTAGTTAGTGTTATTTAGTGAATATAATTATTATGTTACATCTGATTGGCTGGTCTCTGTTTGTAATTTCTTAGACAGAGCAACCAAGAACTGAGCTGTCCATGCAAGGGCAGTCATGCCAGCCTTCCCTGGCCCTGGGCTATGCCATATCCCCAGGAGTAGGGAAGGCAGGCAGGGAGGCTTGAGTAGTGCCACTTCAAAATCTTGGCCTCTCTGAGATGTGGCAGTGAAGGTCTGCACTGGCCTTACCACATGGCTGTGAGGACTCCTGTGACCCTGCACACTGTCTCCTGGCATCCTTGGTATCTATTTCAGACTACCAATCGTTCCATCTCATCCAAGGCGCCTTCTGGAGGCTTCCTGTGTAAGAAGGCACAGAGACCCTCTGTTGATCTCTGTTGGTGCTATAACTACAGAGTCAGGACCCAAAGAGAAAGAGGACCCGTTTATAAAGGCCAGCGAGCACAGACATGCCAACTGAAATCCCAGCACAACCCCCTCCCAAGCTCAGCCAGCATGAGTCACACCATAACCATTGCAACACAGCTGACAGAAACTCTGCAGCCGTCCAGGAGGTGAGTTACACAGCTTCAAAGAGAAGTGTGCCATCCTTTGGACTGCAGTGGGCCTGCAACCCCTGTGGTGAGGAAGTGCCTGACTCTCTTTTGGTAATGACATGATGCATATGAAGGTTTGGCATGATACCTGATCTGTGCAACATGCAGAGCACCTACCAGGAGCCAGACACTGAAGCCAGCTATGGGATTGGTCAAGACACTGCCCCTGTGGATAGGAAGATAGACGACTTGGTGAGAAGACTATAAGAAAGTCCAAAGGACTTTACAGAGAACAGAATAAAGCGGTGTGAAATCCAGGGACCAGATGTCGGCTTTCACAAGCATGGCTGGAGAGGGGCTACTCCACAGAGCTGGCTGTATTAGCAGTCATATATTTTGCTATTACCAGGGCTCCCTGTGGTAGCCTCTAAACAGACTCCAGTAAGAAAGCTCTCTGATCATTCGTCAAACCTAGTACCCCATCCTAAGATCTCCCTTGGATTCCAACTTTACCCTGAAAAGCTCCATCCAATTGTCAGAGACCTTGCTTGACTTTCCGAGAGAGAGAGAGAGAGAGAGAGAGAGAGAGAGAGAGAGAGAGAGAGAGAGAGAGAGAGAGAGAGAGAGAGAAGGAGAATGTCCAAGGTGGCGGTCCCAGGAACTCAGAGCAAAGAATCGATTTGCCAAGCAGGGGTGAGGGTAGGGGTGAGAAAGGGTAAAAGTACCATTCCAAGCTGTGTGCCTTAGATTTTTTTCCCACTAAACCTGATGGAAGTTCTTTGTTTCTGCTGGCACTTGTGGCTAATCTGGGTTTACCACCCCAGATTGCTCACACCGTTCCTCCACCATCACTTAAAAGGTCTGATTTCTCCTGAGTGCCCAGCCCGGAGCCAAGCACTTACAACAACCAGTCAGCTAAGACTTCTGAGGCAGCCACCTTCAACTTTTCCATCCTTTCTGGGCTGGCCAGAGGCATGTGGTCTGCCCACATCCCATTGAGATTGGCATCACACAAGATGAAAGGCTGCCCTGCCCTACATCCCCACCCCATCACACACACACACACACACACACACACACACACACACACACTCACGGGCTCATGCATGTGAAGACAGTGGGGGTAGCAAACTCCTCCCAAGCAGAAACCAGGGTTTTTTTCCTCTGTCACCCCAGAATCCAGAGTGGGGAGACCTTGCACACATGGGTGCTTAGTAAACGTCCCCTGTGGACTGAGGCCACTCAAGGAGCAGCTAGTCTCAGAGGCGACTGAACACTGCCGCTAGTTCTCACCCTCAGGCAAGCACCCTTTCCTCCCTCTCCTGTACAGGGTACGACTGGGAGCGGAGGCGGAGGAGGGGGGGGGTTGACAGTAATACCACCCTAGCTGGTTACTGTGAGACTCAGAAGAAATCACTTGGATAACAAAACTACAACTCATAATGTTACCTGAAGGGGAAAGTTCTGGAGAAAAGAGAGGGGTACAGAGAGCCATCTGCTCTCTTCTGTGAGATTTTCCTGGCAAAGAAGGTGAATATAAAGAGATGTCTGTGGGGAGCCGTTCCTGGGGTCCAGGATACTGGAGATGGCTCGAGATTACCAAGTACCTGTCTGTCTCTGTATTTTTCCTCTAGTTCCGATGTTCCTTCCCGACATTTGTCTCCTCCCTCCTCCCTCGTCTCCACCCCTTCACCCCCTCAGCAGGGAAAGAATTGGCCAACTCCACCGGGTCAGCCCCCCAGAGCTCCGCCCCGGCTGGTGGGCCAAGCGTTAACAGCTGCACCTGCTGCGATGTACCTGCAGTCGGCACCTGTGCTTACAGCCAATCAGCGCCAACGCCGCAGGGAGCCGCTGTCAGCAAAATCTCAACATCCAAAGCTCAACATAAATCAAACACTTCCCTGAGTAGGGAGGGAATGTCCGTGTCATACGAGAATTAGAGACGAGCGGGCAGCAGCGCCTGGGTGCCGAGAGAAAGATCGCTGGAACCCGACCTCGGAGAAGGAAGATGTCGAATGAACTTGAGTGAGTACAGTGGAGGATGCCTAGCCTCCCAGCCTCGCCAGCACTCCGAGGCTGGCTGGGGTTTCATGCAGCGGGAGGATTTCATGCCGGCGCCAGGATTCACACGGCAATTTGTAAGGGTGAATGAATGGGCTGATGTTCCTGCCCTAGCGTGTTGAGGCACGTTCGGCTCTCTATCTAGGGCTGACTGTTTCCCTGGGAAAAGTTTTTCTTTCTCTCTGTGCTGAGCAGTTTCGAGGAAGGGAAACAGTGCTGGCTGAAACTGTGAATCTTGGCATCGAGTTTTGATACTCTGAAGGAGCCCTGGAAATCAGAGACCCTTCTGCCCGGTGGATTCTTTCTCTCCTCTTGCCAAAGGGAACTTCTTCGAGGTGGTTCTTGGAGCTGTCTTAAGCCAAGAATTGGGTTTCTCTAAAGATACTTGTTTGTTGAGTTGGAACAATTCCAAGAGAGGCCACCACAGTGTAGTGGCTGAATCCATGCTCTCCGTAGTGGCTTTCCTTAGGTTCAAACCTAGGCTCTGTTCCTCTCAAGCTGTTTGTTCTTGAACAAGTCGTTCGACTTACCTGAGCTTTGTTTTCTTCATCTGAAAAATGGGAACTGGGACTATGTCAGTCTTAAGTGCGCTGAAAGCCGTAAAATGCTTACCAAAGAGCCAGGTCTGAAGCTGAGTTCAATAAAATGTGGTCAGTTTTACCCAGGGGCAGAGGTAATTCTAAAGCTGGGGAAGCCGAGGAGTGATTTTCGGTGAGGTCATCTGTGTTGCCTGGCAGGTGCATTCCTGCCCACATCTGGGATTCAGAATCCCCATCTGGCTGATGCTGACCTCACTCTGGGCCTCTGTTTCAGATCCAGACTTAGAGAGGATGGGATAAAGTTAGGGTGTGGACAGGGAGCTAGCAGGAAAGGTCAGAGTTCTTAAACACCATCTTCTCTTTCCTCCCATCTTGGTAGGTGGGTGAGCTGATGCGATGGTTGAATGATTTTGTTTCCTTCCCTTCTCTAGCTCTCTCTTTGGAGCTTTCCCTCAGCAGGTTAAGAACTTAAACACAGGCAGAAGAGTTGGTGGATCCTAACTGCAGACAGAATTCCATCACACTGGCTGGTCTTAGGTGTGCCTGACTCCTCCACCAGCTACATTCATTCACTATGTTTCCTTTTGAATAGGTTCCTGGTACAATGTGTTGCCAATCTGACCCCAATTAAAGTAAAAGTAGAAGCCCTATGCTGGCACCTGGGTTAAAATCCTGACTCCTCCTCTTATTACCTGAGTGACTTTGGGCAAATCACTTTACCCAAGCCCTAGACTCCTTACCCATAGACTGTGACCAGTAACAGTACTGGGATTTAATTTTAGAACAATGATTGCTTGAAAGCAATCGTAGGGAGCATGCCAATAATGCCTTTCTTGCTTTATGGAAAAATGATCAATTGGGCATTTCTGAACCCTCTTGCTTTTTATCATCCCATACTTTGAACACGAACACACACACACACACACACACACACACACACACACACACACACACACCTGAGATACGTCCCCAGCACAATTTAGACATGCTAATTAAAGCTGCCAAAGCTGTGGACAGTCTATGCAGGTTGCTCCTTAGGGGGTATGTGTCCTGAAGCTGGCTTATTTGAACTTAAGGTTTTCTACTTGTCCTTAATGGTTTGGGTTTGAAGTCAGATCCGCTGACAGTAGAGGCTTCTCCATTCCTGGAAGCCTGTACCTGTGCATAATTGTAGGCCAACTTTGAAGCTACTATTTGCAATTATAATGGCTAACCCTGGGGGTTCAGCTGTTCCTATAGCTGGTGTGTGTGTGTGTGTGTGTGTGTGTGTGTGTGTGTGTGTGTGATGCTTGGCTTGCAAATTCTGAACTGCTGCTACTGTTATTACTATTGTGGAAAATCATGATAGGCCAACAAGCCATCCCCAGCCCTTAGAGAATGACAACTTGTTGGGCCTGGGGCCATGGTGAAAAGTCAGGTTTGAATTTGCTTCAAGTCAAATTGAATGGGTTTACCCTCCCTGACTCTAGCTTCCTCGCTAGTAAAATGTGGACTGTGAACACACCTGCCTGGCAGGGAAACCCTGAGCTGTAGCTGTGGCAGTGGACCACCTGGCCCTCTAGCCCCATTCCTAGGCCTCCAGTGGGAGGCAGCCCTGGAAAGGCCAGGCAGAGACCAGCTCCAGGCACCTGGTGGGTGGTGAGTACCCAGCCTTTCATGTGGTCAGGCCCAGCGCCTGGCGTCTCTGCCAGCCACCCTGGTGCCTCCAGCCCGAAGCCTAGCAATGCCTCGCGGCGAGAGCAGAAGGCAAGGGTTCTTGGGGCTGTGGCTTTCTAGCTTGGCAGTGAAAACAGCCTGGACTTGCATGCTGCCCATCATGGGCCTGGCTAAGTGGGCTGCCACTCTTGAGAGCCAGGTGACCATTGGCCCCTTTGGACTCTCCTGAGTGCCCTACTGTGTGCAAGGCTGTCCAAGACACCAGCTGAGGAATGGAAGGCTTCACCACCATGCCTCAGCACCCTGGCCTCTGCATCCAGCAGAGGGGCCTCTGCTACTGGGAACAGAGACTGGAGAATGACCACAGAGGTAGGCCCAAGACTAGAGGGCTCACAACACGCCCCCACCCCCCAGCCTACCCCCCCTCTACCCTCCCCCACGCCACCCCGGTCCTCAGTGCTGAAAGAGTTAACCCGGAGCGCCGCCCCACTGCGGTTTTGTGGTCGAAACCATGATTGCCAGGAGCAAATTTTTGTCGTGCACGAGGTGTGTTATTAAAAGTCGGAGTTACGGGGCTGGTGAATGAAAAGTTAAAAGCCCTCATTAAGCTCTGGCTGTAAAACGGGGCGGAGAGGGGCGGGGGCAAGGGTGCTGGTAGTGGTAACGGCAGCGGCTGCGCATGCGTGGTCTGGGAAGCGCGCTGACTCGCTGCAGTCCCGACCAGCTTCCCGAGCCCCGAGCTAGAATCAGAAAAAAAGACGGACAGTGGCTGAGGCCCGAGACCCCCGACTGCACATTAGACGCTCTAACAAGTGCTTGATCAGCACATCTCATTGGTCCTTCTCTACAACCACAAGAGGGATGGGCGTGACAAGTGACATTGATTAGCGAAGATCTGGAAGAGCAGGGGTCTCACCTGGATCCCAACCAGAAACTAAAGCTTCTGTGCCTAGACATTAGGTATAAGGATGTAGATCTATTCCCTGCTTTATGTTTTTCTGTATGTTCCTTGGTGTGTGTGTGTGTGTGTGTGTGTGTGTGTGTGTGTGTGTGTGTGTGTGTGTGTGTGAATGTATAAGAGACAGTGCTCCTGTGTACCCGGTTTGGAACTAAGTAGCTCAGGTTGGCTTTCAACTCATGGTCCTCCTGCCTCAGCTTCGCCAGGGTTGGGATTACAGGTGTGCACCACCACACCCGATTCACATTTTATATACTTGTGTTTTACAAGCCTGCGTAACTTTTGAAATGAGGCAAGGGAAGAGAGAGTTATCATCTGTAAGAAATAATTATTGGCTCATCCAGAACTCCATTCTCAGAATGGAGATGCTGTGACTCGGGGTGTAGCTCAGTTACAGCATTTACCTGGCACGTACAAGGCACTGGGCTCAAACCCCAGCCCCACCACTAAAAGTAAGCAAATAAATAAAAGAGGTCCCTGGCTGTCTTCACATGGGAACTTGGATATGCAAATTCTTAGCCCTGCCCTAGATGTACTGAATCAGAAACTCTGGAGGTGGGGCTGGCCATTATTTGTTTTAACAGGCCTTCCAGGTAATTCTGATGTGTGTTCAAGTTTTAAAACCACTGGCCTAGAAGACCAGGTAGAGGACTTTTTGGGAAAGGAGGCTCCCAGGTTGGCCACTGTCCTGCTGTGTCACTGCTGAGTCAGCAGACCCAGAGCCACCCCACCCCCAACCCCTAACCCCATCCCCCTGCCTGCTGGGTCACACCTGTGTTTAAAGCCCTCTCTGCTGCTTGTGGATTGGTGACAAGCTCTTCTTATCAGTTTCTGCATGTATTAAACAGTGACTAGAAAAAAAAAAAAAAAAGACCAAAACAGACAAACAAACAAAAACATCCACCTCTCAGGATGTGGGCGAGAAGGTCAGGGGCTGGTTGGTTATGTCAATCATTCAGCTCCTTCCCCTTTACCTGACTTCTCACCCTCTCTCTATTCCATCTGCCTTCTACAAAGGCTTGGTGTGTTAAGGCACTGGTCACCAAGCCTGACGCCCGAGTTCAATGTCTGGGCCCAGATGGTGGAGGGAGAAAACAGCCTCCTGCATGTTGTTCTCTGACCACACATGATATGTGCATGCATGCATGTGCACATATACATATGCACAGGCATGCATATACATATGCATGCATGTAAAGGGCATCCTTGGGTCTTCTCAAGGAGCCATTGAGAACTGGGGACATGTGGAGGGTAGAGTCGGCACATGCCATGCATCACAGAATAACCCTCAGCGAACGTTTGTTGAATGAATCAGTGAGAAACTGAAGAAAGAGGTGCAGCTTTCTGATTGAGAAGAACATTTCAATCTTTTTCCCATACCTCAATTGAACAGTAGAGAAAGAAAGAAAGAAATCAGACAAGAAGCCAAGAGAGTGTAGCGTAAAAGAAAATTGCCCACGTAGGGGAGAGTTTTTCAAAGGGCAGAAAGCAAGTTTCTGGCGTAATTAGGAAATGACATTTAATTAGTTCAAACGCAGCCAGCCATGTTATCTGGGGCCTGGCCTCTGTCAGCTTGCCCACCTGGATCCAGATGGGGAAGTGGCCTGTGCTCTTGCCACTTAACCTGGAATCACCTAGCAGCCAGCCAGCAGCCAGGAAGAGATGGCCTGTGGGACAGAGAAAGTAGGACTGGGATGATCGTTCAGCGTGAGCATTTGGGATGGTGATGGCAATGGAATAATAGTTTGCATCACGGCGTACTGGCTCTTGACCCATGCCATCTCACCGCATCTAGTGATACTTCATGGACTCTCTGAAAGTAAAAGACCATGAGTGGAAGTTGGTACTTAGTGTTCCTGAGTGAGCGATCCATATCATCACACTTTGGTGAGGTTCTCACTCTCTTCCCACAAAGGTACAGAAATGCCAGGTCACTTGCCGGAAGTCGCACAGCAAAAGTAAGGCTGGGCACCTAACTTATAGCATTGGGGTACACCCCTCCCCTCCAACCAGACTGGCAAGGGCATGATGCCTCATTCAAACTGGGGCCATGTACTCCACCGTGTCCCCCAGTGAGAGCACCCAGAGAGCCCCCTGTGTCACGTGGGCAAGGCACGTTTCACAACACGTGTAGCCAGAAACCAGATGGGCCATTGGCAAGCACAAGAAGCCTGGGGCACCCCTGTCATGCTCAGAACACTTTGCGTGGGGCTGGCTGAAAAATGATTCCTCTGTGATCCGTCGTGGCAGGGCGTCCCTGTGGGTGACTGGTGAGTGTGATTGATTACTGCTGATGCAGCTGGGTGGCTCACAGCTGGGTTTGGCAAGTCACTAACTGGGTGTATCTGGGTGTCAGCACTCAGTTCAGGTGGAACTCTTCCTCTGGAACTCTTCCTCCTTAGGCTTAGAGAACTGGAACCCAGCTCCAACCTCTCCTGGACTTGGTACTTCCATAGGTGAGGCTTGAGGCTGCCCACTTTGGCAGTGGTCTTCCTCCTGGATTACCATGGTGCCTGTAACACGTGAGGCCAGCTCAGTGCTGGGCAGGGGTCTTCAAGACTCTGTTCTGTGTTGTGTGTTTTTAGATCTCACCACTTTGGGAGTTCATGTCTAAGGTCTGCCAGTGCCTGGAATTGTCAGGATTCTTACAGATGGAAATGACACGAGAAGGTCTCGACTAGCAGCTGGGGCCCAACGTGCTTAGTCTCCCTGGGGATCTGAAGTGGTTCAGCCCCAACACAGCAGCCACTGTGATGCTTCTCCACTCTCAGCCTCCTCTGTGTTGGAACATGCTAGAGTCAAGGCATGAGGCATGGACATGAGACGGCTGATACTGCACCCATCTCGTGCCAGAGAAAGGCTCTACTCTACCTGTCGTGGCCCCCTGCCTTGCAGTTTGCTGGCCACTAACAGGGGCCCCTTAGAAGCCAGGCCGGGAAATCTCCTCCCTGTTGATCAGCTTTCCAGCTCTCTCTCCACTGGAGAAGATGGAATAGCCGCTTTGTGAAGGCTGTTGATTCGGAGCTGGTGACCCCAGTTCCAGGCCTGATGTGTCAGAACCACCTGGAGGCCTTACATGGATCAGTAGCCCTGACCATGGGTGTTTTCCGTGTTATCAAATTGGGACAGTCATATCTCCCCTCCCTACCTCACAGGCACATTGCAGGACCTCAGATATGACAGATGGATGACGGGTACGTGCTGAAAAAACAACACACTATGCAAATGACAGGGATTATCAAATCCTGGACTTGAGGTTCCTCCCTAGTCGGCTAGCCTTCCTTGAATCAAGACCATACATGCAAAGTGCCTGCCTCACGCCTGGCACACAGTAGGGCCTGGCCCAGGCTCAGACTTTTGACCTTGGTTCTCAGTTGGAAGGCCTCAAACCCTCCCCACCCAACATCTCCCTCTACCCTCCACCTCTTTCTCAATAAGCATCCACCATTAACTCCCCAGGGTTCGGGCAGCTCGCAAGGACTCTGCTTCTTCATGACTTTCTTTCCCTATTTGGTATTAGCTATCTGCTTGTCTTCATCCTCCATGATGACAAGGAGAACCCTGTCTTGCTGTCCCTAGGACAGGGGCTAGACCATGGCAGCCACGTGATAAATGTTTGCTAAAATGACATGGGACACCACGCTTCTGCTTTTCTCTTCCATCCCTTGCTATAAAAGGGACTTATTGTGGAGTTCCCAGGCCAGATTCCCAGGTCACCTCCTGTCTCCATTGTCTATTCTAGGTTCCCAGGTCACCTGTCTCCATTGTCTGTTTCAGGGTCTTTAAAGTAGGAATAATAACCACCGTGAGTGTTGGGAGAGTCCGCCAGATAAGGACTTGGAGAGGCAAGGCAAGTGGTTATTACACCGTCTCCCTTGTCTTGAGCAGAGCTGGTTCACAGCCCAGGGCTTGGAGGGGTGTGGTCATCCAGGGCCCTCAGGCAGTCTCCCCTTTACTCTCATTCTGGAGTGCCGGGTGATGATGATGATGATGATGATGATGAGGGCCTATTTACAGTGCCATTATTGTTGGCAGGCTCATGAGCATATTTCTTATGTTGATGCATGTAATTCTCCTAACAGCCTAGGAGAGATTAACTCTGCTCAAAAGTAGCCACCCTGGGTGACTCTCTGCGATAGTGCTATGTTCTCATTAATATTCTTCCCAGCACTTATCTTGAAGTAAAATTAACTCACCTGCCTGTTTATAGTCTGTCTGCTCCAATTAGACAAAAAGTTCCATGGGAGCCGAGCCTTATCTGCCTTGGACTTGGCCAATTTCCCGGGGCCTAGAAGAGCCCTTGACTGGCACATGGGATACATCCAATAGACCCATTTAGCAGATGGGGAAATCAGCCGAGAAGGCTAGGTGCCTTCTTTCTTCAAGAACCCAAAACTCCCCAACTCATGAGCGTATGTGTCTTCTTCCCATGCTACACTGGGCTCTCTGGGCTGTGCCCTGATAAGATCTGAGGTCATCACAAATGTGGCCCAAGGACAAGTCCTTTCCTGTCTAGCTCTCCCGCTCTCTGTCTTGGACAGGGACATCAACTGAGAACCTAGACAGAGCCTAGAGAAGGTGACCTCATAGGCTAGGTATCGCCTGTCTTCCCCTTTGTTCTGCGCTGTCGCTGGTGAAAAGAGCAATTCCTTCTTGGAAGCCCTCTCCCACTGAGCCTGTAGCAGCTCCTTCTGCCTCTTCCACTGGGCCCTCGGGCCCTGTAGTCCTTCAAAGAGCACAAAGCCCAGGTACTGATGTCAGGATTTGGTACAGGACTCTGTTGACCTTATGCACAGCCAAGACTTCCAGGAAGCTAAATGCTTAGCCTTAAAATATGAAGCCAGCTGGTAGCAAAAGCGGGCAGGGACTCCAGGACTCCAGGGCTCCGAGCTCCTGCCCATTCCTATCATTGTCTCACCTGCTCATGCCTCCTGCCTGTGTGGGCAGGAAATCCCTCTGGGCCTTGTGGAAAACTGGTTCAGTGTATTCCAGACGAGGGAAATTTCCAGAACAGGAAAGGCATCTAGAGAGGAGGTGAGCGGGGACTAAGAGCTGATACCTGGAGTCCAAGAGATCAGAGTTCAAGTTGAGCCACCAGCACTTCCTGGCTAAGTGGCTCTTAGCAGATGGTGATTGTCTGAGTCTCAGTTTCTCCTTCTGTCAGAAGGACTAGTGGTGCCTGTGTCTCAAGGCTGTGGTGTGTGACAGCTGAGATGCCACCCAGAAACAACTGGCATGGTGTCTGCCTACGGTAGATGCTTAAGGAACCTCAGGGGCTTGTTATCAAGGAATCGGAACTTGGGGATCCCTTGTAGCCCAGGATGACCCCATAGGAAAACTCTGTTCTTTTGTTTTGGGTTATGACTCGATTGTTTTTTAAATTGTATTTACCTTACAGAAAGGGTCCTACAAAACTGAGACCGGCCATTCCCTAGTCAGTAGCAGAAGTCCAGACCTGTGTGTGACCAGGCTGGTAACACAACAGCCTCTCAGCATCTAGTTTCAAGGCAACCTTGAGCACTGGTGCAGATTGCATACATTAGGTGCTTCTTATGTGCAGCTAGGGTGTGTGTGTGTGTGTGTGTGTGTGTGAGTGAGTGTGTGTGTGTGTGTGTGTGTGTGTGTGTGTGTTTAGCATTTATGTGCCAGGCAGGGCTCTAAGCATCTTCTCAAGTGTGAATCAATGTACTCAGTCTACATACTCCTGCATTTATGATCCTTATTCGTAAATGAGAAACCTAGTGGGCCGGGTCCCCCTTGCTGACCATGGGGAGACAGGGAAGTTAGGGTCCCTCAGACATCCCCTGCTTGTCCCATGCCACTTCAGTTAGGGAGTTCCCTGTAGCCTGGGGCATGGCAGAGGTGGGAGCTTGTTCAGTAAGTTCCTCTAACCCCAGTTTTGGGGGCAGTGAGGAGGGGCCGCTTCACACCACTCTGTCTCGAGGCCTCCTGATTTATAGCAACAGAAACTCGGGTGTGCCTTGCTCTTTCGTGCTCCTACAGCAGGAAGGTTTCTGTCATTTCTCTTTCCTATGTGACAGCTCCTTGGACCTCCCTCTCGTAGTCCCATACTCCTATACCTTGGGGCCCAGTGGGGTGGCAGACACTATCCTGGGAACCACAGAAAAACTGTTACTGCAGTCCCCTCTACCTGAGCCCAACTTGACTGACAGTCCCTCTCTTGAGTGGAAGCCTGTACCTGAGGTTCGCCTCCGGCAGCAAGGTGTGCACTTCCTGCAAGCGGCTTCCAGAGGCCCCTACCCACCCACTTACCTGGCATAGCACCTGTAACTCCAGCTCCAGGGCAGCCTCCTGCTCTGATGAAGACTTGGGTAGGGACAGAACAGTGTGACTAGTGGAAAGCACCTGTCTTGGGAGCTAGAGAAGCCTGAGTTGAGACCCTGGGCATGGGCTGGAGATGTAGCTCATTTAGGAGGGTGCTGGCCTACCATGCATGAAGCACCAAGCTCAGTCTCCAGCACCTGGTGTGGTGGTGCACGCCGATAATCCCAGCACTTAGGAGGTGAACAAAGGATTAGAAATTGAAGGTAATCCCCAGCTGAACCCCTAGTGAGTTCAAGGCCAACCTGGGTTACATGAAGCCCTCTCTAAATAGTAATAATAACCCTGGCTGGCTGGTTGACTGGCTGGCTGACTATAGGTGTTTTCTTGTTCTCCCCAAGTCCACAGCTCCTACATCTGTTGGGTGAAGTGAGGCCATCTTCGTGTAGTATCTTGTAACAGGCAGAGCTGCTGCGTAGAGACAATCCAGATGCTGTGTTTCATGGCATCTGGTGCTGTTCCTATGACCGTAGCAGGGTGAGTCAGTTGGGCCCTTACAGAAGGGAAGCTCTGGGGCACCAGCAGACCTGAATGGCCCACTTTGTCGTTGAGCTGGACACTATTGTCTCACTTGCCACTTCTTCCATATGCCGTGTCCTAAAACAATCATGAGAGCTTTGCAGGTGACTGCACATGCATGTTCCCAACCATTCTGCAAGTGTGGTCCCTGGGCTACCCACAGCAGCAGCAGCAGCAATAGCAGCAGCAGCAAGGATGTTGTTAGATGTCCACATTCTCAGCTACGCCAGAAGGAAGGAATCAGAACCTCTTGGGTTGGGCGTGTAGGTCAGTCAGGAGAGTGCTTGCTCAGGTGGTGAAGCCCTAGGTTCTGGCTTCAACAACACATGAACTGGGCATGGTGGCACTTGGGAGGTGGAGGCAGGAAGATCAGATGTTGAAGGTCATCCTTGGCTGCACAGGTTTGAGGAAAGATTGGACTGGCTATGTGAGACTCTTCCTCAAATCAAAAGACTCTTGGGGTGGGCTCAGCAGTTGTGTTTTAGCAAACTGGCCACATTCTCCCTGGTTCAGTGTGAGAGTATGACACCAGCTCCAGTCCTGGCACCCTGGGAAGCTCCACCACTCTCTAAGCGTTTCCTCCACCAATGGAAACAGCAACTTGTCTTAACTGAGAGGACACTGCGTGGACCATGCTTAGGCTCAGTGCCCAAACATGACCAGGGCGCAGCAAAGACAAGATATCAGAGTCTTTTGTTTTGAAACAGTGTCTCTACTCTGTAGCCTAGGCTGGCCTGGAATTGCAATCCTCCTGCCTCAGCCTCCTGAGTACTAAGATTGTAAGTTTGCACCTCCCCCATCCATGTCCTGCTAAAGGTTAATTTTGCAATCATCTTGTTTTCTGTATTCTTCTATCCCTTACTCTGAGCCGATACATACCGCTTGGTCCTGGGCTACAGTGCCTTTGTATTTATCTGGGTGTGTTGACACAGTGCCAGGCTGCCCCTACTTCTGCGACTTACAATACATGTCAGTCCAAAATGCCACTTCCCAGGACCAGGCTCTGCCCACAAGGTCTTCTGCTCTGATGTCCTGTCCTTCACTGTTTTTCCTAGATTTGATCATCTGCAGGCCTTTTGTGGTCTCAGGACAACCTCAGGGGTCTGGAAGTTTCATTTTCTGGAATTTTCTGGAAGAGTGTTGCCATGACTTCCCTGAACAGTAGTGCCATGGCAGCACTCTGTGGATCTTCTCAGAAGCCTGCTAAGGTTGGCCAACACTGTGGTTCTTGTGTCGGACATGAGAGCATCAGACTCCAGGCTGCATCTTCTGCATAGCAGATCAACTTGGCATTGATCTGTATCTGGGGCTCACTACCCCATTGCTCTAGCTGAGGCTCTTTGCCTAAGGGGGTAGTGACAGGAGCTATGTCTTGGGGACCTTAAGAGATAATTCTTACTTGTGCATTTGTGTTTGCACATACATGCATGTGCATGTATGTACACATGCTTGTACCTGTGCTGGTACACGTGTGTGTGCAAGTGTATGTGTATGCATGTGGAGGCCAGATGGCAGTCAGCCTTGTCTATCATTCCTCACACGCTGCCCATCTTGCATATTTTTGAGGCTGATACTTACCTGGAACTCACCATCTAGGCTAGACTACCTGGCTAGGGAGTCCCAGGGACCTTCCCGTCCCTGCTCCCTCAGTGCTGGGATTATGAGAGCACACCACTGCTTCTGGCTTTGTGCTCTTCATGCTGTGTGGCAAGCACTTTACCAACTCTCCGCCCTCAAGTGACCCTCCTTATCTGCCTGCAGTTTCAGGTCTGTGCGACTGCTAAAGAATGACCCTGTGAGCTTCCAGAAGTTTCCCTACACTAATGAGGACGAGGCCTGGAAGACGTATCTGGAGAACCCTTTGACGGCTGCCACCAAAGCCATGATGAGAGTTAACGGGGACGATGACAGTGTAGCAGCCCTGAGCTTTCTCTACGACTACTATATGGTATGCTTGGCACCTCGAGCCATGTCCCCATCTGTGAAGTGTGTCTCTGCTGCCAGGCATCAGCGCTCAGCAGCCTCTCCACCCTGGGCCTTTCACATGCCATTTTCCTTTTCCTGACTAAATCCTACTGTCCACCTGGGCTTCAGCTCCAATGTCACCCTCATGGTGTGGAGAGTGGGGAGATGCTCTGGGTCTCCATTCTGTATCACCAGCTCCTTCTGTCCTTCAAAACACTGTGTGCCCACACATTTCCATGGCCCTACTGAACAGCTCCTGGAGAGTGGGCACACCCCATGACCATTGCTGAAGCCCTAGCAGCCTGCACTACCTGCCACCTGGTGTATAGCGCAATGCTGTTGAACAGATTCCTGGCTTAGCCTAGCACACATCATCACAACCATCCCCACTGGCCATCCCTTCTGCCCTGTCCACTGGGTCATCCTAGCCTCCCACCATCCCTACCCACTGTTCTAACCCCACCACCTGCAGCAGGGCTCTCCTTTCCCCAAGCGTCTTCCTGTCCTTCCTGCCTCCGCCACCATGCTGTCTCTTCTTGTCCCTTGGGCCTTGGCTTTGACTCTGGAGAGACTGTTGGGTCTCACGCATCGGCCCTTTCACCTCTGAACCAGTCATTAGTCACAAATATGAACTCACAACATACCACCACCACCTCCAGTGCCTGTGCCTGACATTGCTAATAGAGTGCAGCCTGCATCCTCCCAGAGCATCCATGAGACCTCCGGATCTTTGCTAACCCAGAGCTCTGTGCAGCCCTGCCTGTCTGAGTATCTTAACAGACACAGAGAACAATGCTGTCTTGCACTGGAGGATTATTGCAATAAATCTGCCTGGATTTGTTGAGACAACTGGTCCTGAAGATGAACATTCAAAGCTACTTTGTGTGGGGGCGGGACGCGGGCATGCACACCCATCCTAATATGGGGAGGGAGGTGAATTCCCCTCATGACTTTAGAGGCCCAGGGGAGGCCAAGGTATGTGGTTCCTGACAGGAAAGGCCCCAGGCTGTCTCTGGTCCTCATCCCAGAAGAGCCTGACTCCCCTGCTGCCATTTCCCCACACTGGCAGTTTCTGGATCCTGTCTATCTAAGGCCAACAGAAGGGAATTTGAATGGCTACTCCAGCTCAAGGCCATGATGGAAGCCAGAATTCTCCATCCATCTTCAGATCGCAGCCTGGGGTTCACAGGGTGAGGCTGGATTGTAAAATACAATCCAGTGCAAGAGGCTGCTTCCAGAGCTGTGCCTTTGATGCTAGACCCTGCTCTGAGCACCTACAGTTCTCTTTAGGGCTGATCATGTTTTTTCCAAATGAGAATATGAGGTCCAGAGGTGTCAAATGTCTTGCCCGGGGACACACAGCCAACAAGGGGTATATTTATTATCTCTATGAAGGGAATCAAGAACCACCCTGTTTGCAGGAGAGACTCTGGCCCTTGGGCTCCTCACCTAGGTCATGGTGGCGGTTTTGACAGAAACTCAAGGTGATGAGAGAAGTTAAATTAGCATTCTGTACAAAGTGCTCCTTTTAAAAGAGCCACTGTTCTTTTTCTATTAACCTATAGCTTTAGAATCTCCTTGAAGCAGGTATTGTAATTCCCTATTTAACGTCTGAAGAAACGGAGTCTCAGAGAGGTGTAGTCATTTATCCAAAGTCACAGCGCTTTTAGGAGGTGAGGCAAGTCAGCCAGGCTAGTCTGCCTCCCACTGCCATGCTCTCGCCTAGAAAGAAGTGCTTTCCACCCCTGCAGCTTTGGACTCAGTCTCTGGCGGCTAGAGCCCTGGCCAGCTTCAATAACTCCTCCATGTTCTCCCAAGCGTTCCAGGGCCCGGCCTCAGCCCCTGGGGTGGGAGGCTCCCAATAACTGTGTCCCAGCCAAGAGTGACCCATCAATCTTTCCTTCTTCTCCTCCCAGGGTCCCAAGGACAAGCGGATACTGTCCTCCAGCACCGGTGGCCGGAATGACCAAGGAAAGAAGTAAGGCTTCTCAAGGCCGCCTCTGACTCTTTAGACCCTTAACTGCTCTGCTCTGTCGGGACCCTTGAATGCAGGCTGGTCTGCCTGTTGAGCATAGGGCTGTGGTGCTGGAACCCACAGTACCTCTTGGGATGCCTGCATCTTAATTTCCTTTGAAATCAGAAGAAAACATTGTGTACAGCCCAGCCTGGAGTCTACCTGTCTTTGTGCTGGTAAAATAGGGAGGTTTCAGAACTACTGGTACAGAGCTGATAGTATAGCTCACTTACCACACATGAGGCACCACATAAAACCACATGTGCTAGAGCATGCCTACTATCTAACCATCTGAGGGGTGGAGGCTGGAGAATTGGGAGTTCAAGGTCATTGTCAGCTAGCTTGGGCTATGTGAGACCCCATCTCAAAAAAAAAAAATCTGGTGATATCAACAGAAGATTTTTTTGCTAAGTTATAATAAAGCCACGCGCACACACATACACACCAGATCTCAGATGCCCATACCATGTGGGCTGGCATTTACTGAAAACACACTTCAAAGCCACAACAGCAGGACAGCCTCAGCAGCAACTTTTCTATCCAGGCTCCAAACCCTCCTCCAAGGCATCTGCTGACTTTGGGATTCCACCCCAGCCTTCTGGCCTTTGCCTGGCAGCCTCACCTTACGCCACAATGTTCTTACAGAAACAATCCTAGGCTGAGCATGGTCTGGTGAGGGCTGGGGCTTGGGAGGGTAGAATCCTGTCCCCCTTCCTGCACTTCCTCTCTCCTGGTCAATGGAGACTTCACAGAGGTCACTGCGTAGGGCCCACCAGTGGCTTCCAGAAACCCCAAATGTCTGGGGTGCCATTGCAGCTCTCCACGGGCCCCGTGTGAGCAAGAAGCTGGCGTGGGCACTCCCCTGCACTGCTGGAGGAGGGTTTGGGGTGCACAGGCCTCTCTGAGATGACTTCTATAATTCAGTAACTTCCAATCACAAGAATGATGTCTGTGTCTTGCAAAATAGTCAAAGCCCATAGATGAATATAAAGTAAAAAGTAAGAACTTTTGTGAAGTTCTATACAGGCAGATTTTTCTTAAGTCTACTATCTCTCACATACACAAAAGACACGGAGACTTAGTATTAATTATGAAAGCTTGGCTTACAGCTTAGGGTTGTCCCACTAGCTCTTATAACTTAACACATTTCTATCCATCTGTGTGTGGCCATGTGGCCTGTGGTTTTTTTCCCTTTCTTCTTGCATATCTGTTCCCTCTGTGTCTGCTGGCAACTCCACCTTTTTTCTTCAAAGAGGTCTCTGTGTCCAGGGATCTCTACTATACCTCTTGCTAGCTTATTGGCCATTTAGTTTTTTAATTAAACCAATCACAGTGACACATATTCACACGGTGTAATCAAATATCTCACAACAGTCCTGTATCTGCCACACTGATGGTTTGGAGTATTCCCTACTTGACTTTTTTCTGAACACATGTCCACTGTCTTTCAGGTCCACAGCCCCTACCAGACACACCCCACTGGGAGTCTCGGTACAGCTGTTTTGAAGTGGGTGTATTTTGGCACAAGAATATTTGGCTCAAAAATAAACAGTTTGAGTGCTTTAAGTTTAACTAGTCATGTAGTAATGGCAAAAGCAGGTTGTCCCCTCAGCCCAGGGCCTGAGTGAAAATCATTCCTCACAATTTCCTCCTCTCATCTCTGTGGCCAACTGGCCCGCTGCGGATTTCCTGCCTAGAGCCTAGCTTCTCACATGCTGGGAGAGCCTGACCCTTACACAGGGTCGCCATCAGTCCAGCCTGCAGAGGAGTGTGCTACTTTTACCATCTCTCCCCCAGGTTCTACCACAGCATGGACTATGAGCCAGATCTTTCCCCTCTTGAGAGCCCCACGCACCTCATGAAATTTTTGACAGAGAACGTATCTGGAAGCCCAGACTACACAGACCACCTCAAGAAGAACAACCTACTAGGCTTAGAGGGGACTGTACCAACCCCCGGCAAGACCACTACCCTCCCCTCAGGTCCAAGCAAGCTGGAAGCTGGCTCCATGGACAACTACCTCTTGCCCACCAGTGACATATATGACAACGGCTCCCTCAACTCACTGTTTGAGAGCATTCATGGTGTTCCACCCACACAGCGTTGGCAGCCAGACAGTACCTTCAAAGATGACCCCCAGGAGGTGAGGGTCTACCCCTGAACCCCTCACAGCACCCCTGGATACATGTGTAAGCTTTGCAACTGATGGGGGAGTTCTAAACCTAAGGCTGGGCTGCCACATACTGCTGTCCAAGTGTGCACTGCACAACCTGTGTGGCCATGTATGTGCAGCCCCGTGTGTGTGCAGCCGTGTGTGTGTGTGTGTGTGTGTGTGTGTGTGTGTGTGTGTGTGTGCAGTCTTGTGTGTGTGTGTGTGTGTGTGTGCAGCCCTATGTGTGTGTAGCCCTGGGCTGAGCCCCATACAGTCTGAACGTGGTCATTTATTCCCATGTGCTTATGTTTCTCTATAGTCACTGCTCTTCCCTGATATCCTGAAAACATCCCCAGAACCCCCATGTCCAGAGGATTATCCTAGCCTCAAGAGGTAACTTGGTTTCCTGGGACCCTTGACCATTGGGCAGAAGGCTGAAGACAGCTCCAAAGTATCCCTAGGCATCCATGGCCTGTTCCTGGGCAGTGACAGGGGCTCTAAGTCCAGCACCCTGTTAGAAAGACACATTCCTGTAACCTCAGCCCTTGAGTGGCAGAAACAGGAGGATTGCTATGAGTTTAAAGTCAACATGGGCTTCATGGTGAGTTTGAGACCAGCCTGGACTATATATTGAGTTCCTGGCAAGTTTGCGCTAGATAGTAAAACCGTATCTCAACGCTCCTTGAGCAAAGGAAACCGAGGGTCAGTTGTCTTAGTCCTCCATGGCTTTGTTCCCACTCTGGGCCCCCTGGTTTTCTCATCTAGAATGTGACCCAACAGAGCCATTAAATAGACCCTCCCAGGACAGGAAAATGACAGGTCACACAGCAAGCCTGCCATAGACACAGGCCCCTGCCCTATGCTCCGAGGACGCCCTGCCTGGAGCCTGCCTCACCATCCTCTTGCTCTTCACAGTGACTTTGAATATACTCTGGGATCCCCCAAAGCCATTCATATCAAAGCGGGCGAATCACCCATGGCCTACCTCAACAAGGGTCAGTTCTACCCCGTCACCCTGCGCACCCCAGCGGGAGGTAAAGGCCTCGCTCTGTCCTCCAGCAAAGTCAAGGTGTGTGGGGCAGTCGGGGAGGGGGCACGGGGGGACACGTGTGAATTGAGTGGAGGGATAAAGCGGGCTGCTGGGCCATGCTCTGGGAGGGAGCCTGGTGCCTGGGCCTTCAGACCAGGGTGACATGGCTGCCACACTTGCAGAGCGTGGTGATGATTGTGTTCGACAATGACAAGGTCCCAGTAGAGCAGTTGCGCTTCTGGAGACACTGGCATTCCCGGCAGCCTACGGCCAAGCAGCGAGTCATCGATGTGGGTAAGAGTGAAACCATGGCTTTCCTCCTGCACCCTTCTCTCTCCTACCCAGGTCAAACCCAGCAGGGCCCAGTGCCGGACAGGGCACCCTCTGATGGAAGTAGCAGCCTCTCTTTTCTGCTTTGCTCTGGGATAGACAGGACATGGGGGCCTGACTGCCAGTGAATAGGGCTGTGATATTAGCCTCCGTGGGGAACAGCAGTGGGTATCAGCTGGCAGCTCAGCTGATCCAGTGCTTGCCCAGCACGCAGGACATCCTGGGTTGTATCCGCAGCATCACATAAAGTTGGCATGGTGGTACAGACTTGAAATTCTTGCCCTTTGGAGGTAGAAGCAGAAAGATCAGACATTTAAGGTCATCTTGACTACACAGAGTTCAAAGCCAGCTACCTAAGGGCTACCTAAGACTCTGCCAAAAAAGGAGAGAAAAAAAGACAGGAGGGACACCTTGTCCCTGGATCACTTCCACATGGCTCCATCCTCTTATTCCTGCCTTTATGACTATGTCCCCTCCTTCCTATTCCTCGGTTAATCCAACTGTCAAACGTCAGGTGTTCAGCAGCCTAGCTGTGTGCAGGTGGGGGACTGTTCAAGGACTTGGCTGAGAGGCTGGACAAAGGAGCAGTTAGAAAAACGGGCTTAAGAACTTGCTAGTGGGCTCCTTGCTCTGCCTTCCATTAGCTGTGTGACCTTGAGCAAGAAACCCAACCTCCCTGAGCCCTACTTTCCTCCTGTGTAAACTTAACATTCAGAGAGTTAGGATTTGCTGAAGCTTGCCATGTATCAGTATTGCATAAATGGCAGCTGCCAGGATCTCTACTCCTGCCCCCGTTGTCCTATTCCATGCCCCCTGCATGCTTCCTCCATGGATTACCTAAGAGATCTTCTGTGTCACACTCCCCAGGGGAACCTCTGAGCTGCAGCCTGGGGGTCAGGTGCATGTCCTTGCCTGGAGAAGGTGCAGTTCATAGCTGTCCTCCCCAGAGCACCCTCATCTCTTTCCCACTGACCTCTGGTCTCTTGCACTTTCAGCTGACTGTAAAGAGAACTTTAACACAGTCCAGCACATCGAGGAGGTGGCCTATAACGCGCTGTCGTTTGTGTGGAATGTCAACGAGGAGGCCAAGGTCAGTGTGGGCTTGGGAGGAGTGACGGTGCCTGGGAAGGGCTTCAGGGGCCCCAGGGTGGTGGTAGCCACTGTGCTGAGCACCCAGGGAGGTGGTGGCATTCATAGGGCTCAGGGACACAGGCTCTGGGCCGTCAAGCTAGGCTGCTCCCAGCCCTTCCCCTCAGAAGCCATGTCACTTTGTTAGGCTTAGAGCCCCAACTGACTGGTTGTAGTGGGGATCATGTGACCCTGGCAGACGTCAGCTTATCTACTCAGCAGCCTGCCCATTCATCAGATGAGGTAACTGAGCCTCACAGGAAGGGGCTGGCTCAAAGGCCCCAGTAGCATGCTGACACTGACTGGCTCAGAAGTGGCAGGGAAGGGCTTAATCCCAGAGTATTCAGGCTGTGGTGCATTCCCATTCTCACATCTAAAAGGCTAGAACAAGCCATCAGCGAGTGAGAAGCTAGGGAGAGGGAGCCCTAATGGCTTCCTTCATGGCAGCTTCAACCCTGAGCATTCTTCTCACCCGGATGCCTGAGCCCATCACCAGCCTGCCACTTAGGGCTTTTGTGTGCTGAGAGCTGTGTTGTAGAAAGGCGCCAGCCTGACCCTTGAGGTCTGGTGACCTCCAGTCTGTCCTTTCACAGCCTGAGCAGGCTGACCACACCCACTGGGCCTGGGACCACTCATCCCAAAGGCATCTGTGGACCCCTTCTTCCCCTGGGGGACACAGAGAAGATATGGAGAGGGGCAGGGCCCAGCTGGGGTTGTTACTCAGACACAGCTAGGGGCTAGAGGAGGGGCCTGCCAGTCATGGGAGGTGGGAGAGTTTCTTAGGGAGGAAGGGGTGGGCCAGGGAGGTGGGAGAGTTTCATGGGAAGGGAGAGGTGGGTTTCGGTGGGGATTTTTCTCACAGCCTTCATACCCCCAGGCCTGGGTCTCAGTGCTAGCTGGAAGCTGGCAGAAGCTGCATCATGGCCGGGTTGGGTGAGGGGAGCTCCCCCAAAGCCTGTGACTGTGGGGGTCTGTGGAGATGCCCTTCCTACCCCCACCATTCAGGGTCAGGACTGTTTCCAAGGGAGATATCCTAGACACCAAACCTGGCCTGGAGCTGTAGGGTCTGGCCCCAGCCTGCCAGTGCTGAGACAGGCCCCAGGCTGTCCTTGAGAGAACACAGACTATAGGTAGACTTTGAACCATCATCCCCTTACCAGAATTGTCCGTGTCCCTGATTGACAAGAGTAAGTGTGAACTCTCCCAGCCTCCCAGGACGTGTTTGCACATGCCCATCTATAGATAAGACAGAGTGTGTCCAAGCCACAAGTTGGCACATTTCCCACTGCAGATCAGTGGGTCCAGGTCCAGGCTCCTACATCCCCACTCCCTAGGGAATGGACAGCAGCCATCCTGTCTCTGCTCAGCCCCCAGAGCTGTAGACTAGAGATAACCCAGGTGGCCACTGACTGCAAATGGCATGGGGCTACCTGCAAGGGAAGTGCTAGGTCCCCACGCGACCTGTAATCGGTCATTAAGGTGAAGGGGCTGTGCACCTCCCATGTGTCTGGTTTAGCAGGAAAGCTGTGTCCCTAACTTGCTTCAAGCTGTGGAGAAGTAAAGCTTCAACCCTCCAGTCCTCAAATGACCCCCAGTGCCCTCCCAAGGTGGGAGGCCTCAGTGTGCTAGAAGGGGCGTACCAGCCTGGCTCCACCAGCACCCCCTTCCCATCTGAAGGGGGGGCTGGTGCTACTCGCCTGCAAGATGGCTTCAGGGTAGTCACTGAACACACAGACCTGAATAGGCTACTTATCCAGTCCCCACTCTGTCCCCAGGTGTTCATCGGTGTCAACTGTCTGAGCACAGACTTCTCCTCACAGAAGGGGGTGAAGGGTGTCCCCCTGAACTTGCAAATTGACACCTATGACTGCGGAGCAGGCACGGAGCGCCTGGTACACCGCGCTGTCTGCCAGATCAAGATCTTCTGTGATAAGGTGGGGGCGGGACCTCCTGCTCCTCTGAGAAGCCTGTCTTTCTGTCCCTTCCTTTCTATGTGCTAGTTCTTTGCTTTCCTCTCTGTATCTGTCTCCAACGTCTGCATTTCTGCCCCTGCATCTCCGCAGGGGTCCTAAGTCTGGCTTCTGGGCTCCTTTTTCCCCATTAGGGTTCCTAATTCCTGCTCATCTCCGGGCTGCCTCTCTGTCTGTGTAAGCTTCCTTCTTCTCCTTCTCTCTCAAGGCCTGAGCTGACTTCAGGCAGGCTGTGCCATATGCTGGTACCTTCCCATTCCCCACTTTCCCTGTGGCCTGACCCACATTCAGGATGCAAAACAGCAGCTGGACATGGCCAGCCCCTCCCCTGGCCCCTGGCGAGCACCACCACCTCTCTTTTCAGGGAGCAGAGAGGAAGATGCGAGATGATGAGCGGAAGCAGTTTCGAAGGAAGGTCAAGTGCCCAGACTCCAGCAACAATGGTCAGTGGACAGTGGGCAGAGCCACCTAGGGTGGTCTAAAGGGAAGGAGGCCAGAGAAGCTGGTCAGGGGGTTGTGTGTAAGGGGCCTCGGGGTCAGTGGCTTCTTTTTCCCAGCAGGTATCAAGGGCTGCCTGCTGTCAGGCTTCAGAGGCAATGAGACCACATACCTGCGGCCTGAAGCTGACCTGGAGACCCAGCCTGTGCTGTTTATTCCCAATCTGCACTTCTCCAGCCTACAGCGCCCAGGAGGGGTAAGGGCAGGGTAGGTGGGAGGGGCAATAGGAGGGGGCCCTGGAACCAAGTAGGCCTGTGTAGGGGTTTTACCTGCTTCCACCATGACTGCCCATTAGTTTATAAACTAAAAGAAAACTGTTGAATTGCAAGGGATTCAGATGACCAATGACCATGTGGGTATGTAGGAGGACCTGTCTGTCAAACCATCTCAGCTCCAGCTCACATAGAGGATGTCAATTGGAGTCATGTCTGGGCTGGGTGGCTGGTCCTGGTCATGAATGTTATGAAAACTGCACAACCCTACAGCATCCTGACCCTTACTGCACTCCTATATGAGTCAACAATACTGGGTCCAAGTGTCAGGATGGAGGCACACTCCTAAAATCACATAGCCAGAATTTGACCCACTCTGAGGCCCAGATCAGGATCTAGGAGCCCTTGGCCATTGGCTGCTGCTCTGTCTGCCCAGCCAGGGTGGCTATCACTGAGCATCTGTAGCCAGGAGGCACCAGGCCCGAACTCAGCTAGCTGTGTTACCTCCCTCTTGTGTGGCCATCCTTTAAGGGAAGCCATCTGTTCCCTTTGCCGGTCAAGGCCTGGAGCTAGCCTCACCCCCATTTGTTCCCATCTCTATCAGATAGTCACTTCCTTCACTTAAAGGCCCAGCTCCCATGGCTCCTTGGAAGCATATGAAGATGGTACCACCCTGTGCATCCTGTGAATATTATCTATCACAGAGCTGGATATAGCCACCAGCACAAAGTAGCTCAGACACACCCATAAGCACATCCCATCCTTTCTGTTCTCCTGGAAGTGGCCTGGTGGCCACCACTACCTAGGCAATAACATCAGGCCCTCTCCGTGGGTTCCATCTGTAGCCTGAGGCCCCAGGAATGATGCATCCCCAGCTGGGTAGGCAGATTTTCTGTGGGAGACCAGCATCTGCACATAGTGGAGAAGAGTAGGCCTGGGGGAAGGGAACAGAGTACAGTGTGGTCCTGAGCCATCCCCTGCCCTCTCTGGGCCCACTGGACAGCAGTAGCAGTAGCCAGACATGCAGTGTGCTCAAGGGCATGGCTTCCACTCCGTCTTCCTGTTACCACTGGGCCCCAGCTGCAGGCTCCATAGCTACAGCCCCCAGCCTCTGGGTTTGCCGAAATACAGGCTGGCTCACACTCTGCCAGTAACACCATAGCAGTTCTACTGTGTCCCTGAGTCCCTGACTCAACAGCCTGAGCTGGACAGTTCTTCCTGACTTGAGACCCCAACTCACTTAGGGGTTTCCCTGTGTAGACCATGCAGGGAGGGCTCTTGCTTGGTACCCATCCCCCTTCTGTTCCAAGTTGTCTACTTTTTCTTCCTGTGCCTGACCACAAATGTCTTTTCTTTCTCTTGCAGGTTGCCCCCTCAGCAGGACACAGCAGTTCTGACAGGTACAGAAAAAGCATCCAGGGGTCCTGTCCTTACCTATCCCCGTACCCTTCTCATTGCCTCTTGCCTTTTCCCTGATGCCGGGAGCTAAGCCTAGACCCTCCCTTCCCACTGAAACCGCCTGGGTTTTTATGGGCTTGCCTTACATGGAAAGTTGGCAAATCTCTGGTGAGACACCTGCTTGTAAAAAATAAAAGGCAAAGAAAGGCCTCTGAGATGGGGATACTCACTCGGGGAACACAACGCAGAGCTCTGCTGGACACCCCTCTCCCCAACACATCACCCCCAGAGGCCACAGTCACCCAGGCCCTTCCCTGTCAGTCCCAGACTCTACTCCAGCAGCCCTGGGGACCCCGAATGTTTGGAAGGTGGACAGACAGCATGACTGTGTGGCCGCAACCAGCTTGATTTTGCACACAAGTCACCTGCTGGAATCCATTTTCCCCCTATAAACAACATGTATGTTTCATATGGGGCTTTCACTCCAAATTCTCTCTCTCATCACCCTCACACTAGCCCTGGCAGAGAGGTCAGAAAGGCAGAGTCAGGCTGTCCTCCCTCCAGACCCCATAGTACCCATCTCCTCCTTGATCCACCATGGCTTGCTTCTCTAGAAGAAATGTCCACTTTGATTAAGGCCGTGCAAGGCAGGCAACCTCCTATAGCACGACAGCTCTCTCCATGCCCTGTTACTCAAACATATCACCTGAGGTTAAGGACGGGTACCCAGTCCAACATGCGGCTGGCGTGGGGCAGGTGTGGGGTCTGACCCAGCTAGACTTGCTCCCAGCCTTAGGACTTCACCTCTATCTTGATACCTTCCCTGTCCCAAGGGCCCCTGGAGGGGCAGCTGTCCTCACCAGTCCCTCTCTGCTGTCCCCACAGGCTGCCCCTGAAGCGTACCTGCTCACCCTTCGCCGAAGAGTTTGAGCCTCTTCCGTCTAAACAGGCCAAGGAAGATGACCTTCAGAGAGGTAGCCTAAGCCCTTCCAGATGCCCCCCAAAGTCTTCTCTGAAGTCCCCCACTCAAGGCCTGATTTACTCTTTGGAGTATGTTTAGGCCAAGATTTGGAGGTGGCTGAGAACACTCCAGAGCTTGGATAGATGCCCACAGAGATGGAGCACACCTGTGGCTTCGACCCTGTTTGGACATGGCTCTCCCCAGGAAGCTAGCACAGGCAACAAGCCTGGTGGGCTGAACACAACCCACGGCTCTCTAAGTGCATTAGAGTAGGGCGGGCTCCCAAGTCTGATTGTCTGGCTTTGACATCCTTAAGTCTGTGATTTGGACATGGGGCACAGAAGCCCCCGTAGGCTTAGATGACCAGGGAAGATCCACCAGCAGCCAGGAATCAAACTTAGCCCTGCACTTGGGGGGGTTTCTGGACACTGTCCCTGATTTCAGAAGCAGCTCTAAAGTAGGAAGCAAGAACCCCAATTTATATACAAAATGAGGCTCAACAGTGTTGAAACCACCTTGTCAAGGTCACTTGCTGCGGGGTAGGAGAGACAGACCCAAGATTCAACCCTCCATACCACATACACAGTCAGGGCAGTCTATAAGAGGGCTGGCTGCTAACGCTCACTTACGTCAAGGTCATGCCTTGTAAGACCGTCTCTGTCCCCTGAAATGCCCGCACACTCAGTGTCCTCTCTGTCCCTTGGTTTTCAGTCCTGTTGTATGTGCGGAGGGAGACAGAGGAGGTGTTTGACGCACTCATGCTGAAGACCCCGGACCTGAAGGGGCTGAGGAATGCGGTAAGGTACCTGCTCATTTCCCACAGGAGGGCTCTGGTGGGCTACTTTTCCAACCCCGCAGGGGGCCAGGGCCCTGCGAGGGTGTGTGCCTCCTGATCTTATCACCCTGTCAGAGTCCCGCTCCACCCTGAGAGTCACACACACCATAAATCCTCCTTAATCTGATGGCTGCTGTCTGACAGGCCAGGGCTTTTGTTGGCTTTGCAAACCTGTTTCTGTTTTAATGGGAATGAAACCCCCACACACAAAAAGGCTGGGCCCAGAGACATTCATTTTTCCCTCCCAGGGGGCCTCATCCCTCCTGCTTGCAGGACTTGGGGGTGGCTGAGGGTGTGACTATATCTGGACAAGGAGACCTTTCCCAACCCCCAGCCTCCTGAGCGCAAGCAGACAGGCCAGCCTAGACAAGTGCATGGCATCTCTGGTCACCAGGGCCTTGGACTTGAAGGTGGAGCCTCTTAGGACAGACAGCTCAGCACCTGTAGCTGAGGGACACTTAGCCAGCTTTGTGGGCTGCTAGGGGAGGCTCACACGCCAGGCGTTTTGTTATGTCTGGGCTGTCCTGCTCTTGTAACATATTGTCAGCCCAATTGGCATCAGACCCAGGAAATTGGGCTCACCAAGTCAATGTCACTTGAATAGAAACAGAATCTTTAGGCTAAGCAGCAACTTAGAGGATTAGCCTCATCCGCACCCATTCTTGACTTCTCAATTTCCTGGGGTGGAGAGCTTGCCACTTTTCCAGACAGCGCCCTCTACCTCTATCCAATTTGTTCCCAAAGTCTTCCATAGACAGACAGACTTGAGATCTGTCCCCTGGCAGCTTCCAGCGACACTGCCATTGAAATAAAACTAGGGACATTTCTAGTTTGGAGGGATCTCTGCCAGTCTACCCAGTACACAGAACGTGATCCTCTTTCTGAAATGTCCAGAGGGCCACCTGCCACCCACGTCCCAGGCCTGGGCTTGACTGCAGCTTCCAGGTTGCAGTGTCTGTGCAACACTGGCATTTGACTGAGCTCTGACAGTGGGCTAGACCTTGTCCTTTCAGAGTCACTCTGTGTCCATCCAACCCATCACCACACCCATTTCACAAAAGCGAAACTAAGAGAGACGTGAGAATGCTGGTCAAAGTTCTACGACTCTCAGGGTGTGGTGGCACACACCTTTAGCTCCAGCATTCCAGAAGCAGATGCAGCTGGATCTCTGTAAGTTCAGGACCAGCCTGATCTACATAGCGAGTTCTGGGAGCTCCAGGGCAATGTAGAGAGACCCCGTCTCAAACAACAACAAAAAGCTCTGCAACCCCAGTGCAGCCAACCTCAGAGCCACAGTTGCCGCATCTCCAGAGGAAGCTCCCATGTGGCATAATGGGCTTTTAGGCTCTGAGCCAGGCTTGGGTGCTTGGAGCTTGGTGTACTGCCACCACCAGCTGCAATTACTAACTCCTGCCCAGAAGGGGAACATATGGGTTACCCCATCTCACAGCAGGGCCAGGAGCATGCCCATTGCTCCCAGGACAGAGTCCCCATGAGGGGACTTTGGTACACAGCAGGATCTGTCCTGAATGTATGACATCTAGTCCTCTGGGCTGGACATTCTTGCTGCTGCCACAAACAGCTCGCATAATGTCACCAGCCAGTGAAAATAGATCATTAATCACAGATCCAAATGTCAGACACTAAGTGAGAACCAGGAGAAACAGTAGCTGCTCAGCGGATATTTTATAGACACTAAAATGCAGTTTGCTAAGTGTTTATTGTAATACAACTTATCATAAGACAATACAAAATGACATCAACCCCCCTATGTGTGGAATAAACTTGGGCATATACACAGCCCACCAAGGGGAAGGTATACATTCAGAGGCCAACAGTGTTCACCTCAGGGAACTAGAATTGTAATTCTCTTAGTTTTCCCACCATGCTGATATATATTACCTTTACAGCCACCAAGTAAAAAGCAGTGGTATAAAGTGTGTATAAATCCAGTTATGGCCATAGGCAGTGAAACCCTACCATTCCCTTCCAGATCTCTGAGAAGTATGGACTCCCTGAGGAGAATATTTGCAAAGTCTACAAGAAATGCAAGCGAGGGTGAGTGTCGCTTAAGCCCTCCTGTCTGTTGGCTACTCAGAACTGCCAAGGCTGTGCGTGCCCTTGGTAGAATCGCAGAGAATATGCTCAGGGGGTGGGGAGTCCCTCCAGTCAGGCCAAGGCCATGGTCCCCTCTCCACTTACAGAAACCAGACTCTTCTCCTAGGCAACAAGGATGAGAGTGGGGAGAGGGCAGTTTAAGGGTCTACTTAGGAGCGACCTAGTGGCATAGAGAGGAAGTTCAAGACCCAAGTTCAAGTCCCCAAACCACTGGAGAGCAAAATTCTTTATTTTTATTATTATTATTATTATTATTATTATTATATTGTTCATGTAGCAACCACTATTCACTTGATTCTCGTATGTCAGACATCAGACTAAGCTTATCTCATTTAACTCTCCCAGTCACACTGGCAGGATAACGTGACCCACATTTTACATGCAGGGAAACTGAGGTTCAGGGATGATAAGCAGGTGTGGGAGCAATGAGCAAAGGCACAGCGAGGCAAGAAGGCCCAGGAAAGCCACCCGGGCAGAGTGTGACAGGAAGGGGAAGCTACCATGAGCCAAAGTGAGAATTTGATTGGGAGTTAGAAGCTCCATGGCCTGTTCCATCTACAGGCTGGAGTAAGTATGAGAGAAGCCCATCATACCCTCCAGCTGCTCTGCCTACAGCATAGCTAGATCCAGCTTCACCTGCATATGACCCACACTGCGGTCTGTGCATTCTCCCATTGAGGAGGCCTTGCACAATAAAGCCCATCCATCCCCAGGCCTGGTTTCCTTCCTCCAGCCCAGCTCACCTTTAACCTACTCTGCAGCCCCCAGCTAGCCTCTCATGCAGAAGGCTGGGCTGTAGGAAAGGACCAATTTGGTCTGGGTTGCATGAGAATCTAGAGGGTTTTGTCTGTGGGGGGTCTCCCCACCCCACCCCCCATCCTCCACCTCCCACCAAGTTTCGGTTTCCTGCGGGGCTCACACACTGGAGTAGAATCTACTTAAGGTCTGCTTGCCCAGACAAGCCCGCGCCCACTTCTCCTTTAGTGCCACGCCCACACATCTTGCCCCCTGCCTCTCCTATGCGGGGCTCCCCTGCAAATCCCATTCCTGGCCAGGCCAAGGGGCCAGGGATAGCCTTTGTGTACGACTGATAGGAAGCTGATGAGCTGTGAGGATGGCACCACTCTGGCTCCTGGCTCTTTTGCTAGAAGGCCTTCCTGTCAACCAAGGCAACTGCACAAGCTGTAATTATAAATTACTTCCGCTGTGGAAGCTCTTCCCCCAGGCCAGATGCTGTACTCAGTGATACCTGGCAGATCTCATGGGCCTTTGAGCTGGGTGGGATCGTCCCTGTTCCCACTGACTAAGAAGCTGGCGTTCAAAGTAGTGGTCCTGAGTTAGGGACTGGCAAAAAGGGATTCTCAGCATTCTAGAGTACACTCCCCCTCCTCACCCCCTCTGCTTGTTCCTCTGACCACTAAGGAATATGCCAATAAAGCCTGTGGCCAGCCTTGCTACTTTCTTTGCCCAGCAGACAAGAGCATCACTCCATGGCCCCCATAGTGGTGAAAAACCTTAGCCCAAGTTCTGAAAGAGTGTTTTTCCAAATTTGAAATTATTCAAATATTATGTCCACATCAGAGAAAGGTGGGCATTCTAAACCCAAGCCCAGTTTACTCTCACAAACCCTCCCCAAAGTCCTCTGGACCAAGGTAGATAAAATCAACTTTACAAGCATCACAGAGTGCTTGAAAGATTAACCAATACACTGTTTTTATTGGCAGTGGGCCAAGGGTTTAAGTTGATGCTGGCAGAAGAGGCTGGAAGCTAGGAAGTGGCAATAGCTTTTGACAAGTCCCTGCTGCTTGAGACCCTGCTGTCACTAACCTCTGACAGGAGGGTCCACCTTCATACCACAGCCCTGGAGGCACTTAGACTTGGAAGCCAATTGGTGCCACTTCGGGAAACAGACAACCCAACCCTGAAGTTGCCAGAGTACACCCTCTCTTCCCCATCCTGCTCTCTAGCTTGTCTCCAGCCCCTAAGACAAAGATCACCTTGGACAGAGGGTGAGGGGACCACCTTGGGGTATGAGGTCCTGCCAGCCAGTCCCAGCCTCTGTGAGCCCCAGCTCCAACCTTTTTCCCAAAAGAAGCTGTTGCTAGGCTAGTGCTGGCAGAGATGGAGGGCATAGGCCACGGGCCTCTTCAGGGTCACTATTGTTGTCTCCAATCTCCCCTGAGTCCTCACAAAAGGAGGCATCTGCGTGAGCTCTTCCCAAACATGGCATTCGGCTTCCTTCTGTCTCCCACTTCCTAACTTATATTTATAGGATTCTGTGATTCTTCCCCTAATCCTGAAAAAATGCTACATAGAGAGACAGAGGTCTAGATTAAAACCTGAACGCTGCCATCTACAAACATCAGCCGCAGAATAACTTTTCATCTTCCAACCCAAGTTCTCCATTCTATGAACTACAGTGACATAGTTACAAGAACCCAGTCTCCCGTACTGTGTGAAATTCTGGGGGACGGAATTCAGGCCCAATTAATCTCCACACAACTGTTGGTTTTGGAGCAATGTCATGCACATGAAAGGGTCCAGTAGCCAAGCAGTGGTGCCACAGACCTCTGAGTTTGAGGCCAGCCTGGTCTATAGAGTGAGTTCTAGGACAGCCAGGGCTACACAGAGAAACCCCATCTTAAAAAAACAAAAAAGAAAAAGAATGAAAAAAGGAAAGAAAAAGAAAGGGTCCAGCAAAGACTGAGAGATGAATGGGTATAAGGAGGACAGATGGATGGGTGGATGGAGCAAAGAGGTGGGGTGAAATGGATAGGTATGTGAATGTATAGATGGATGGATGGGTGATGAATGGATGGGCAGATGGTAGGTAGATAGATGTATGTATGCATATGTGTGTGGGTTGGTGGGTGGGTGAATAGATGGATGCATGGACAGATGGGTGGATGGATGGATGGATGGATGGACAGATGGACCAACAGATGGATATACGAATGGTTGAATGTATATACCCAATTCCATTACCTGCTCAGAAGATTAGTAGAGAGGGGACAAAGTAAAGCCCAGGACACCTCTGGGTACTTTTTATCAGGGTCACCTTTTACGGGATACCCTTGGCATAAACTATGATTTTGGCCCTTTCAGAGTCTACAGCCATAGAAAGTCTACTTCTTGGGCTCGTCAGGTCCCTGCCTGGAGGATGGGGCTGCATTCCTCCAGTCTAGTATACAATTCCCTTGAGATTCACCTTAATACGAATCAACTGGGAGGGGTATTATATGGCCCCTGCCTCTCTGGCTCAGGCAAGCAAACCTGAGTGGCTCAGTGTAGCCTTTGGTTAAACCTAGATTGTTCACAGCTCCTGAACTTGAATTTACAGTCCAAGTTCCCAGTCTAGTAACTAAAGATCCCAGAGTTGCACCCGGCCACTCAAAAGCACCCACACACACTCAGCTCATGAGAAGGGAGGCAGTCCACCAGCAGGCACCAGCTTGGTATGGTTGGCAGGCTAGGGCTTGAGCAGAGAAGTGGCCACTGGGAGTGCCCACCTTACAGCCTAGTTCTGAAGGTCAGAGGAAGCTACTGAGGTGCCTACAGCGTGGCTATATATCATCCTTGTTAGTCAGAGGGCCAGGACACAGGGCCTGGCCACACTGCAACCATGTCTCCCTCCTCGATCTTTCAGAATCCTCGTCAACATGGACAACAACATCATCCAACATTACAGCAACCACGTGGCCTTCCTGCTGGACATGGGAGAGCTGGATGGCAAGATCCAGATCACCCTGAAGGAGCTGTGAGGGCCCAGCCTCAAGCAATCCATTCCCAGGGCCTTGCTCAGGCTATGTGCAGCCTCTATTCATGGTCAGCACTGTTACTTGAAATGCCTTTGTCAGATAGAGGTCTCTCAAGCCATAAACTCAGTGATGTCAGGGCCAGGGAGGGACCATGGAGGCCCCAGGATCTAAGTGTTCCATCCAGTGTTGAACTCACTCCAGAGCTTCCTGAAAGTACCCATCCACCAGAGACCAGGAGTCCAGGTCAACACAGACCCAGCTGCCTGCCTGCCTTCTCTAAGTCCCCTGGCAGAGGCCTGGGAGGGGGGCGTCACAGCACCCTCTCTGCAGGGCCACACCAGCTGCCTTGATTGGTTCTGATCCTCTCATTCTGTATTCTTCTGCCAACTTCAGACCAAAGAATTCTCATTCTTTGGCCAATTAACTTGAAAACTCTTGACTTTCAGAACAAATACATTTTTAAGGATGCTGGAGGGGAAACCCTTCCTCACTGACTTCCTCAGTACAAGATGTAAGCCAGCATCACAGAGCTGTCAGAAGCAAATCTCCTTGCCACCTGCTGTTTGTTGTACACATTTCTTATTTACAGTTTTCATTGTGTGATATATATATATAAATATATTGTATATATATGCAATATTTTGTATGTTCATGTTACATTTTTATCATTTCAAAGATATGTATTTCGTATTTCTTGAACTATTTTTTTTAGCTGTTATTCGATTATGCATTTTGTATATCATAGGATTTAGTAATAAAAGCCTACCTGTGCACACTTCCCCGGCTTCATGTGCTTGGTCCTTGGCTTGGGTGGAGAAGGGCCTTCCTCTTTCTCTCTTCACTGTGGCCTTGTCCCAAGGGCATCCTGTCCTGCACTTAAAGGCTAGGAATGAGCATTGCACTCCAAACAGAGGTGCTCACCCCTGACAGGCCATTGAGTCCATATGTGGTCTCACAAGACTGATTGTCATGAGGGTGGGGTAGCCTTGATGTTGAGAGCAAGGCCTGGAAAGGTGCACAGTGGCAATGATGAGGTCCTCATAGAGGGGACAATAGGCAGAGCCCAAGGTTGGGACCCGTGCCACTGGGACCTGAGCCAACTCTGCCCCTACTCTGCAGACCATCATTTTCTCTGGACCCAACTCATACTGGCCCCAAAGGCAACGGCATATCACTTCTCAATCATTCAGCGGTGACATTACATTGGTACCCTGTGGCCATGTTGGTATGTCTAGGCCTCAGGGGCAAGGGAGAACTACAAACCAAGCATCATATTCTCCAGGGGACAGCCCAAAAGCAAGGCCTGCTTCCTGCTTTCCTTCCTTCTTTCTTGCCTTCCTCCCACCCTCCCCTCCTTCTTTTCTTCTTTTCCACAGCCATTTCCCTAGAAATAAAAGCACAGTGTGGCCCTCACTGGTCACAGCTGTCACCTCAGAACCTCGGCTCTTCAGGAAGTCTCAAAGGTCCAGGATGTGGGGAAGGGTGGGCACCCTTGTCTTTAATCCTAGAAGCTCTGCTTCCTATGAATTAGGATTTCTTATATGTCTGAACAAGACTTCAAAAAATTTTTATGTGTACGGCTGTTTTGCCTGTATATATGTCTGTGCACCACATATGTATACTTCTGTTTGTTTGTTCTGAAAGTTTAAGAAGCAAGATTCCTTGAGCATTTCCCAATTCCAACAGAATCCATGGTCAAATATCACAAGCCCCGCCTACAGCCAGCACTGGGATACTGGCTACACAATAAGGAGCTGGCTTCAGACAGGACAATGACAGGGTGCCAAAGGGCCCAGCAATGCAGTTAGATTGTAGTTTAATACATTGGGGGTTGGTTGCTATTACTTTTGTTTTGTTGTTATTTATTAGGCAGGGTCTTGCTGTGTATGTAGTTCAGGCTAATATTAAACTCTCTATCCAGAACCTAGAGTTACAGATGGACCCAACAATGCCCAGTCTAAAATCATTTAAAAATTAAGGCCAAAGATCCATGATGAACAAAAATCTCAAGATTTTAAAGACGGAATCTATACTATTTATGCTTCCTTTGCCTGGCGCTTTGACATGGTTGGCATGGCCCTGCTCAAGGGACACTGTGGAGCATTCAGAGTTGCCACCCACCCAGTTAGGTTCCCTGCTGCTGGGACACCACACTAGACAGTGGAGCAAAGTGATATGTAAGGGTGATGGACAGTAGGGCAAAGTGACTGACAGTACCAAACGCATGCCAGGACTCCAGTGTGTGGAGTTCCTTCTTAGCTTCTACACAGCTTCTTCTCGGATGCTCAGAGCAAGGAGGAATCCTGGGGAGGGGGGTACAGGTAGTGGGAGGTAGGGGGTGATGGTAACCTGGATGGCATATTGGAGTCATCTGGGCAGCCTCTACTGTGCCCTTCTCACCACCTCCGTCCGAGAGGCCTGCTTCCTGGTCTACTTGGAGAGATAGTCATTACTCGGTGGATGAGGCCTGTTGTAACTTCCAGAACATTGTCAGCCTCTGCGCACTGTGACCCAGGACCAGGGGACTCCAGCCCAGCCAGTCCCTAGGATCAGTATGACCAGAAGCCTCCATGTCTCCTGGGCATACCAGTTACCTCATCATCCCAAAGCCCCAGCTCGCAGGAATCTGAAGTTCACAAAGAGCCCAGCTTCTGTAAGAAGCAAAACCTCCATTTAATTGAATGTTCCTTTATCCCTTCCTTCCCTCTTACTCACCCCACCCCCACCCCCAGGAGAAAAGCCAATCAGAAGCCAGTCCAGATGGGAGGCCCAGGATGGACAGTTCCCAGAGAACTTCCATTCCAGGCATCCTGGAAGGAGCTCAGGGGCTGGAGGAGGAAAGGAAGCCCAAGAGGATCCCATCTAGAACAGTGGCAGACATTAGCAACACCTGGGGACAGAAAGGATGTGTGGTCAGTTTAATTTCGTCTTGATTCTTGGTCAGCCGTCCATCTAACCATTGCAGGCAAGCCATGATCTGTTAGAGACACTGTCCAACTTAGAAACTGATGCTTTCTCAGAACTGGAGAGGGAAGTGAGGAAGACGACAGAGACCAGGCCAGGCAGAGGCAAGGTTGGGGAAGTGAGAACATGAAGGCAAGGTACACAGAGGTTCTCCCTGCCCTGGGCACCGTGGTTCCAGGCCTCTAGCTCCAACTGGGTCCTCCCTTGCCGGGTGATGAATACAGGTCCATGGATGATGAGTGATTCATGACAGGTTCCCATGGTCATGCTGGGTAATAACAAGGCATAGCTGAGAGCAGGGGGGCTCAGGGATAGCTTGTGCTTCTGTTGCGGGCCCCTCTGGGCCTCCTGCCTCCCAGAAGTCATCAAGGACAATTGGAGGAGGGCCCATGGACTCTAAGCAAGGAATTCACCACAGGCTGTCTTGATAATAGACTGGGGCTGTACATCAGAGTCCAAGCTTCAAGATCCTTCAACTCTGGGGACGAGTCACCAAAACCAGCTTAGAGGCTGACATGGAGGTAGCCAGAGAGCTCTACTCCTCCTTTCTACTCAGGAAAGTATAGAAGGGCCAGGAATAGCCAGTCTCCAGAAGGCAGCTCCAGACAGTGTGTGACCCTAGGCTGGGTGACAGAGGAAAGGCGTGTTCTGCTGATTGGTGGCCAGGAGAGCAGGGTCGAGGGCCTGGCAGGATGAGCTTCCCCATGAGTTCCTGTGGCATCGTTATATCACTGGGATCCATTTGTTGTCCTCATTGTAGAGGAAGGATTGCTTTCCGGGGATCTCTGGCTTGTATGTGGCTGAAGAGAAAGAAAGACACAGCATCAGGAGAAGGCAGTGGCTACAGGGGCTGGGCTAGCCTCAGCTGGGAAGGGGGAGGGAGCTCTGCTCCTGTACTGCAGCCTGCACATGTTGAGACCAAAGACAGGAAGCAGCTGGTCTTGCGCTGCATGGCTCTTTCGTTGTTGTTACGGGTAGGGAAGAGGCCCGCCTCCAGGAATCTTCCTCTACCCGCTCCTCTTTTAGCTTGAAATAAGGTCTCCCACCAAACCCTCAGCTCCAGCTGTCTGCATCCTGGGTCACAGGCTCACACCATTGATTCTGGCTTCTGCATAGATGCTGGAGATCCAAGCCTGGTCCCCAGGCTTGCACAGCAAGTGCTTGACCTCCTGGGCCATCTTCCCAGCCCTGTCACGTGGCACTTAACTGTTCAAGGCTGGCCTCTGAACTGTGGCTTCTGACATTCCTTGACTCTAACTTCTATAACAGGGCTAACTTTACAATACTGCTCTCTAGAAAATGTGAAATGAACGTTTTGAATACAACAGTATTCTTGAAAAAGAGAGGGTTTAAGTTGGTAGGGTTTTGTGTTAGTTCAAAATTTTTCAGAAAACTGAAAGCTATGGCCATTGCAAGACATATTTCTCTAGCAAACAAGTCTTGGGAGCCACCGTCCCGGGATCTCTCCCATGTCCCCTCAGAAAGTTGCTGAGAGTTGTCCGTGGGTCCGGGTAGACTTACACCTGCTGCAGGGCACCAAGACAGATGTGTGCACGTGCATCCTCCTAACATACCCTCAGGGTCATCTTGCTGGAGGCAACCACAGCAAGAGGAATGGGCTGTCGGAGCACTGCTTAAGGCCCATGCTTCAGGGACCCCAGGTGTGCATCATATTCCGACACCATTCCTAGAGGACCCAGCAAAACAGCCAGACCTAGAGCCCCACCCATCCCCAGGCCTCTGAAGCCCCAGGCACAGTGTTAGACCCCGTTCTCCTGCTCTTGTCAGTCACCCTCTAGAGCAAGACTGTAGCCTCTCTGACCTGATTGTCGTACATTTCCAAAACCAGGGCTGGGAGCCTGGCCCCAATCCCCAGGTCTCCTGACCACTTCCTGGCCTATGGGTGAGAGACAAGGGAGGGGCTGTCTCCTGCCAGAGTGAGGCCTCTGGAGGCCAGCACCAGCCCTAAGTCACCTCAGCTCAGAATGGGAGTCAAACAGTGCTTGCCTAATGGCTGAGTGTCAATGACAAGGTGGCCACCTCGTCAGCTCTGCTTTCCAGTTGCGGCCCATGCCACCAGCTCTGGCCATTGTCAGAGTGAGGCAAGGGGGGGGGGCGTGAGAGAGCTGCAGATGGGGGGAAGCACAGAGACCACCCGCCACTGTGGAGTGCGCCTGTGGGCATAGGAAACTGCCCATCAAGTTCCTCAAGCTCATGGTTGGGAGGGAGGAGCTAAGTGGCTCCAGAGAAACACTCTCTCAGGCGTCTCTGGTGTCCATCACAAAGAGGGCACACTGCCTGGAGACTCAGCCCTACCACAAATGCCCCGAGCGGTAGGCAGCTTGCCCTTCAGACCCCATCTAGCTTTAAAATTCCTTGGCCAGTCTAGACTAGAGGCCTCACTGTCTTTAAGAACAAGCAGTTTTGCTATGGCCCTTTCCTTCTAGTACATGCTGGGACAATGGGACAGTAAAGAGCCTGTCACACAAGCATGAGGACCTGACTTTAGCTCCCCAGAGACCATGGGGAAAGCCAGGGTGATGGCATGTGCTTGTTACCCTAACACTGTTGGCACCAAGACAGACAGATCCCTCAGGCTCACTGCCAGCTGCCTAGCACAATCAATGAGCTTTAGGTTCAGGGAGAGAGCTTGTCTTCAGAAATAAAATAGGACTGTTGAGATGACTCGGTGGCTTAAAGCACTTACCGCCAGACCTGACAGCCTGAGTTCAATCCCCAGGACCCACAGGTTGTCCTCCTATAGCCACACATCACACATGTCATGGAAAGGAAGAGAGAGAGAGAGAGAGAGAGAGAGAGAGAGAGAGAGAGAGAGAGAGAGAGAGAGAGCACAAGGGATAGGAGGGAGAAGACAGGAGAGGAATGGAGGGGAGGGGAGGGGAGGGTGGAGGAGGGGAAGAGAAGAGAGGGGAGGAGAGAGGAACAGAGGGAAGGGGGGATGGGAGGGCAGGGGAGAGGAGGTCTGTGAGGTGTACCCCAGCCAGTGCAATCACTACCACCCAGAGCCTCTGGCTTCTTGGACCTCCCAGCCTTGGTTTCAAATCCAAACCCTCTTTACGTTCACAAACTAAACATTTTAGTGCTCTGAAACTGTGAGCCCACAACCTGCTAAGCCCACCTCACCCTTGTAACCTGTTTAACAAACAGCCCATAATCTGAAGGTATTTGATGGCCTCAGAATGACAAACTGTTGTGGAAGATTTGGGGGTGACAGTTCTCTGACCTGGACCGGGCAGGCTTGGTTTGGATGACAGCACTGGCCATCGGCTGGTATTGGACACAAATGATGCACTGGAGATGAAATGCTTAGGAGGTCCCTCGTAGTCCACAATCTCGTACTGACCAGGCCCGGGGAGAGGTGGCTTTGGGGGCAGAGGCAGAGGGTGGGCAGAAAAGTTCAGGAGCGCACCTTTCCTTTGGAAAAGACAAAATGGAAAGATGTCATCACGGCAGCCTTATGGGGGAAATGGTAGAGTCTAAAGAACAGGCGATACCTGGCCGCCTCCCCAGGCTCACCCTGGCCAGTATCTATCTTAGCTCAGTTGCTTGTGAGCCCAGGACCTCCAGGCCTCAGTTTCTTGTCTGTGCAATGACAGCCATACCTCACAGGCTTGTCAGGGTTGAAATGAGGTGTGGTACCTAAAATAAGGTCTTCAGGGCAGTGAGAACACAAACACATTTTGATTACAGACGCCTGTTGCAAGCTCATTGGGAAAAGCAGGTGGCACTGACTGTATGTGCTGGCTGGGATCAATTGGTGGAGTCTGGCTGGAGCTCTGAGAACTGAAGCCTGGATGAAAGAGGCCTTGATGAGCCACTTATGATGTCTGCATGGCCAGAGAAGAGGAAGCCTTATCCTGCCTTCCAGGGATTTGCGGACCCACAACTGACAGATTTCTATTGACATTCCAGAACCATGCTAGGTTCCCCTTAAGGCTGGAGGCAGGGGTGGAAAAGCACTGGGAAGGAATCTCGAACTTCTACAGGATACTCACTGCTTATATTATAACTGTCCCAGGCTGCCATCATTCTTTCCTTCTGGAAAGGGAGTCTATTTTGTGTAGCATCTTTGCCATAGAATCATTACAGAAACACCTAAGCATGAGGAACAAGCCTACCTAACAGTTTACCCATGGGTAGTTGGGAGAGTTACATGAGAAGACCTTTGTGGACTGTTCCCTCACCTCTACCAACAGTTAGGATGGTTATCAGGTGTCCGGGCCATCTGGGGAGTCAAGCCACTGTGCAGGGGAAGGGCTATGTCTCACCTAAGTTTCTTCTGGGGCCTCTCATGGAAAGGGGAGTAAAGTTCTCAGAACCCAGAACCCAGAAGGGACACTTCTGTGCCTGAAAGCAATGGGGAAGTCCTGGCTCCCCAGACCCTGCTGAATTTGGGCCTCAACCTTCTTAACTCCCAAGAGGCAGGACACCTAGATGTCTAGCCAACCTCCTTATTTGCTAAAGGAGCTGGTGTCCAGAGAGACTGTAGCATATATAAATTCAGACCCAAATGCAAATGTGTGGCTCTGTAGGACAGGTCTCTTAGTACCAACAATTTGGAGACACACCATGACTGAGACATCTGGGATCCAGAGACACCTGCAGTGGGGGGATGTGTCCCTGCCAGGGAGGCCATGAAAAGCCACCAGCTCTGCTGGAGGCTCCAACCTTGTAACAGCTGGCTTGGATGTTTGTATTAGGACAAAGGTACCCACAGGAAGAAGGTAGAATGTACCCTCTACTTCTCATGGAGGATCTGGCTTTACAGTGTGCTCAGGGGCCTTTCTCCTTACAAATAAATGTGACCTCACCCCTGTTCTGGCCATGACTCCCTCCCCAAGGCACCCTGAGAAATTTCATGTATGTGTGTGATTGGCCACATTTTTTGAGACAGACCTGACTTCTGGAAGTCACAACTGGCATGAGCCAACTATCAGATGAAGCCATTCATCGGTTTGGGTCTGTCCCAAGCCCAAGCCCAAGCCACAGTCTTTGGCAAGCAGTGCTGTGACTGAAATGTCTGCTTTCCCAAGCAGGGGTGGCTGCTGGAGGCTGACGTGGGCTGGGCCCACATCACATATCTGCAGGTTTGATTGGGTGGCCCCTTCCTGCATCCTATCATGGTTCTAGAGATGCCCCACCTCCTCAGCACGATGCCAGCATCTCCAGCGAGTACCAGCTTTATGTGCTGCTCTAGTCAAGCAAGTATAGGAGTCCAGGCTGTGCTGGACTAAGACACAGATCTTGAGGGCTGGGTAGTCCACAGCTAGTGTCATCTGAACGGTGACAGTGAAAAGTGCAGCTGTGGCTTGAATATGCCCTTCCCTACCCCCTGGCTATGTGTCTTCAGGGAATCTGACCACCCCAACAGTATGCTAGGAGTAACTAGGCTTTGCTCCTGTGCCTAACAAGAAGTCTGTTAGAAAGGGAGCCTAAAAGTCTTGAGCACAAATAAAGGCAAATGACTATAATTCCAGCACCCAGGAAGCAAAGGCAGGCAGATCTTTGTGAGTATGAGGCCAGCCTGGTCTACAAAGCAAGTTCCAGGACAGCCAGGACTGTTACACAGAGAAGCCCTGTCTCAAACCAAACCAACCAAACAAACAAAAGTCCTGAGTACAAATAAAGGCACATGTCTGTAATCCTGGCACCTGGGTAGCTGAAGCAGGAGGATTGCCACAAATCCAGGCTAGCATGGACTCTATAAAGAGTGCCCAGGCAGGCAGCCTGGGCTATACAGTGAAGCCCTCTTATGAAAACAGGAGTGCAGAGATGATTCCCGCTAGGAGAGCCAAACCTGCACCCTGGAAGAGGTCAGCAGGAACCTTCAGGAAGAGAGAACAGGGAAGGGCGCTCCAGCAGTGGGCACACAGGGGTGGACATTGGCAGAGAGAGTGGCAACCTCAGGCCTTTTACGGTATCTGAGCTCCATCATCTTCTTTGCACAAACCCCCACGGGGCTAGGGACCCATGAGAGAGGCAAGATCACCCCTAAAGAGGAGTGAGGTAAGTGGAAAACACAGTGTGTGTGTGTGTGTGTGTGTGTGTGTGTGTGTGTGTGTGTGTGTGTGTGCATGCGTGTACAGGAAGAAGCTCACCAGGAGGACCCCAATAGGTGAACGCACAAGAGTGGAGGTGAGCTATATATAGAGAAGGGTACTCCTGCACGAAGGAATAGCATGGGTAAGGGCACAGTGCTGAAACAGTGCTGTTCTGGGTCTTTCTGGGAGGGAATGTGTGATTACAAGGCCCTAATCAGAGCTCCCTCTTAACTTCACATTTACAGGGTCTGTGGGGAAGTGGGGGAGAGAATAGTGAGAAATGAGAGCACAGCCTAGAAATAATGGAGGGATAGGGGGTTGAAGGCAGACACTATCATCTCTTTGCCTGCGTCTCAAACTCTGTGTGTGTGTGGGGGGGGGGGTGCAAACAAGGTTGCAAAGAAGGTGGTGGAGTCCAGACACCAAAATCCCCCTTACCCAGGATGTGGTGCAATTGGGAAACCACACAGAGGTCCAGTGGCCACACCCAGGATGTGTGTGACCAGCAATTCAGTGTGACCAGCTTGGGTTTGGTGGCTTAGTAATGAATGAAAACATCTGTCAAGCTCCTCCAGTAGCCACAGCAGGGGATTAAGCACACTCCAGCTTCCAAGGGAGCCCTTTGTCAGTGGCTCAGGGATAATGGATGTCTTCACGGTCTCAGCAGGTCACTTGTGGAAGGCATCTAGGACCCCTAGACACTCCCAGGCACAGGCTCTCTGCCTCGGGGATTCCCAGGTTTGGGAGGGATAAAAGGGCAATTTCTCACAATTCCTCTCCACATTAAAGGGCAACCGATTGCCTCTGGGGCGGAATGTAGTATCTATCTGTTCTCCAGGGTAAGGACAGTGACAGATGAGCTGCCTGGGAAGATGCATCCCACAGCGAATCGACAATCCCCGGGAACTTTAGGTGGGCCTAGCATAATTGGCCCAGCCTAATTACTGGATTGGAACTGGGCCAAAGGGCTCGATTCTCGGGCTACCCTTGACAGGATGGCATGCCATACAAAGCGATGACTGAGCGACTCCAGGAAGTGGAGGAGTCTCTGGGTGTTGGCACCGGGAGGACCCCATTCTCATCTTCACCGTGCCTGGCCCTGCCTCACTGAGTCACCTCCAGTGAGGTGACTGAGGAACTGGAGAAGTGAAACCCTGGCTAACACTCTCTTCACATCTTAACAACCTGCAAGCCAACAAATCCTTCGAACTTTGAGTCAGCTGGGCAGCCGGAGGCCACAAACACCCACAACGCATTCATGAACCACGTCTCACGAGGCACACACACCAGCCTCTGATGTGGTACTGCCCTACAGCCGCCACTCCAGAAAGCTCCCGGGTAGGCCCTCCTCATTGAAGCTTCCAGATCTGGGTTGTGGGTTTGAGCCACCATGCAAAATGGCAGCTGTATTCTATTTCAGTAGGATATAGAGCAATCTCAACTGTAATGAGTAAGAGGCAGAGGCTGGAGGACACAGACGCTTCTCCCTCTTTGAACATTAGGTAATGCATCAAAACATCACGTGGTCTCTATAAATATGCACGGCTTTTATGTGTCAGCTGGGAAAAAGTAAGAACTGTTTCCAAGTTCTGCTTCATTCAGCCTCCTAGAGCTACAGCAAAGATCCACAACTCCACTCAGCAATGAGGCCAGGAGGGGAGGCTCCATGGAGGATAATCCCCTGTCCCCAACCACAGCACTACCCAGGCAGACTAAGGAAAAGCTCATGGGCAGAGGGGACTCAAACCAGCCGGAAGAATGGAGTTTCTAACCTATATATAGAGTAGCCATGACAGTCCTCTGCCCCAGCGCCTGGGAAGGATCCTGCAGAACCGTGAGGACTACAGAGGGAACTTACTGGTACCTTCCATCTAAGCCTGAGTCCCTTCTCCAGGTCCTGTTCGACTTGACATTCCTGCCCTGTGTCCCAGACTGATAGCCAGATGATGCCCAATGTTTCCAGACCCCTGCCAGATGCCTGCATGTCCAGCCACTGCAGCTGTAGCCCTGACACCTGCCTTGCCTTCCTGGAGGGGCTCAGGTGTCCACATCCTCAGTCCCAACCCTGGTGGTCACCCTGGTGGCACCTGCAAGAGTAGCTGCAACAGTTGTGAAGACTCAGGTGGTGACAAGATCAACCTTAGGTGCAGGGAGTTCCAGAAGTTCTACAGCTGCTTGAGGAATTCTCCAGCCCTGAGTACCTGAGTCTCTTCGATGAAAGTAACATTGGGGATGGTGGATGATGAGACCAGAGGGGAGGGTCAGGGGCAAGGAGCACTTGCTCTCACAGGGGACTGGGGTTTGGCTCCCTGAACCCAGAAGACAGCCCACAACCATTTATAGCTACAGTTCTAGAGGGTCTTCTGGCTTCCGCGGGCACTGCAGATATGGTGCACAGACACACATACAGGTAAAATAAAAATAAAAACTTTCAAATATTTTAAGCAGTGACACACACCGTTTGACTCCCTCCCTCCCAATCCCGCTTTCATGAAGCAGGATCTGGCTCTGTAGCCCAGGCTGGCCTTGACTTCTCAATCCTCCTGCCCCAGTCTCCAAAGTACTAGGATTCTAAGTGTGAACCAACCCACCCAGCTCTGTTCTTTTTAAAATTTGTATTAATGTTAAGTCATCATTTGCACCCACTGTATGCCTGACAAATTTTCAATTCTAAAAGTTACCCTAAGAGGCAGGAATTAAAGCCATTTAACTTTACAGATGAAGGCATGAGAGCTCACAGAGTATAATACATGCTGTCCACGTTCACACAGCATCCACATAGCAGAGCTGAAGTTCAGTGCACCTCCACATTATACAAGCAAAGCAATCATGGCCCCAGGAGAAGCCAGTTTCACGGGCACCACAGAAAGATACTAACAGCCCAGAGTCCTGTTGGCAGGATGTAAGTATGCAAACTGAGGCAAATTCCTCAGCCTTCCTGAAGCCTAGCTCCTTCCTCCAGGAAGCAAGTATTGTGATGGTGGAGGGAAGTGGGGCGGGGGCGGGATGGAGGGGCCACACATGTTCCTAACAGATGCCACTCAGTTACAATCATATACTCTCCACGGCTTACTGGGCATTGTAACATGGTAGCAGGGGTCCCTGGACTGAGTTCTGTCTAAATGATGCCCATTCTCATTTTGCCCCTGTGAGCATCCCTTGGAGCTACCGCAGAAGAAAATGCAGGACTCACGGGATGTTAGGCTTTTTCTGAATCTTGGTCTGATCGTTGGGGTTGTAGTAACCAGGCCCTGGGCCTGTTGATGTCAGTTTTAATCCACGGCCAGTTTTGGATTTGAAGCAGGACACTAAGACCTTTGGTGACTGCTTCACCAGAGACTCATTGACATTGTAATGCCCTGGATGGAGAGAAATGTTGACATAGGGTGAGACGCTCTTTCTCCAGATCAATAAAAAGCAGCACCTGCCTCCAGCTCTCCAGCTGGCCACAGCCAGCACAGTGGACAACGTCACTTCTGTGGGTCCCAATGGGTCTGACGGGAAGGTTGCCTCTGTGGGCTGAAAGCCAGGCCTTCCACTTGGATAACACACTTCAACCCCTGGGTCTCGCTCTTCCAACCTATACTCAGGGCCCTGCAGCTTAGAGATAGGAATTAACTAGCCAGAGGACAGCCATCCAACTAGGCACCCAAGGAATTCCCAAACACTGGTGCAGCCCTGGACTGACACAACTTCCCCTCTGTAAATACTCCATTTTCTGGGCACAGGGTGGTTCCAATGGCTGAATAGTATCTTAACTATAAAGTAACGTCAATGTCAAATGAGCAAATGGTGTGTACATGTGTATGTATTATACATACATGTATATGCAGGCATGCATGCCTGTGTACACATAAAAAATGATCAGGATGCTCTGCCATGTTCTGTCACTTTTTGCCTTATTTCAGATCTGACCAGGCTGGTGGTTAACAAACCCCAGCAATTCCTCTGCCTCTGCCCTCCACAACACTGAAGTTATAGGAGCATGTGTGATCACACCCGGCTTCTTTAAAGGTAATGGGGATTTGAATTGGGTTCCTCATGCCTATACAGCAAGTACCCGTCTACCCGAGGAACCACCTCCCCAGCCCTGAGCAATAAATTCTCAATTTTTTTTATTTTATTATTTTTAGGTGTCCTTGTTTGCATGTGGGCACATGAGGTAAGTGCCCCTGGAGGGTCAGATCTCCTGGAGTTGGAATTCCAAACAGTTGTGAGCCACCTGAAGTGGGTGCTGGGAACTGAACTTGGGTCCTCAGCAAGTACTCTTAACCATTGAGCCATCTCTCCAGCCTTACACAGTCAGCTCTTACTGAGATTCTATTGTGTGGAAAGCCCGTGCCCCATGCTCTGTCTTAGAAAATATATTCAAATCCACTTCATTTGTGTGCAAAGTTTAAAGGAGGAGGAAATGGCCTGAGCTGGGGGAGAGCAGGGAGCAGTCTCACCCTCTAAGTTATCATCTCTCCAGGCTCAGGCAGTGGATACAGGTATTTGGGAGGAGAGACACGTAGTACCAGGAAAAGGCCCTCACAGACGCCTGGTCATATTGGTCCGGCCTTCCCATCGCTCAGAAATTAAGACATTGGTCAATAAATGCAAAAGCTCTGGGCGTGAAGCTGAACACACCCAGGCCCCTCGGTGTGAACCCTGGGTGTAGCCTCAGCATCCAGGACCGGCCAGCATTACAGAAACTAAGCCAGCAAGCGAAAGCAGTTTCCACAATGACACGCTCAAACGCCAGAAGGCCACTTGTGCATAGCTGGGGCTTGGTTCTTGTTGTTTTTGTACTATTTGTATGTGTGTGTGCACCTGTGTTAACACGTGTGCACTTGTATGTGCTGGTGCCTGTGGAGGCCCGAGTTCAATCCCAAGTGTCTTTCTTGATTACTCTACCTTTTACAACCTTTTCATTTGTTTATTCTTGCACATGTACATGGACTCAAAGATGTGCCAAGGCATACACGTGGAGGTCAGAGGGGAACTTGAGGGCGTTGGTTCTTCACCATTTGGTCCTGAGGACTGAACTCAAGTTAGCAGGCTTGACAGCAAATACCTTTGCCTGCTAGGCCATCTTGACAGCCCTCCTTAGATTTTTGAGGCAGATCTCTCACTGAACCTGGATTCCTTTGGCTTGATTGGTTGGCTAAGCAAACCCCAGGGACCCTCCTGTCTCTGCCTCCCAACTCTGGAGTTACAGGAAGCTACCATTCCTTCCTGTAGAAATGCATCAATGCGTCAATGCACTCTCAGCAACATCTTTGCTAGTGGAGCCATCTCCCAGCCCCACCCCCTTTAAAAAACAGAATCTCTTTTAACAATCCTCCTGCCTCAGCCTCCCAAATATTGAGATTACAGGTGCCACTAATATAAATTTAGGATATACGTGAATGGAAAAGTAACACAGAACTTCAAAGGCTATGCATATTATAATGACTCCATGCACAGCAACCATGACTGAATCCGGGCTGGGGTCTGGGTGTCAAGAGGAGTCATGCCAAGAAAAGAGATTCAGTAGAACTGGTAGGACCCGGGAAGTGGACACAATCTTAGTAGTGGTGGCCCTGTAGGGAAGATAGTTCAAATTTTTAAAGCACTGTGAATGTGACTTTGTTTTGTTTGAGTTTTTCTTTTAGAGATGGAGCCTCACTCTACCCCTGGCTTGTCCTAAATTCAAGGTACTCTTCCTGCTTCCGCCTTCTGGGGGGGGTGACTTTGTTTTAAGCAGAATTTACTTTTCTATTGGAAAAGTGATGAAGAGACACTTGGTGATGCTATGGGATGTCAATCATCTCCAGGAAAGACATCTGGGAACAGCTGGATGCCCCCATGGAAACAAGAGGGACACTTCCCCTGTGCTGGAGGAGCAGTTTGGTCCCCATTCTGTTCTTTGTTAAGGGGAGCCTGGGGAGCCTCTGTGCTGACTGTGATGCCCTATCCCAGGGCTCTGTGGTGGGGCCTCTGGCTAAACCCCAAGGTTGCCAGCTTTGTTCTGCTGTGTAAACAAACAAGGTGGGGCTTTGTGGGGACTGTGCAGGGGAGGGGGAGGGGTGCATTGTGGCTGTGCTGAGCCTCCTAATTAGTGATGGTTTTGTTACTTGGCTTCAGCCTGCTCTCTGGCTTTAATCTGGATTTGCTGAAATCTGACAGGCCCTGCAATTTTCTCCACACCCTATGCCTTCTTGCCCCTCCTCTGGGTTCTGGGGCCCAAAGCTCCAGGCTTTGCCGGGTAAGGCTGGAGGTCAGGCTGTGTGGACTCTTCTGGACCCTCTGACCTGACCCCCTACAGGGACGGAAGTATGGGAGCACAGCGGTATTAATGGAAGCATGGGAGCACAGCGGTATTAATGGAAGTATGGGAGCACAGCGGTATTACCACTTTTTGGAACACAGCAGACTAACTCAGGCAAGCTCTGATGTGATCCTGAATCCTGGTTCCAGAAGGCACCGGGGTTCCAAAGGGAAGCAGGGTCTAGTCAGGCATTTTTGGGCTTAGATATGCTATTTAATGGACAATGGCAATGGCCAAGTTCTGGAACTCTTTAAGCATCTTTCTTCCATGCATTAAAAACAGGACTATGGGCACAGGCGGGCAGAGCAAGTCCTGTGGAATCAATACTGGCAAATGCAGCCAGGACCTACCTGGTGATTTAGGAAGACAGTGGAGTGACCTCTGGGGCATTGTCACCTTCTCTCTTCTTCCCTGTCAGTAGGAAAATGCCACTTCCCCACCTTGCTGTCCAGAGCTGGTGTGCCTGACCCCAAAAGGTCACATCAAAGAAGGCTGCTTTGGGGACTTTTGCAGATCTACTGAGTCCCTTATCCTCTCTGTGTTCAGCGCTTTCTCTGCCTCCACCCTAACACACACACACACCCTCACTCACACACACACACTCCCTCACACACACACACTCCCTCACACACACACACTCCCTCACACACACACACTCCCTCACACACACACACACACACACACACTCCCTCACACACACACACACACACACACTCCCTCACACATACATACACTCCCTCACACACACACACACACACACACACACACACACTCCCTCACACACACACACACACTCCCTCACACACACATATCCCCTCACCCCCTATACATCCCTCCCCCACACACACGCACATGCACACATCACACACACACATATCCCCCTAAGCCCCCATGCACACACATCCCCATACACACAAAAACCAAGCTCCTTAGGAACAGGCTCTCTGTAGAGAGATGGTACCCAGAGAAATAGAGCCGCTGCTCACCTGGAGCGGGCCCTCCGGAGCTGGCCGAGGGGAAGAATCCTCTTTCTGTTTTTGACAGAAACCCAACTCGAGCAGAGATGTTGCTTTTTTGTTTACAGGAGGGGATGGAGACCTATGTGGAAGAAAACACACTCCATGGTTCAGTATCTGCTCCCTTTCTGTCCTTGTCACCCTGACAGGACAGGTGACAAACATGAGCCAAATTAAAACCCGTCCTTCTTCGGAGGAAACGGATGTGAATTGAAAAGGGGACACAGGCCTTTACCATCTACTTAGCCCAAGTGGTCTGTGACAAGGATGAATGCATGCGGCACACACACATGGACACACACAGGCTCGAATACACACACACAGGCCCACCTAGGCAAAGCCAGAGGAGAATGGCTAGGAGGGAACACTGGTCTCTGGTCCCTCTTCTGCCTGGCTGAGGCTGTGTGGCCCTGCTCAAGTGGTCTAATCTCTGAGCTGAATTCTCTCTGTGTCTGTAAAATGCATCAGATGACCCTGACTCTACTAGTTTTAGAGCGTTGTGGGCTGGAGATCCCACCACCAACGGTCTAGAGAAAGTTGCGTTTTTTTTGTTTGTTTGTTTGTTTCTTCTCAGTGCTGGATTCTTGTGCACCATGGACCAGCTGTACCCTTGGGGAGGTGTTTTTACTGAGTGTGTGGTGTGATGCTGTTACAATGTGTTTGCATTTCTTTTGCTGTCATTTTATCCTACCCAGTTCATCCTACCCAGTTCACGTCCTCATGCCTCCCAATCTGGTCCCTGGCTGCATTCTTCTCTGTTCAAACAGTGCTCTCTAAACATGGCATCTGGGGTGCACTGAGTCCTATCGTTCAAGATTATGATCAGATCTGCCGTCACTCTCTTCTCTCTGCTTTTCTGGATGGACCAGTAGTTAAGAATTCTGGCTGATCCACACAATATACCTATGAGAGTGTCCACATGTTCAGAACTCTAAAAATGATGGCGGGGGGGAGGTTGAATCTCCGGGGCCTGAGATCATTCTTCTGTTATGCACGAATCACAAATATTTGAAGTGCCCATTTGTAGTCAGTCTCCTGTATTGTTAGATAACAGAAGCAATAAAAATTGTGCCCAAGTACTCTGGGAATATTTGCTGAATGAGTGAAACTATTTGCTGGGGGAGGGGCTGGGATGGCTTGATTCTCCCTGATACTTCTTTGTTTGAAGAAAAAAGTTTCTTGAGAAATGCAGGTGGCATTTTGATTTTGTGCTGTCAGAGGTGGAGGAATGTAGCCGTTCCCAGGATCCTGAAGGCAGGTTGCATGCAGAGAGCTCTCACACAAAGGCCAGATGGGCAGGCTAATTACTGGACAGGAGAGGACCGGGCTCAGAGAGAAGATAATAACAGCCCCACAGCAAAGGACTCCAAACGAGAACTCGGGCTGAGGCTGGACAAGCTGCTCATGGCACAGCATGGCTAACGGGATTATGGCCTTCGGGCTCCTTGCCTGATGCCGCCACCATTGTTCTCCAGGTTGGGGAAAAGCCTCCTGCAGACAAAACAGTTCCCTGGCTTTGTTCTTTACCCAGACAGAAAACCTGTGGAAAACGGGACATTTTTGTATACCTGTGAGTCTACAGGAAGATTTCACCATTAGACTAAGAAAACACTCAGCAGGTTAAAAAAAAAAAAAAAACGACCAAAGCTGAGTTACTGAGACAGCATGGAGAGGAGAGGAACTCCAGGTGTAGCTAAGTAGAAAATACACCTGGACTCTGTGCAGGTGACTCCAAACAAAACTTGGGAGGTGTGTGTGTGTGTGTGTGTGGTGTGGTGTGTGTGTGTGTGTGTGTGTGTGTGTGTGTGTGTGTGTGTGTGTGTGTGTGTGTGTGTGGTGTGTGTGTGTGTGTATGTGTGGTGTGTGTGTGTGTGTGTGTGTGTGTGTGTGTGTGTGTGGTGTGGTGTGTGTGTGTGTGTGTGTGTATGTGTGGTGTGTGTGTGTGTGTGTGGTGTGTGTGTGTGGTGTGGTGTGTGTGTGTGTGTGTGTGTGTGTGTGTGTGTGTGTGTGTGTGTGTGTGGTGTGTGTGTGTGTGTAGACTCTGAAGGAACTACACCTGGCCTTAGTGACATTTGCCTTGGGAACCCACATTATAAGGGAACTGGCATGGGGCAGGAGGGATGAGCAGTTAAGAGCACATACCACTCCTGCAGAGGACCAGAGTTTGGTACCCAGCATCCACACTAAGTGGCTCATTACCTACTGCCTACAACTCCAGCTCCAAGGGATTGATGCCTCTGGCCTCCAAGGGTACCTGCACTAAGGCACACATACACTGTGCCCCTCCCACACACATACTTTTTAAAAATAAGATTTTTTAAGAGAGAGAAGTAGAATTACAAGGCAGTAAGTTCTACTCTGTATGCTGGATTTCTACAGGACTTAATTACATATTATTCAAAATCATGCGTTATATTCAGTCACTTTGAAACATTCATGAACGAAATCCATGTACTCTTGGGGTTGGGTATTGGCTTAGCCATTAAAAGGATTGCCGAATAAACATAAGAACCCAAGTTCAAACCCCCAACACTCAGCATAAAAAGTCAGGCACAGTGGTACACATCTGGGGGAGGCAGAGACAGGAGGGTCCCTGAGGCTCATTGGACAGCCAGTAGTGTGGACCCTTTCTCAAAACAAAAATTAGTAATAATAAAGGTAGACATCGATAGAGGAAGCCATCTGATGCCTTCACATGTGCACACACACAGGTATACAGACACACATACAGGTCCACACACAGGTACGCACACCACACACACACACACACACACACACACACACAGCTGCACACACACATACACACATAGCTGCACACACATACACACACACATACAGCTGCACACACAAGTGCACATACACAGAGCTGCACACATGGGTGCATGCACACACACAGCTGCACACACAGGTACACACACACACACACACATAGCTGCACACACACATAAAGCTGCACACACAGGTGCAAACACACAGGTGCATACACACAGCTGCACACACACATACACAACTGCATACACAGGTGCAAACACACAGCTGCACACACACAGCTGCATACAGCTGCACACACAGGTGCACACACACAGCTGCACACACAGGTGCACACACATAGCTGCACACACAGGTGCACACAGCTGCACACACACACAGCTGCACACACAGGTACACACACACACACACACATAGCTGCACACACACATACAGCTGCACACACAGCTGCACACATAGGTGCACACACACACAGCTGCACACACACAGCTGCACACACAGGTGCACACACAGGTGCACACAGCTGCACACCACACAGCTACACACACACAGCTGCACACACACACACACATACACAGCTGCACACACAGGTGCACACATACACATACAAAGCTGCACACACAGCTGCACACTCACAGCTGCACACACACAGCTGCACACACACACACACACACACACACAGCTGCACACACAGGTGCACACACACCACGTATGTAGAAAGTAAAAAATTCTGGTCTGGACCTCGGTCTTTCGCAGAGACACAGCTGTATGGGCCCAGAGGTCACTCATTTGATGACAGATATTTAACACACGTTGCTGTGTCCAGGGCCCAGTGCAGCAGTGTAAGCATGCAGCTGTCTGCCTGCTAGTGCAGAGAGTACTGGAAACATTCAGACAAAGTTCAATCTATATCACCCTTCTGCTGCAACCAAGGGGTTCCGGGAGGGAGCTCACAGGTCAGAGCTGTGCCTGTCTCCACAGAGGGAGCTCACAGGTCAGAGCTGTGCCTGTCTCCACAGAGGGAGCTCACAGGTCAGAGCTGTGCCTGTCTCCACAGAGGGAACTCACAGGTCAGAGCTGTGCCTGTCTCCACAGAGGGTGCTCACAGGTCAGAGCTGTGCCTGTCTCCACAGAGGGTGCTCACATGTCAGAGCTGTGCCTGTCTCCACAGAGGGTGCTCACAGGTCAGAGCTGTGCCTGTCTCCACAGAGGAAGCTCACAGGTCAGAGCTGTGCCTGTCTCCCAGGTGGCCAGGGTCTGGTTCTGAATGCATATATCTATGCAGATTGTTCTCGGACCACACAATTCCTGTCCCCTGCAAGCCTAATAGCCTCCTATCTGGAACCACACTGCAGTCTGGAACAGGTGTTCTAGAAAATTCCTCAGGGTATGTCTCACCCTTCCCAGTCCCCATCAGGACTCCCCAGGACACAGGGAACAAAGTTCAGACCCTCCCCTGGGGTCTTCAGTGACATGCTAAGGTAGCTACAATCAGCCCTGGAAACATGACTGATCCAAATTATGACAGGCATAAATAGCAGATGCACAATGAACTGCAAAGGCTTCAAAGGAGACAAGGGTCCTCCTGGAATATCTCACTAATAATCTTATATCAATATGTAACTGATGTCAAAACAAAATGTATTGTAAAACCTAATATTTATAATTACAAGATGTTACAAAAGTTACCTTCACCTGATCCTTTTTAGTACTATATACCACTATTAAAAATTTCTAAATGACACAGCTGTCCTCCAGTTACTAAGGCCCAGTGCTGACCCAGCAGGCACCACCCCTGCTCTGAGCACATGACGGTTCACTGGTCCAGTTCACTGGTCATATAGGGTGAGCAGGAGGTCTGTAAACAAACGTGACTTACAAATCGAGTTTCAGAAGAACTTAAGAATGAGGTGTCTGAGACCAAAGCCCTTCGAAATGCAGCCCTTTTGGGCTCACATCTTCTGTGTGGGATTGTGGTCACACCCTGGATTTCAGGGTGCTCACGGGGGTGTGGGGTCATGCTCTCCATGGCTTTTACATAGCCCCTAAAGCAGGTGTCCCTGAATCCATTGTTTAGTGGTGGCTCCACACACCCCATGACTAGCCAAGGACAGCACACCTCCTTCCCTGGGTTACTGCAGACCTGTGTGCCTGGTGCTGTACTCATTCCTCAACCTCGATTGTTCCCATAAGTATCTTCATCAAGTCTGGAAGATGAACATGTATCCCCCCACGATACAGATCAACAACCCGCATCCTGAAAAGGCTGGTGGAGAGTGAGCAAGGCACAGGGCCCGGCAGAATGGAGACCTGCGCCAGAGCTTCCTGTTGTGGGATAAACTTTTTGTACACTGCGAAGATGTGTCACCATTTTACCTTGCTAGGCACCTTGTGACTGGTTTAATAAAGGGCTGAATGGCCAATAGCTAGGCAGGACAGGATAGGTGGGACTTCTTGATTGAGAGAGGAACTCTGGGAAGAAGAGAGGTGGGATTCACCAGGCAGATGCAGAGCAAGCGGGGCACATAGTGCTGAGCAGAGGTAACGAGCTACACGGTAGAACGTAGGTTAATATAAACGAGCAAATTTAACTTCGAAGAGCTAGTTGGGAACAAGTCTAAGCTGAGACTGAGCTTTTGTGCTTAACAAGAAGTCTGTGTCATTATTTGGGAGCTGGTGGAGCGAAGAAAGTCCGACTACTGCTTCCTACAGGCATCATTTCCCACCCATTCCATTCTGCTCAGAGCATTGCTGCTCACACACACACACACACACACACACACACACACACACACACACACACACACACACACACACGGTCCCAGACACCTTGAGTCCAAGCACTGAGGGGGCAGACAGGTGAATCTTTGTTAGTTCAATGCTAGCCCTCACTACATAGTAAGTTCCAGGACAGCCAGAGTTACATAGTGAGACCCTGTCTCAAAAAACAAAAATGTAAAAAGAAGCTGCGTTTTCCTTATTAAATTCTAGAGAGAAAACGAATAGGGTCAGCAGGTGAAACGGTATTTACCTGTATGACAGACAGAAAAACGCTCTTCTAGAGAGGTGAGTGGAAGAAGACGGCTTACTGCAGCTCCCTGCCGCCCTCTACTGTTGCCCAACCTTCAGATTCTTGCCTTACCCTCGGTCTCCCCTCTCCATCCCCATCCCCACAGTGCTCACTGGCTGACCCTCTGTGTTCAAGCGCTGTCTCTCCAAGCCTCACACCCTTCCCTGAACACTGGCAACACAGCCTTTTAACATGGGCACCGGACAAAGGCAGGCGATGCCCTTACATTGTAATGGTTTGGGGCAGGGGTGTCAGATTTGACCACTCTCATGAAGCTTGGCAGCTGGAACATGCTGGAACAGGAATTGCTGAAGTCCTTCTTGGAAACCAACTCTGAGCGGATGGTGTATGCATTGGCAGCAGGATATTTAGAAATGTTGTTGCCCAGCCGGGCACACTAAGGAAGAAGGAAAAGAATCAGCTTTGCCAAGTGACCCGGGGGCCGTGAAGACAGAGCAAAAGAAAAAGACGGTGACCACGGTCCATCACTATTTGGTTGCTTGCTTGCCTGTTTGCCTGATTGTTTGTTGAGTCAGGGTCTCACTCTGTAGCCCAAGCTGGTCTGAAGCTTCTGTAAGCTCAGGCTGGCCTCAGACTTTCAGTGTGCCTCCTGGATCACCCTCCCCAGTGCTGGCGTGCTGGGCAATAGCCACCATGCCCAGCTTATAAGCATTTTCCCCCTAAGAGGCGAGACTGTAGCAAGTAACAGTGGTAATTGGATCTTGGGCTTTGAGCACTCGCTCTGGGGAAATGCAAGTTCAGACCCATTCCAACTTCTGTAAACTAATTTAAAGTATTCGTCATCTGTTTGGGACCTGGAGAGAGTGATTTTTCCCAGCAATGCATTTTCACTGCACCCTGTTCCAGGCCACTTCCATCTGCCTCATCAGCTGTGGGGTGAGTCCTGTGATAGCCAGGGTTAGACTGGTCCCAGTGGTGTCTACAGGGAGCTGCTTCAGATAGCTTAAAGGGGCAGGACTAGTCACGAATGCCTCCCATCCCTAGCATATTACTGTTTTCATGCCAGGTGTGGTGGCACACACCTGTGGTCCAGAATTTGCGAGGCAGACAGGAAGACAATAAGTTTGAGGCTAGCCTGGTCTACACAGCGTGCCGCTGTCTGAAAAAACAAACAAACAAACAACAACAACAAAAAAAAAAAAAAAAAACACCAAGAACCACAAATCCTAGCATGCATAAAATCCCTAAAATACTTGCATTTCAACAGAACTAATTCTGCCCCTTCCGGAAACCGTGATAAACTATTTTCAGTTCAAAAACAAACACAGTGTTTGCCATATGAATGGGGGTAAAAGCCATAGAAACTCGATGATAACATCTCCTTGCCCTATGACAGCATGGCTAGTATTAGGATCTGATAAAACAAAAAAGTTCCCACAATTTTACGGTGAAAAGCTTGGGAACACCGCCCTGGGTTTCTCTACTCAACAGAGGTCAATGGAACCCAGGCACAGGAAGTGGGGGAAGCTGTGAGTGACCTTTACCTCCCTCTCCCCACGGCTGGGAGGGCTGGGTGGCATGGGGGTGTGGGTTTCACCAGAAGCCAGGCAATCCTCATCTGGATTCTGACCCTGGGTTCGAGTTCAAGCCCTAGCTGCAAGTCCCTTCAGTGTTCTCAGCAGCAACGACTATGCCGCCGGCGCAGCCTTCACTTTCTGGCCGCTTGTTTACGGAGGATTTGTTGTTGCCTTTGGTTTGTACAACTGTGAGCACCAGACATTATGGCCAGTTCACCGAAGCAGAAACTCAACTACTAATAAATCAGTGTGGACCACCGTCTTCAGCAAGGTGACCCAGATCAGTTACGACATTTGAAAGAGAAATGTGTCAGGAGGCACAGTCCTGAAGGGACAGCAAATGTTTTCCACCCTGGTATCTTTTTTGCCTTCAGAGACTTACTGCTTTTATGTTTGGGAGTGGGGAGGAGTCAGACCCCACACTGGCCCTTGACAACTTCTCTCCAACACACACTAACTCCTCCAGAGCCACCACGCCACTGTGTGACCCAGAACGACCACCAAAGTCCCCACCTGCCTGCCTCATGTAGCTTCCTGGTCAAAGCTGTAGAAGATTCTAGAACAAAAACTTGGAGTACCTTAATGTGCTTTATATCATTTAAACTTTGAGAGACAAGCCTTCTCAAAGGGTTGGGTGTTGCCCTGACAACCACCAGGAAGTGTGTAGAATTTATAGGCCTGTGGACATTTTTGGCAGCCTCACCCCAATCATACTTCTCTGGGCCATTGTGATCTCCCTCTGAGGTGGGTGATTTTAATTCCTCAAGTCTCAGGACACAGAGTGGGGGAAAGGCTCTCTGTCCCTCAGCTGGTTTGGACAGACACTAGAGACCATGTGGAGCCTACAGTCAGGTATTACAAACCACTTGAGACCCCCTTCCCAAGAATAAAGAAATGCAAGTATTTAAGAATATAAAGCTAGGACTAGGAGAGGCAGCTCAGACATTCTAGCACTCTCCAGAGGACCTGGATTCCATTTCTAGCACCCACATCAAGCAACTTAGACCTGCCTATAACTGCAGTTCCTGGGGACCTGATACCCTCTGCTGGCCTGTGCAGGTCCCTGAACTCATGTACACACACATACACACACACACACACACACACACACACACACACACACACACACACACACCACACACACACACACACACACACACACACACACACATACATACACACACACACACACCACACCACACACACTTCAAAACCAACCTTTTGTTTTGTTTGTTTTTGAGATATGGTTTCTTTGTGTAGTCTTGGTTGTCCTGGAACTCACTCTGCAGACCAGGCTGGCCTCGAAATCACATAGACCCACTTGTCTCTGCCTCCCAAGTACTGGGATTAAAGGCATGTGCCACTGCTGCCCAGCTTCTTTAAAACAAAAATAAAATATAGGGGGCTGGAGAGATGGCTCAGCAATTAAGAGCACTACCTGCTTTTCCAAAGGTCCTAAGTTCAATTCCCAGAAACCAACCACATGGTGGCTCACAACCATCTGAAATGAGATCTAGTGTCTTCTTCTGACCTGCAGGTGTACATGGAGGCAGAACACTGTATACATAATAAATAAGCCCTTTTAAAATTTTCATTTTTAAAAAAACAAGAAATATAAAGCTGAAGTCTCACACCAGAGGGAGGGCAGCCCCTACATCTCCTTTCTTCTGGCTATTTATTTATTTATTTATTTATTTACTTATTTATTTTTAAGAAGTAAAGGGCCTGGTGGGAGTCTACACTTCAGATATTTCCATGCCTTCTCTTCTGGATGGATAGCAGAATCATTTGAGAGTCACCACTGGTGAAGCCTGGTGGGGCCCTCACTGTGTCACTGTGTCCCTAGTTCAGCCTCTTGTTGGCACCAAGAAGGAATGGCAGTACACTGTCTGGCAGAGGAGCTCCCAGAGAGCACCTGGGCGTTTGGGGCGGTCTGGAGGGTGACTCAGGGGGTGACGGTGCTAGCTCATGGCCTGTTCTGCAATTTCAAAATCTTTCTCACTGCACTTTGCCCAGAGCCTGCAGGGAGTCTCTGAGGCAACCGGGACCTAGGAGGGTGACGTGCTTGAGGTCACATCCAGGCCCCACAGCTGAGTCAGGATGAGGTCTCCCCGTGGTTCCTGCCGGGGCATGAGATGTGGCACTTCATTGACAGTAGCTTTGGGGTCTTTTTCCTGACTGGGAGCTAAAGGCCTGGTTATCCTGTGACTTTGCTGAGGGCTCAGAAATCATGAGCCTACACTCCAAAGTCAGTCTGCTCGTGAATATTCCACTCAGCCAGCCCAACTCTCTACAAGAGTTGGCTGCATTCACTGGGCTGTAAATGGTCCCTTTGTGTGAAAGTAATAGGAAAACTAGCCCCAGTGCGGGGCATCATGTAAATCCATGCAAGAGACTGTCATAACTTTTAAAGGGACAAGCAGGTGGACTCTGGCTCTGGTTTGTCCTTCCCTGTTCTACCTCTGGTGACCTTGCTCTGGCTTGGCTCTCTCCCTTGCTTGATTCCCTTAAGGATGAGGCCATAGCTTAGCGATACAGCCTTGGACGTCATTCTGAGCACACACACACACACACACACACACACACACACACCAAAATAAAACAGAGGAAAGCTGCCTTCACCAGAGTCTGCTCGGCCTCACTGGTACTTCCTTTATGTATTTGACTGCAAGATAAAGTCCCCTGTGGCACCGTGAAGATTCCTGTGTTTCAGGCCCATTCTCTCTCTCTCTCTCTCTCTCTCTCTCTCTCTCTCTCTCTCTCTGTGTGTGTGTGTGTGTGTGTGTGTGTGTGTGTGTGTGTGTGTGTGTCTCTCTGTGTATCTCTCTGTTTCTCTCTCTGTCTCTCTCTGTCTTTCTCTCTCTTTCTCTCGCTCTCTTTCTCTCTCTCTTTCTCTTGCTCTTTCTCTTGCTCTCTCTCTGTCTCTCTCTCTGTCTCTCTCTGTGTGTCTCTCTCTCTGTCTCTGTCTCTCTCTTTCTCTCACTCTCACTCTCTCTGTCTCTCTGTCTCTCTCTGTCTCTCTCTCTGTCTCTCTCTGTCTCTCTCTCTGTCTCTCTCTCTGTCTCTCTCTCTGTCTCTCTCTCTGTCTCTCTCTCTTTCTCTTGCTCTCTCTCTGTCTCTCTCTCTGTCTCTGTCTCGCTCTCTGTCTCTCTCTGTCTCTCTCTCTCTGTCTCTCTCTCTCTGTCTCTCTCTGTCTCTCTCTCTGTCTCTCTCTGTCTCTCTGTCTCTGTCTCTCTCTTTCTCTCACTCTCTCTCTCTGTCTCTCTCTCTGTCTCTCTCTCTGTCTCTCTCTCTTTCTCTTGCTCTCTGTCTCTGTCTCTCTCTCTCTCTCTTCCTCTTGCTCACTTGCTCGCTCGCTCTTTCCTTCCCTGTGTGTGTGTGTGTTCCTCTTTAGTATCAGAGTTCTGCTCTCTCACCCCACATGACCCATTTCAGGCCATCATCTTTAGTAGGAGTACTCCCATCCTCCATGCCATCAAACTGTCCCCTAGTTTCTATTTTGGTCTTTCCAATTTCCCAGTTATTTGAACAACCTATTTATATGAAGCAAGTGTTAAAAATCACTTTGGGGCAGGACACCGCAGTTTCCCTGGCATGCCTAAAAGCCCCAGGAAGACAACTGCCTCTTGTGCTCGACAACCAAGTTCTAGCTTTCACCCGGCCTCATCCATATACATCCATGGGGACAAACGGCCTAATGACACAGGCTCAGATTCAGCTTTGTGAATTCACAGGAAGTGGACCTTTGGAGAAAAAGGACCAGCCATCCACCATGTCACTGCACAACGAACAGAGGGAATGGCTGAGCATCTAACACCCAAGGGCTCTCACCGTGGAGGGGAAAGTGCAGGTCCCTCTCTTGGAAAGAGAGACACTGTTGAACACTGGAGACTGGTGGATGACGTTGTAGAACCCAGGGCCTGGGTTGTCTTCCTGAAAAGGACAAGAATGCGGTGTCATTGGGCACGGCAGCTTCAACACGCTTTTCCGCCAGCTTCCATCCATTAATGCTAAGCCTTCCTCTAATCCTACAGAGCAGGCTCCATCCTTCCTCTAATCCTACAGAGCAGGCTCCATCATCTTCAGGGGTGACAGGCTCACTGCACCATTTCTCTGACTTGCCCAATCTGTATCTCAGTTACCAGTGGGCGGGGCAGGAATCCTGATTCGGGTCAGGTCTCCCACAGCCCTCGCTCCTTCCACTAAGTCCCCATCCTGAGTTCTAAAGGACAGTTTTTTTGGGGGGGTTGTTTTTCATGTCATTAGGGAAATGTGCCAGTGTGCATGTCAGCCTGTAAGGACTGACTGGGTCAGCCAAACCCGAGGTAAAGGGAGGGTGACCGATTTCATGGTAGCCACACCCACCTGACTCAGCTTCCTCCTGAGGCCTTAGAGAAGGGACACCAGGGAGTGTGTTTGTTTATAAAGCAAAATGAAACAAAAACAACCTTCATTCCAAATGAGGCCATCTTGAACTTGGAGACAAAATCAGGTGAGACCATGGGGCCCAAGGGCAACTTGTGACTGGGGTACAGGGAGCAGGCAGCAGAAGCTGTGATCAGAGCTACTCCACTGCTGCAAGCTGCCTGGGCTTCCAGAAGCTTTCAGCTTGTTTCTGACGCTAGTTACTAAGGGACACCAGGGTTGACAGAAGCTGGAGGAGCAAATGGCATGAAATGAGGTGATGCTTCATTGCTGGGGCAGCTTCCTGGGTCCTGCCCGGTGCTGGGAGCTTCTTAAAGCTCATCCTCATTTTTGCCATCACCCAACAAGGAAGGGATTACTGTCCCCATTTCACAAATGGGTACATGCAGATGAATTTGTCCCAAGTCCAAATGCTGAGCACATGGAATGTATCATTGGAAGTAGGCCTGTCACCAGAGCCACCCAAGGAAGTAGAACCTGGGCCTGTAGAGCCACAGCCAGTAAGCAGTGAACCCCAGATTTGAGCCCATGGACCCAGATTCCAGAGTTTGCTATCTCCACTCAGACACAGATACATCCTAACTGTTCTGTCCCTGCTGCTTTACCTAGGTAGACTTTGAGGCACCACTCATGTCTTCCACAACTTTCCAGGCTGGAGAGTGGGGACAGAGTGATTGAAGCTCATTATAAAGACTTTTTGGATCCCATTCCCTAGGGTGGGATGCCTTGCTGAGCTTTGATACAGGGAGGAGGGGCTTGGACCTGCCTCAATTTGGCATGCCAGACTTTGTTGACTACCCAAGGAAGGTCTTACCCCCTCTGAGTAGTGAATGGGGGGATGGAAGGGAGGAGAGATGGAAGAAAGGGAGGGAGGGGAACTGGGGTTGGTATATAAAATGAAAAATAAATTTTAAAAAAGCATAGAGACATAGGTACTGTTAGCAGAATCTTGGGGCTGTGTGTGTGTGTGTGTGTGTGTGTGTGTGTGTGTGTGTGTGCTCATCAGACAAGCAGAGGGAGAACAGAGGACACAGCCAAGAGTCAGAAGCAGGACACTGCAGGTGCAGGAGGGAAGGACCACAGAGGGGGAAGGGCCACTCTGCCCAGCAGCACTCTGAGATTTCACAATGGCGAGCTCGCCGAGTCTTCACTGGGAAACTGGGAAGATGGGGTCAAAAGAGAGATGACCTAATGCTGCCCAACCAGCAGAAATCAGAGTCAGAATTGGAGCAGCAGACTTGCTCCAGTCTCCTTACAGTCTGAGAGTCTCCAAACACAGACACCAACTGCCTCTCAGATGAGATAAAAGAAAAGCCCTTCCCCACGGTTGTGAGTTAGGAAGTCTGTCCTCTGTGCTGGTCATGATCTTGAATAACTTTTACTTCATTGGGCTTCAAGGTGCTGGGATCCTAGTGAGATTCCAGGGTCCCTGTCACTAGGGAAAGCTGCAGCAGGAATCACCGTGTGACATGTGACTAATCATGATGATAATGATGCAAGTGTCTTGCCTGCATGTACATATGTGCCTGGTGCCTGCGGAGGCCAGAAGAGGGTATGGGAACTAGAACTGGAATTACAGACAATTGAGTTGCCATTTGGGCACTGGGAATCAAACCCAGGTCCCCTGGAAGAGCAGCCAGTGTTCCATCTGCTAAGCCAGCTCTCCAGCCTTTGTTATGTGACTCTTACAGGTATGAGCAGTGGGCAGGGAAGATATATCTCTAGCTCCTAGTCCATCTGCACACGCCCACTGTTCTGACCCAACCTACCCACTCAAATTAAAATGGCAAACAGCAAATAGCTGTTTTTGCTTAAGTATAGCCCATAAGGTATTTGGGACATACTTATGCTAAAATAGTTACCTATCTGCAATTCTAGTTTATCCAAGCATCCAAGCATCCATGCTTTCCTTTGCTGAATCTGACAACTCTACTGGACATCCATCAGCTGGGTCAGACTGCAAAATGGCTAAAGGAAGGCCATGGCAAATGGGAATAGGGCTGTTTAGCCTGGGAGGATGAAATTTGCTCTTGATGAAGGTCCAAAAAAAATCTCATGGGAGAAGCATGCTGGAGCTGGCCTGTAAAGGGAACCGTTAAAATCCCCACGGTGTCACTGAAATGGGTCACCGGAGGCATGTTTACACTGGAGAAATCACCCAAAGCTGCAAGGGAGGGAAGCGCTGGATTACATAACACCACAGGTGCAGAGGAGCAGATGCAGAAGGTCCCTGTGAGGCTGCTGGATGTGGGACAGGACACTCAGGGTGGGCAGGGTAAACCAGCTGTGGACTCAAACAACCCCTTGGTCTCCTATACGAGACTCGTCCAAATAATCAGAATAGAAGTAATTGTCCACCAGTCACCTCAGAGCTGGGGCCACCTTGCAGGCATGGGACTGAGTAAGCAATGGTCGGTAGACATGTTCCCCTCCTGTCACCCAGCACACAGCTTGGGTGGCACTTGGCCAGCAGCACTTGGAGGGCTCGTTGGGCTGGCAGTCTCCACAGGTACTAGGAGAGGGAGATGATCCCTATCCACCTGAGTTTGGGATGGGCCTGCAAAGGTCATGAGGGAGCTGGCATTCGGCTCCGGGGCCACGGTATCTCCCCAGCTTTTGAAGGAGGTCCTACTGCAGAACCTGGGGCCAGGCATGGCATCCTACACTGGGCTTTCCACTTGCTGTCATAAATTCCGAGTTAATCTGTAAACATAACCTTGCATGGTTTCATCGCAATTTAAACTCTGGCCCTGACTATTTGGGAGGGCAGGTCTCCTGTCATATAACCTGGTAGAGCTACCAAGTCAGTTAGTTAGCTAGCTAGCTAGGAACCTCGTTTGTTTTTGAGGTGGTTTTCTCTATGCCAGGCTGGACTCAACGCACTATACAACCAAGGATGACCTTGCACTGCTGATTCTCCTGTCTCCTGAGTTCTAGAATTGCAGGCATGGGCCAGCACACTCAATCTCCTTGTGATTTTATGAGCCACCATATTGGTGATGGGGATTAAACGCAGGTCTTCGCCCAGGGCAACGAATACTCTAAACCACTGAGCCATTTCTCCAGCCCCTTCATCAGGCAACTTAAATGATGTCCACTCAGAAGACACACTGCCCCTGTCCCACCAGCCTATGCTATTCTAATGGAAGGCAACAGGCTTTGTGACACAGAATGCAATCGTCACTCCCAGGAAAGGAGTCTAGTGTAACATTCTCATTTTTATGAGGCGGAAACAAATGCAGAGATACTAGGTGGGGCCCTTACAGCTCCAGAGCTTGGGAAACTGGGTGGGATGGAGCAGAAGCTGGGAGATGGGGAAGAAAATGTCCAGTGGGATGCTGGACAGCTTTGTCACCTAAAGGCGTGTCTCTAAAGTTAGCTGCACATTTGTAAATGATTACAAAGTGTATTCCTAGCAATCTAAATTGCCAATTTAGGCACAAGTCTGTGCAGGACCCTCACACCCCCAGCGGTGAGATTCCTTTACTTAAAATAAGTGTGTGAACAAGGGGTGTGCATGAGCCATGGCGTGAGAGTGAGTTCGGAGGACAACCCCAGGGCGTGTTCTGTTCTCCTTCGACGACGTTGATCCCAGAGACTGAACTCTGATCACTAAGTTTGTCAGGGGATACCTTCGCCCCCTGAGCCATCTCACTGGCACCCCAGGTGTGGGATCCTTTCAAGGAATATAAACTGGCCCTGAGGCTCAGTGGCTCAGCGGCGGCAGCAGCGGCACAGGTGAGTGCCTGCCTCTGAGCCACCAGGATAAAGCTGGGCTAAGTGGGTCACAGCTCCATCGTGAGCAGATGACCGGGTGTGGGCTCAGCACAGGGCGTGTGTGCCTCCTGTCTTAAGAAGGGCGGCAGGGGAGGTTTCGAATCTGTTGTTAACTTACATTGTCTCACTAAATTACTGGGTGATGCCGCGCAAGCGCATTACTTCTCCACGCTCATTTCCCCCGGGGAAAATGAGAATGACGGCACAGAGCATGGAAGGAGTGGATTCTCTGTGCTTAGGACGTGAGGAATTATATAACTTCTCAGTAATTACACAGTCTTCAAAGGCTCGGATGAAGGCTTTCCCATCAAATGGATGCAACCACATTGGAGAATTTGGAACTGAACTTGAGTGGTTTCTGCCTTTATCGATGAGGCTTGCAGTTCTGGTAGCCACGAGGGCTCCCTGAGCAGGAGACATGATAATATTTCACACGGTTCTTTGAGCTCCTGGATCAGAGTCCCAAGAACTTGCCATGTGGGATGGAGCCCCTGCAAGGAACATTTTATTGCCCTCTCTTCCTGGAGATTGTCTGTTTTGCCAAGGCCGTTCCAGAAGCATGCTGACTTTCGTCAACCAAATTTACAGCCTCGAAGACCACAAAGGCAGGTGTGGCCGGTGTGGAAAGAGCGAGAGGCTTTGGAGTGAGCTACGGCTGGGTTGAGGTCTAATTCTTTCAACGTTGATTCAGCAGATATTTATTTAGAGCCTCTTATGTGGCAAACCCCGGACTGTGTGAGGGAGGGTGGGTCACTTAACCTCCCTAAGCCTCAGTTTCCTCTTATGTTCAATGAAGACACCAAACCCTTCCTTCCTTTTAGCATTGTTCTGGGGAGCAGTGATACGATCTAAAAATGTTTTAGCATAGTAGGGATTGGTCAGTGACAGCTACTATTCTTTTTATTGGCAACTAAGCTGTGAACACCCCGGACGTGGACAGCTAACACACCGTCATTCAAGTTGATCAATGAGAACCCACACAGCAAATGGGGGAGGAGCTGACAGCTAAGATAAAGAGAAACTAGAGAAAAGAGAAAAATGCCTGAGCAAATATTTATCATCCTGGGGAAAGCTATGAGTGCTTCTAAAATATGTGTATGCTGTATTACTTACTGCGGGCTTCTTAGAACCCCGAAGAAATGAGAGGTTAAAAGAACTTAATTCACTCTCTAGTTCCTCATTCCAGCTCACAAAGAGTCCCGCTTGCGGTGAGGGCCCTGCAAAGGGTGTTCAGAGCCGGGGTCCTCCCACCCCTTCCCTGCCACCTGGGAAGGTGGGAGGGTGGCAGGCATTTGCAGAATGCAGCAGAAGGTAACTGGGACAGCTGTCCCCAAAGAAATGCTACTCTCCAAGTCCTGCTTAAAAGGAGGGAAGTGAAGTGGTGGAGAAGCTGCAGGCATGCCTGTGAGTTGCTACAGCCCCCTGCTGGTGAGAAAGGAGAAGGTCAGCCCCCAGGAATAAGTTAAATAAAGGCTGGCCCAGAAACAACCAGAACTTTCCAGACTTGTAGACCGAGATAAAAGGGGATAGAGAGAGCACAATATATTTTTAAATTGCATTTATTTATTTATTTCCCTGTATGTGTGCACATATCATGGCAAACACATGGAGATCAGAGGACAATTTTAAAAAGTATTAGCTGCTCTCCACCATGGGGTTCCAGGGCTCTAGCTGTCTTATCAACCCCCATTGTAATAATAAGATATTGTGTAAGGAAATTTTATTTTTATTGTTTTTTTAAGGAAATTTTTAATGGGGGAGTTCATCACAAACAACTATAAATTTGTTAGAAACTTGTTTACGTATGTGTTATCTGGGAGATTATGTAATTCCCTCTGATAGATCAGAGTGGGGTGAATTATATAACTTCTCAGTAATTACACAGTCTTTCAAAGGCTCGGATGAAGGCTTTCCCATCAAATGGATGCAACCACATTGGAGAATTTGGAACTGAACTTGAGTGGTTTCTGCCTTTATCGATGCGGCTTGCAGTTCTGGTAGCCACGAGGGCTCCCTGAGCAGGAGACATGATAATATTTCACACGGTTCTTTGAGCTCCTGGATCAGAGTCCCAAGAACTTGCCATGTGGGATGGAGCCCCTGCAAGGAACATTTTATTGCCCTCTCTTCCTGGAGATTGTTTTTATCTTCTACTACATACACATAGGACTTAGAAGATCTTGTGTTTTTGTTCTTTTCAAATTAAAGATAATTTTGGCTGCAGGGTGTGGTTGCACATGCCTTCAATTCAAACACACAGGAAGCCAAAGAAGGAGGAACCTAATTTCAAAGCCAGCCTGGGCTACATAGCAAGACCCCTGGTTATGTAGCCCAAGTACATAATATATGCAAAGTTCTGGGGTGAATCCCCAACACAGTAAATAGTTAGATCAATCGGTCAATCAATCAATCAATCAATCAATCAATCAATCAATTTCAGGCTGTTCCTTACCATACTGACAGTGTCTCCTTGGAGGATGGTACAGCTCCTTGAGTGATACTGCCCCCTGCTGTTCATTAGAGAAACATAACAGCTAAAATCCAAGCAGAGAATTTTGAAGGCAATGTCATTTACCTTTTTGTAATAGAATCTCCTGCTTTGGCTGTTGAATCCCCTTTTTTCTGATTCTGGGATTATTGACGTTCTGTATCTATAAGGAATGGAGGCTTGAGTTGGGTATGCAGCAGTAAAACCTAAATAAAAAAATAAGACCACCATCCATCAGCATGTGATGCTAGCTAGTGTTTGCTCAGTGCAATTGCTAGAAAGCGCTATAAGGAGTCATCCTAGGCTGGGGACGTATGTAGCTCAGTTGATAGAGTATTTCCCTAGCATGTACAAAAGCCCTGGGTTCCATCCCCATCACCACATAATACCAAGTGTGGTGGCACACACCCATACTTGCAACACTCAAGAACTGGAAGCTGGAGGATTAGAAATCCAAGGTCACCCCTTGGCTACATTTAGAGTTCAAGACCAGTCTGGAATATATGAGACACTGTCTCAAAAAAAAATAACCAAACAAATAGTTGTCCTGGTGAGCTAGCAAAAGAGAACTCAATATAGGCTATTCTTACTAGGGGCCACCAGGTTCAGGGGGTCTACTTGCCTTTGTGACACAGAAAGATACAACTTGTCTTTTTTCTATCCCTTCCTCTTGGATTCCGGCCAGAAGAAAAGTAACTTATATTGGTAGTTTAGACTTCCTCCCTGTTTCTCTACAGCACACACTGGCACATACACGCATGTGTGCACATGCATGCATACATACACACACACACACACACATGCACACACGCACACGAACATGCACGCACACACACGCGCGCACACACATGCGTGCCATGTGATGGACAGCCTGATGACATGCAGCTAAGCTCCGCGGCCAGTGTGGCATTTTCCCTACTTTTCTCTGTTCTCCTTCCTGGCAACTACTGAGAGTTACACCTTGTCTGCTTGTCTGCTCTGGGGTTTTTCTTTTAAGCGCCAATAAAATTGTCCTATTTGAATTAAAAACAAAAGTTCAATAAAGGGTCAGAGAATGGCTCAGTGGGCAAGGGCTCTTATTGCCAAGCCTGACTGCCTGAGTTCAATCCCCAAGGTTCCCTGGCGGAAGGAGAGAACCAACTCCCCAAAACTGTCCTGTTACCTCCACATGTGCTCCATGGCATGCACGCACAAAATAAACAAGTGCAATTTTTTAAAATTAAAATAGGGACTGAAGAGATGGCTTCAAGGTTAAGAGCATTGGCTGCTCTCCCAAACGACCCAGGTTCAATTCTTAGCACCCATATGGCAGCTCACAACCATCTATAACTAAAGTTCCAGGGGATCCAACACCCTTTTCTGGCCTCTTCAGACACTACATGCACATGGGATGCAGAACCAAACATATAAAATGATTATTTTAAAATTAAAATATCCAATACAAAAGAGTGAACAAACAAAGAATGAACAGATGGGACAAAAAGCAAATCATAAACAACAGACTTACACATTCGTAACCACATTAAACATTAAGTGGTCTACACATTCCAGTTAAAAGGTAGGGACTGTCAGACAGGACAAGAGAGACCCAATTACATACTGCTTACAAGAAACACATTTCAACTCTAAACCTAGAAAAAAAAAGTAAAAAGAATGAGGACTTGCAATAAGAATTTAGTTGTCAGAAATAAAGCAAGCAAGACCTGTCACACATTTAAAAAGGAAGAATGTGACTCTTGTTGGACATACGGAAATAGCTTGTTATCTTTTTGTTGTTGAAGGGACAGCCATCTTCCCATTCATTCTTTCTTACGGTTTCTTACCACCTACACGCTAGGGCCAGCAGGGCCAAAGGCAATCCATCTGATACAAGGATGGCCTTGTGGATAACACCCAGCATCTACTAATCCTTCCAGCTGCGCTCTTACGTATGAGAGTGGATATGCTGAGATTTAAATTCACTAGACCTTTCTGTATTTTGTCGCCATGCTTGTTAGGTTTGCCAAGGTCTGCAACTTTCAGGGCAGTGTTGTCTGTGTTGGCAAAGCTCTGGGCCATGTTCCGTCTGTCTGAGGAAAAGCTCAGCCCTGCATTCTTCTAGGTACCTGAAATAAGATACAGCATTTGTGGGAGCTTTCACACCGTGGTCAGCTCTGTGCTAATGGTGTTAGGTTGAGAGATTTGGTGGGGCAGAAATTGTCACCCACCAAGTGCTTTGTCATTCCAGATTCCAAGCACACAGTGCTGACAGAATTTAGGGGGCCATGCAAATTCACCCTCACTGGTGCATACAGCCACTGAGGCTTTAGATATTACTTTCATTATTAACCTAGCTTGGGCGAGATATAGTTTACAAGCAGTAAAATTCTTCAGGGGTAAAGGTATGAGTTCAAGTTCTGACAATGTGGGAGGCTGTGCTCTAGACCGCCTCGATTAAGACATTAACGCCCTCTAAAGCCTGCAAAGGTCCCATGTGCTTTTGGGGTCATTCCCCTCTGGATGAGGCATCTGCCAGTTCCTGAGCTTCCCGTCACAACAGCCCCCTTTCTACGATGTCACACAAATACTACCAACAGCAGCAGATCAACTGCTACCAACACAGTCTTCCTAGGGCTGATGAGACAGCTCAGTGGTTAGAGCAGGTTCACTTCCCAACAGCCCACACATAGGGCAGTTCAAACCGCCTGGAACTCCAGCTTCAAGGAATCAGGTGCCTGATGCAGAACATTATTTCAAGGCGTGTTACTTTTGTTCATGCTCTGGAACATTTGCTTTATGATGCAAAGATGTGTTTAATTAGATAAAATTCACCCGTAGTCAGGATGCTGGGTCAGCATCTAGCTGACAGGAAGTTGTAGGGAGGAGCCAGGTGGAGAAGAGTTTTATGAGAAAAGCAAGGGAACTTCTCGGGAACAAGAAGAGGCGAGCTAGGTGAGCTAGGTGAGCTGCTTGCTATTGGGCCTCTCTGGGAAGCAGGATTCTATCTCAACCTTTGGATCTTAGGTTCTTTAGTGGGACAGAGATTCAAATAAGTTTCCTTGGTAGCTTTAAAATAGTTGATGCCGGTAGCAGTAGACTTGCAGTTGCTTGCTAGGATAGCCATAGCTTAAAAGGCAGCAACAATTAAAAAGAAAACACAAAAGATGCCTTTTACTGGCCTCCATGGGCACCTGCATTTTACGTGCATGAACACACAACTAAAATTGTTTCTCATTTTTATTAAAAAAAAAAAAAAAGGTCCTCCTAGATTTTAATTGGCATTTCATCAAAAATTCACTGAGAATATCTTAACTTCCTTGAGTATTATGATTCATTAATATGGTGTATCTCCCTTTTTATTTTGATAAATGTATAGTTCTCAGCAGTATTTTGTACTTAGAACTGCATAGATACTACATATTTGTGACTCTCTGTGAGAGAGGGCATGTATGTACAATCATGTACATGTGAAGGTCAGAGTACAACTTTGGGCATTGGTCCTCACCATCTATTTGTTAACCGTGTTCTGCTTTCCATGGGTCCTGGGGATCCAAACTCAGGCCCCACTGGTGCTTTGTCCCATGAGCCATCTCCCCATCCTAACATAGGTTTTCTTAAATGAAACCCTAGGGGTTTCATATTCCTTCCTTCCTGTGTGTGTGTGTGTGTGTGTGCGTGTGTGTGTGCGTGTGCGTGTGCGTGTGTCGTTGTTTGTTTTTCCAGACAGGATTTCTGTGTACCCTGGCTGTCCTGGAACTGGCTCTGTAGACCAGGCTGGCCTCAAACTCAGAGCTCTGCCTGCCACTCACATTTCTTTGTCACAAAAACGGATTTTCGCAAAAGTCTTGACACAAGACTGTTTCAAAAACACAAGAACGAAACTACCTTTTGTTTTGATGCTGGGGATCGAAGCCAGGGCCCGCATGATGCCACTGATCTGCCTCCCCAGCCCCACAAAATGTTCATTTCCAACTCTCTATTTCTGGTGATTTTTATATATTGATCTTGTGTCCTCCAACTTAGCCTCAATTTTTTTTTCCAGTTCTAAAAGCTTCTTTGCAGATTAGAAATTGTAACATATACAGTCATTTGTATGTAAAGGGGTTTATTTCCTCCCTTTCTATCTGAATAGCTGTTACCTTTTCCCCTTATAACATTGCAATCCACAGGGCACCTGAAGCCACTCTGAATGGAGTTAATGAGAATGGGTATTTGCCTTAGTACAAACTTGAGTAGTTTTGCGCACAATCTTTCTATATTAATCAGGATGTTACTTAGACTTTTGTTTTTTGTTTTTCAATTGTTTGGCTCATTTTTGAGACAGGTCTCTTTATATATTAATAGCCCATGCTGGCCTAGAATTTGTGATTCTCCTGCCTCAGCCTCCTGAGTGCTGAGAATGAAGATATGACCCAACACATTTGACGCTAGGAAGTTTTTGTTGTCGTTTGATTGGTTGGTGTTTTGAGGTTGGTTCTCTCTGAGTAGCCCTGGCTGTCCTGGAACTCACTCAGTAGACCAGACTGGCTGTGAACTCAGTTCACTGTCTCTAACTGAAAGTACCGGGATTAAAGGTTAGCGCCACCACACTGGGCTAGAATTTCTACAATTAGAGCTACTTGGGGGTGATGTAGACTTCCACATCTATGTACATGATTATTAGATGGCAGTTTTCTTCTATTTTTAAAATGTCTTTGACATTTGCTTCCCAAAATGAATTTAAAAGTGTTTATTATTTCTTCTTTTTTTTTTTTTTTTAACATTACAAAGGACAATGTGATAAAGTCCATTCTCTTTCTCCACACGGTTCCCTGGGATGGAACTCAGGTCACCAGGCTTGGCAGGAAGCCCCTTTACCCGCCATTGCCCACCCCATTTCTCTTTTTATTTCCTGGCACTGGCATTATTTCTTCCTCAAATGTTTCTCAGATTAACATTATTTCTTGGAGCCAAGGCCTGATGTTTCCTTGAGGGAAGGTTTTCAATGACCAAATCCTTTTGTTCAACATTCACAGGGCTCTTCATACACAGGGCTCTTCCTGCCGCCTGTTTGTTTTGGGTTTTGTTTGTTGTTTATTTATTTTGTTTTTTGAGACAGGAGTTTTCTGTGTAGTTAGCTCTGTAGACGAGGCTGGTCTTGAACTCAGAGACCCACCAGCCTCTACCTCCTGAGTGCTGGGGTAAAAGGCATGCGCCACCACCACCTGGATAGTCTGTTTCTTCTTGAGGGAGCTAGAGAAAGTCTTCCATTTCCTCTTCAAGAGGTTCATTAGCGTAACGTTGTAGGTAATGGTCTTTGATTGTCTTCTATGTTTTTGAGACAGGGCCTAACTCTGTCTTTGCTTTGTAGACCAGCCTGCCTGTGCCCAAGTGCTGGGTTTAAAGGTGTGCACTCCTACCCCTGGCTGAATTGTCCTTTAATATCTGTGGAAATGTCCCTCCTTTATTGCTCACAGTATGATTTCATTTTATAGACTTTTGTTGTCAAGCATGATTAACCATCTTTTCAAAAGCAAACAGCTTTTCCATGACCTACCTTTCACTGGGTTTCACATACCTTTTTTTTAACTCTTAGGAGAAAACCTGGGTCACTAAACTCAGACCTCTCTTGCCACTTAGTAAAATAATAATATTTACTACCTTAAATATATCCATAGGTACAGTCTTAATGGCATCTCATATATTTTAATGTGTTACATTTTTATTTCCCTTTCAGTTTTGTTGTTATTTTCGAGATGATTTCTCTGAGTAACAGCCCTAGCTGTCCTGAATCTAGCTCTTAGACCAGGCTGGCCTTGAACTCCTGAGGCTGGGATTAAAGGCATGCACCATCACCACCTGTCAAATGTATAGCCCAGGCTGGCCTTGAACCCAGGTTCTCCGGCCTCTGCCTCCTTCAGCAAACCCTACTAGCATGCACCACCACGACCAGCCAGTTTGTTTTTGAAATGCAGAGGTCTGCTTTTTAATTTCCAAGCAGTTAGAGACTTCCCAGATGTCTTACTGTTGACTCTTCTTTTTTCCTATATTGCTGAACAGTATTTTGCATAGGTGTCAACCTGATCAAACTACTCAGCACTGGTGTTCAAGCTTTTTATGCCCCTGTTTCCTGTTTATTCGGTCAGGACCGAGGGATGTGCTGATGGTCCCTGAGCCATATCACGGTCAATTCATCTTTGTTTGGCATTCTCACCTGTATTCCACATATGTAGAAGCACTGCTAACTGCTATCTGTATACATATGATCTATATGTACATTTGAAATGCCTCTTTTTACCCCCAGTAGCATCCTGTTCTGACCATTTCTTAGTAATATAGCCCCTCCAGCTGTCTTTTGATTACTGTTAATATCTATACCTTTTCCCAGCATTTTGTCTTGAGCCAACTGTGCCTTCTATTGAAAAGTGGTTCCTTTTCTCTTTTGCACTGGAGATTTACAAGACTTTGCACTGGGCTATAAGCCCAACCCTAAATGTGTTTTCCTGTTGTTTTGGTGCTGAGCAGTGAACTCGGGACTTTTAGTATGCCAGATACACGCTTTGCCTCGGAGCTACATCCCTATCTCCTGACCCCCATGGTGGCAGGGAAGAGGTTCCCTGTAATTCTGACCTTCCCTCCTCTGTGAGCACTGTGCCTTTTTCTTGTTTGAGGAGCCGTTTTGTTTTGTTTGAGACAGGGGTGTCTGTATAGTCCTGGCTAGCCTAGAACTACTACTTATGTAGACCAAGTTGACCTTGAACTCACAGAGATCTGTTTTATGACTTTTTTTTTCCCCCAAACCCACCTAATTTCTTTTGTTGTTTTGTTCTGTTTTAGAGACGATATCTCACTATGTAGCCCAGGCTGGCTTTGAACTTCCTCTTGTCTCACTCTCTCCAGTGCTGGGATTACAAGAATGTATCACTATGACACAACAGTCTTCACCTATTTTATCTTTTCTTTTTCTTTTGACAAGATCTCACTATGCTCTGGCCATCTCACTATGTAGACCAGGCTAGCCTCAAACTCAGATCTACGAGCCTCTGCCTCCCAAGTACTGGGATTAAAGGTGCTACCACACCTCACCTAGCAAGGTTCTTGCCTTGAATTCCTGCCTTGACTTCCCTTCATGATGGTCTGTGAGCAGAATGTAAGTCCTTTCCTCCCCAAGTTGCTTTTGGACATGACCTTTGTCACAGGAGTAGAAAGCAGATCAAAACAATGGCTTGTCCCCCATAGGTCCCTGCCACTACCACTGTTGTTCTGCCTTCTGCAGTTCTGACCCCTCTGCTGCTCATTGATCTGACTTTTATGATACCATGGCATGGTTTCTACAGGGTTTTTGACATTTGGGATTCACTATATTTCCTGCATCTGGAGGTTTATGGTTTCTAGCAGATTCTGTAAACATTTTGCATTCCTCCTTCACAGTTTTTTCTGCTCCCTCCTTTTCCAAGGCGACAGTCATACGTGCATTAGACCACTTGGTGTTTTTTCCTAAAAGTGTCTGAGAGTCATTTGTCTTTGAAGCTCAGCCTTGTTTAATCTTGTGTTCCATTCAGACAACCTGAATTGTTCCACCTTCAGACTCTCTGATCTAGTCTTATCTGTGAATCTCACCAATTGTTTTCATTTTAATTGTATTGTTTTTTCATTTCTGGATGCTACCTTATGACCTATGTGTGCTTATATTTATACATATGTATGAATGAATATGAAAATCCACACCGAATGACTTCCTCAATTGCTATCTGTGGTGATATGTTGTTTCAGGTCTAATAAAGCTTTCCTGGAGATCAGAATGCAAAGCTAGCCACAGTCACAAGGGCCAGGCAGTGGTGGCACACACCTTTAATCCCAGGACTCAGGAGACAGAGGCAGATGGAGCCCTGTTAATTCAAGGCCACCCAGGGCTACATGAGAGTGAATCAGTCTAAAAGAGAAACAGCTCATGCCTTTAATACCAGCACTGGAGAGGTATATAAGACAGGATCAGGGTATCCGAGGTAGCATTCAGTATTCAGCATTCACTCCCAAGCAATTAGTCTCCAGCCACACTGAGGACAGGATCTCCCCAGCCTTGGTAGAGGTAAGAACTCTTCTGGTCTTCAGCTTGAACCCCAATATCTGTCTCTAGGTTTTTATTATTCGTGTTATAGCTCACTTTATTTTTTGAGACAGAGACTCATGCTGAACCTGGAGCTGACCATTTGACTTGCTGACCTGGGAGTCCCAAGGACCCAGAGCAGGGATTCACAATTTGTTGACAACCTGTGGGAGCTCAAGGGGGACTCTACCCGTTGGTGGAGACAGGCCTTTGTGTCCTCCCTTGAGGGTTAATCAAGTGGGCAGGTCTGGGATCTGTCTGGAGGCAGCCCTGGGAAGGGGGGTTACGATAGAGTATTTCCCCTAGTGCAGCCCCTGCCAGCTGCCATGCAGCTCTGCTGGATCTGTCCACCCAGAGGTAACGATTTCTTCTTTTTCTTTCAGATGCTGGCCAGAGCTCAAGTATGCTTTTAAACTCCCTAATGCTTTGAGCGTCTTTAATCCTTTTCTAAAGATCTTGTTCCTGCCATGGCTCTGACCTCCATCCCAGCTTTCCTCCATCCTGCTCCTCCCTTCCAGGCAGCTGTGAGGTTCACAGCTCCCCACCCTGGGCTTCTCCTTTCAAACTCTAATACATTGTCCTGAGCTTCCCTTTCAGTTCATTCTTAAGTTTGTTTTCTTTTATTAATGAAACTGAGAACCCCAAGAAAGGACCCTGATGTCCCAAGATTCCTGGCTACACTTCTCCACTGCCTCTTAATTCTTAATCAGCAGAGGAAACTGACCTGTCCCTGCACCCGTAGGCAGCATCTTTCTCTGTTTTAAAAAAGACCTTCCTGTCCATGTTCTCCTTCAGCTCCTGAGGCGATTCTGTTAGGTTTACAGTGGCTGCCCTCGGGGCCTTTCTGCTGGCTGCCCTCGGGGCCTTTCTGCTGGCTCTGTCATCTTTGTCATCACAGACGGGTACTGAACACATTTTCCTGGATCTTTGTATTGAGTCTAGATAGTATGAAAGTTCCATTCTTGTGCATTTGCATTTTTTTCCTGTCTCATCCTTAGTAACTTGCAGATTCATTTGACCCCTCCAAGCTTTCAAACTTTGTAAGGTTTCGTTGTTGTTTTTTTTCTTTTCTCAGGGTCTCTTGAAGTCCGACTGGCAACCTCACTATGCAGCTAAGGATGACCTTGAACTTCTGATCCTCTTGCCTCTCCCTCCTGGCTGATGGATTGCAGGCATTCACGTACCAACATCCATGCCCCTGTATGGGGTGCTGGGACACAAATTCCCAGCATGCTAGGCAAGTACTCTGCCAACTGAGCCACATGCTCAGTCACTCGGCATGACACTTCTGTAGAGCCTACCTGCCCCTTATCTTACAATGTCCCTCCATTCTGGTTTAGGGGAACATGAAATATGTGACCACAGGCTATGCCCTTCCTCCTGCTTCCTTGGGTTCTTCTCAAGTTTGGGCAGGATGCTCTTCGGCCAAGACTCAAAGAGATCTTCTCTTCAGGGTGCCGACATTTGCTTGCAACTCTCCTCTGGCATTTTAGATCATATTCTTGGTCCTTTGGCTTTCATGAACTCTGACCTCCATGTCCTTATGTTAGGTGGCCTTCTATCACTGAAACAAAATACCAAAGACTTGTATTGGCTCATGGCTTCAAAGGTTTCAGTCTCCAGTCACTGGTTCTGCTGCTCAGGGCCTGTGTCAGCACTGTACATGACAACAGGAACACACACAATGGGAGGGGTGCCTTCACTTCACAGTACCCAGGAAGCAAAGAGAAACAGGAAAGAGCCAGGGCCCAGTATCTCCTTCAAGATCACACGCCCAGTGACACAACTTCCTTCCACTAGGCCCCACCTTTTAAAGGTCCCACATCCCCCAATACCATCAAATAAAGATTCCACAAGCCTCCAATACCATCAAATAAAGATTCCACAAGCCTCCAATACCATCAAATAAAGATTCCACAAGCCTCCAATACCATCAAATAAAGGTTTTACAACCCCTCCCAATACCACCAAATAAAAGTTCCACAACGCACCCACCCCAATACCACCAAAGACCAGGGACTAAGTTCTCAACACACAGGCTTTGGGGGCCATCCAAGATGCAATCTCCAATGCGCTTCAACTCCAAAAGCCAGAGTCTGTTTCCATTTCCCTCCTCCGGTGGTTCGGTCTGGAAACCATTAAGGGAAGGGAACATCCCACAGGGCCTGCATTATTTTGCCACCTGCTGCCTGTTAGCCAAAGAGTTTTCTAATCTCCATAGCTGGGGCTGTTTTGTTTTTGTTGTTGTTGTCAACAGCACAGACACAGTTGCATTTCCAAAGCAATTAATTTTTCATGAGCAGATTCAGGATTCCTTCTCCTCTTCTCCATCTCCAAATGCTAATGAACGGAGCACTGAGTAAACAAAGGCAGACCTTTGCTCCCCCATGTGTGTTTCTTGCTGAATTCATCTTCACAGCAGCAATTTGTAGCCTTTTTTGGATAATCCAAGATTTTTAACATTTTATAGGATCATGGGAAACAACAGCTATAAAACATTAAGGCATTTCAAGACATCAATCAATAATGACTGTAGAAGGATGTCTTTGAGTGTCTCTGAGAGCAGTCAGTATTCACTTGCCGTGCAGCTTTAGTAAGAACCGTTAACAGTTTAATGAAGTTGCAGTTTGAGAATGCTGGGAATGCGGCTCCTTTGCTAGGGCATCGACTAACAAGCATACCACCCTGGGTTGATAGCAGCAGTACATATGGTATTCCAAGCACTCAAGAAGTAGAAGCAAGAGGATCAGAAGTTCAAGGCTAGCCTGATCTACACACTGAGTCTAGGCCAGCTTGGGCTATATGTCAAGACCCTATCTCAAAAACCAAAATGAAAGTGCTGGATAAATGGCCCAGTAGTTAAAGAGCACTAGCTGTTTTGGGGGGTTCCCCCCACCCAGAGGACCTGGGTTCAATTCCAGGCCTTCATATGGAGGCTCACAACCACATGTAACTCCAGTCCTAGGAGACCGGATGCCCTCTTCTGGCACCTGGCATGTACATGGTGCACAGTTTCACATATGCAGACAGAATATCCATAGACATAAATAAAAATCGGTGTAAAACTGACAAAAGGAATTGTGGAAGCCTAGTGTGGTGATCTAGTCATTTAATACCAGCACTCAGGAGGCAGAGGTGGCTGGAACTCTGAGTCTGAGGCCAGCCCTACATAGAGCATTCCAGGCTAGTCAGGACTACATTGTGAGACCTATCTTTAAAAAAAAAAAAAAAAAAATGCAAGAGATTTAAAAATTATGCTTCTCATGCAAATTATCAGCTTTTTGGAAAATTTAAGAAATTATAAAAAATGTCAAACAATATCTTATCCTACCACCAAAAGGTAACACTGTCAATCTTGCTTTCTAGTTTTCAATGAAATGCCGGTGCAGTTGGTAGCCTAACTGCACCGGATGCTGCCCAGGTGAGCCTCCTGCCCTCGACTGGTGATCACGGTCTAGAATCTACACTGATTTCCTCCAATTTAAAACATCCATCCTGGACGGGAGTCCAGGGAGGCACATAAGACTCAAGAACTTTTTGAAGCCTCAGGGGAATTGCTGTATTGCTTGGTGAGAGATGTGTCGGGGGTCTAGATGACACTGTAGCAGCTGGTTAGTGGCCCCAAGATTCCAATCTCACCCTTTCATTCTACAGATGGGTAAAATGAGGCCCACAATAAGGGAGACTTGCTGAGGAAGTCTAACGTACCAGAGGGGTTCCGTTACAGCTGGGCTCAAGGTGGTCCACCCGTGTGGCCCAGTACCTGTGCCCCACAAAGTCTGAAATAGGGGAGTCAGATGTCCAGACCACTCATAGGGTCCAAGGGAAAGGCGAACCATAGTTAGCAGCACTTTTCAGATGGATACACCGAGGCATACACTGACCCCATCCCCACCCCAAGTGGCACTTTCTGGCCCTCGAGGCACCACCCAGCTGGGCACAGAGGCTCTGCACATACCCAGAGTCTGGAGATCTCAGTGGGTGTCCCATGGAGTGCGCCAATTCCTCCTCAAAACCTCAGGGACCATCCCTCAACAGGAGCTAGCTCCTACCTAGTCAATCTAGCCCAGTCGCTATGGCAACCACTGGCCTAACATTCCAGAGTCAGGTGGCAGGAGGCTGACTAACTAGCCAATGGTGTCCTCTGTTTCTCTAACGTGAAAAGCTGTTGGCCAATCGTTAGAGCCGTTTCAAAACCAACAGAGACGCTACCAGAATTTTAGGGTTCAGGTTGATTATGCCAGGACCTATGACAGGGACGTAATGGGGGTTTTGTTTTTGAGTTTGGGGTTTTGTTGTTGATGATATTTGGTGACTTCTTAAAATTTTTAGCCAAATTACTAGGAATTTTGCTCACTCAGAAAATCCCACCCAAGGAATAAAGCTGAGTTTCGGTGTCCATCCACGCCCAGGGTGTGAGAAAAGGTGATGACACAACTCCAGGACAACGCTTGCAGTTTTCCAAGAGTCCCTTCTCAGCCCGGCTTGAACCCACCAATGGTTCCTTTAAAATTATGTGATATGCCTTTTATTATAAACTGTCTCCGGCGCGTTCCCCTGATCGCAGATCCTGTCACCCACGCCTCAAGAAAAAAATCTCGCACCAGCCCAGCTGGTCTTTTGGCATCTCCCATAACACAATATGGGAGCGCCATCCTCTCTAAAGTGCTCCCTCTCAGTTCTACCGGCCCCATACCTGAGCCCCTTCCCATCGCCGAGGTCGCCCCAATGTCATTTCCACTTAAAGCCTACGTGATCTCAACATCTCCCCCAGAGGTTGCTGTGAGGCTCTGAACGTGAGGAAAACGTGCGCGCTGCAAGCTCCACGCTTAGGTTCATAGTCACAGATGAACCCCTGGGGAACAGCAGCAGGGGTCTAGGATGATTGACAGCTCTCCCAGGCTGCTGAGCTGCAGGCGTGCTGTGAGATTAAGGATGCTACACAGCCAACAGGTGGGACGCGGGCGCTGGGAAGAAGGGGTACGCATGGTCCCCAGACAGGTCAGGGCTCTGTTGGGTGTGGCTATTAAAGGGGCAGCTCTGGAGATTGTGGTTGTTTGCACAAGATGCGGGGACACCTGACGAACTGCTCAAGCCCAGCCCACCTGTCGGGCAGGTGGCGGTGAGCTGCCGTAGCCTGGGAACCAAAGCAGTCTGGACTTCTTGCTTTCGCCGCTAGAGGGGTCTCCTCCAGGTGAGCGTCAGGTCTCGCCCCTACGCTTCAAGCGAGCTTGGCGGCGCAGCCAATTTTCTCAGGATATCCCGCCCATCCCCTCCCGACAGCCACTCGCCTGCGCAGAGGCTCCGCCATTTGGGACTGGCAGACAGGGTGACAAATCAAGTCTCGACCTTTGAAAGCAAAACACTGACTGCAACCCCCTGGCAACTCGAAGCTGGGAAAGGATCCAGGAGGCTGTACCTCGGGGTGGCACGAAGTGTCTCGGGTGCTTCTCCGGAACCTGGGATAGCTGAATCTAGAAGCAACGCCGCGGGTAAGTCGTGGTCAAGATTGAGGGAAGGGAGACTTGAATTCAGGATCGCTGTTTTAGGAAAAGCAACGCATTTTTAGCTGCCTAACCGCCCCTACTATAAATACGGACTCCCTTGCTGTGGCCAGCCTTGTCGGTTTGGATCTGTTGCCTCCGATTTTTTTTTTTTAATCCTTTCATATTTGCAAGGAGAGTGGGCACGGGTTTGCCTTACTGAAGGTGATTCTGGGCGTTACCAGATGAGGAAGTGGAAGGTACTGCCGTCTCCAGCATGCTGGAAATAGCCGGTGCACCTCGCAGATGGATGGACGGAGCCCTGTGCTTGGTACTGGAATAGAGGTTTGTCTCCCGTGCGCTGGCATGTCCTGCTCAATGGGAAAGGACTTGAGAATGACACCCTTCGGGGCTCAAAAGCCCCGGGAAGGGAAAGCTTGGCATGAAACCGATATTCTCTAGCCATACTAAGTCGTCAGGTGGTGACAGGACCTCCCTACGTGAACACACACACCCATTTTTGGTTACTGCCAATTTCTAAATCGACTAGTTTTCATGGCCATGAGGCTCGGTTTTTCTCTCTGAAAAACTTGCTCAGTGGAATTAATGGAGTAGTTCATTTAGATGAGGCCGGGGGATTGGAGTGGAAGCAGGCACTTTGTGAATTCTCTTTCCTTTCTTGGGTAGGGACCGTGAGTTGTGACTGTGACAGTCAACACTGAGTTGGCTGTGTGCCTCTTGGACATATGTCAGCCCTAGAAAAGTGCTTTGAAACCAACATTAAACCGTCACCAGGCCAAAGTGTGAGCCTTATAAGGGAGTGTAACTTGCAGAGTTCACAGAGGCTTTGGGTTACTATAAGCAAGCCCAGGAAGGACATAATCCTCTGTCTTCGTGTGTTTAGAGCCCTGTGGCTTCCTCAGGTAGAGAGGGAAGCCAAAGCTGCTGTTTGAAAGCCAGTGAACTACACACACACACAGAGAGAGAGAGAGAAAGAGAGACAGAGACAGAGACAGAGAGAGACACAGAGACAGACACAGAGAGACACACAGAGAGAGACAGATGGTCTGGAGAAGGTTAGACGGCCTGAATTCCTGCTGTCCTTCCTATCTGGTCCCCAAGGCCTGTTTGTTTTCTCTGACATCCTGTGGGTGGAGCTGGATATATATATATATATATATATATATATATATATATATATATATATATATATTGTGGTTATGAGTCCTGAATAAGACTTTTTTGTTTGTGTTTGTTTGTTTGTCTGTTTGTTTGCTCCACAATTAGTCAAGAGTGGGTGTATATGCAAGTCTCCTTGCCAGGCTTTGAGCTAGGTCTCCAGAGCAAGCAGGGGACCTGACAGTTGCCTTTGATCCAGGACCCCTTCAATTCCAGACTGGATGCATCCCTAGGTCTCTCCCAGGTAGAAGGAGCCATAGACCACCCTCATATTAATGATGGCAAGGCAGAGATACAGACATTTAACATAGCATTTCTTTCGCACACATGCAACCTAATGAAGAGTAATTATGCCTTCCCAGTCATGAGACAATCCTCTATTCATCAGGCCTTATGGGTAAGAAACATGTGAGTCAACGAGTTACCACATGAGGGGGTGTCTTGGGCATGAATACTGTGTCAAGTAAGCATAGCAACAATGATTAACTTTAGGCCCTTCGATAAAGTGCAGGTCTTTGTGTCTTTGTGGCTGCTCTGTAGGAAGCCTGCATTTGGCATCTTCTAGGAGCTGGGCAGGATATCTGTCTTGTGAATTCAGTGCATTGCACTGACATCTGTAGGCGTGAAACATGGGGCAGAAAGAACTAGGAACTATGGGATACATGGTGTTTTCAAGCCTGGGCCTTGGCAGAGGGTGTTTAGCACATGCTGAGCTGTCAACTCTTTCTTGGGTGCATGCTTGGGAGATAGGACTATATATATATACACATATATATGTATGTATGTATATATACACATATATATGTATATACATACATATATACATACATATATACATATATATATATACATATATGAATAAACTACAGTATTAAGTTGGAGAGTGGGTCAGGGGCTTTAGTGGGTCAGGGCACTTGCCACTAAACTTGAGTTGAGTTCAATCCCCAGGACCAACGTGCAGATTGGGAAGAACTGACTGCAAAGTTGTCTTCTGACCTCCACATGCACGCTATGCCATGCGTGCTATGTCATGCATGGGTGTATGCACGCACATATACACAATAAAGAATGTTAGAAAATAGAAGCTATTAAGTAATGCAAGCACTTGCCAGCCCCTTCTTCTTCTTTGCTCAACTTCATATGCCCTGTTCCATCAGATTCTTACTACAGCCCATGGCATAGAAACATGAGCCATATTTTATGGCTAAGGAAACTGACTCAAAAGCTGAGTAACCAGGTCGAGGTACACAAGGCAGCACATGGCAGATCAAAAGCAATTCAAAATGTCTCAAGGAGCCAGTGCGATGGCTCAGCGGGTAAAAGCGCTTGTCAAGCAAGCCTGACGGCCTGAGTTCAATCCCTGAGACCCACTCTGGGAGGAGAGAACCAACTCCCACAGCCTGCACAGGTACATGAAGGCACTTACACACACACATGCAGAACGGTAATTCGTGATAATAACATACAATATAATAAACAGAGTATACAATGGAATCTAGATTTTATATGGTTTTTGTTGGTGCTTTGGACAGGTTGTTTTGTTTTGTTTTGTTTTTCTAAGCATAAGAAGACTTTACAGAACCTTTTGCTATGGCGTTAGGTTTTGGTACAGATTTTTCTCTTTTATGCTTAAGATAAGTTTGAGAAACACTGAAAACACCAATCCAATGACATTAATAGGGTGATTGTCATCCCTGCTCTCACTTGAAGACACATGACTGTCCATACTTTACAGATAAGATGCTGAGTTATCCAGAGTCAAACTGACATGTGGTCCCACTTCCCAATCAATACAGTGTCCCTGCCCCTATGCCAGGGTTTTCTTCACATTCTTTCCTTCCTAAGTTGAAAACCCCATGATTTGGTGTTTGGTTTGGGTTTGGTTTTTATTGTTGTTACTGTTGGTTTGGTTTGCTCTAAGACAAGATCTCGTTATATAGCCCAGGTTATCCCGCAGTCCAGCCTCAGCTGAGCTCCCTTGAGTGCTGATTTCGAGCACGTGCTGCCACACTGGTGATGTCTCCTATTTGATGCTCATGGGATCTATTTGTTGATTTTGGAGACCTGGAGAAGTGGATAGTAGTCTTTTATCCTCAAGCTTATGGAGGGAAGGAGGCTTTAAATTAGGGGGCAATAGGAGGGAGGAAGGAGAGGAGGAGAGGAAATGGGATGTCTAAAGGCCAAGGATCAAGCTTTTTAAGGAAGAGATCTTTATTTGGGGGTCAGAAACTGGATAATCGTGACTTCACAGTCCCCTTTTGCATGGCCAGCCATGCTTTGTATGAAGAGCTTTCTCAAACAGTGAAGTTGGTTGCTATGTCTCATGTACATGAATTTTTCATGTCCTCCTCCACCAGGTAGAGCTTGGCCAGAGTCGGAAGACAAGCCTTTGGCCTTCTGCTTGGGAGAGACATACGAGCTGCCTCTTTCTTGGGGAACCTGAGGGGAAGAAGGCTGTCTGTCAATCAGAAGAGTTCAGAGAACTCATCTGGGAGGCTGCCAGAAGGAGGTGAACACGGGAGAGATGGCTTCCAGTTTGCGCCCCGCCTAGCAGCAGCCCCAGCTCCCAGCCAGGCCAGGCAGGATGTGCCAGTAGACAGCCATGGACGGGGCCCACAGCGCAGGCTTGCAGCTGGAGCCACTCCCACCCACCAGCAGCTCCGTGACCCTGAGCAGCGGCGAGGGCTCCTTCTCCTACAAGGCAAGCGCTTCACTTTCTCTTGGGAATTTTCTCTTGGGAAATTTTCACTTTCTCTTGGGTTTCTAACAAGAGGGACACGGGAGCTGAATGGTGTCACAGGTGTGTCCAGGGTCTGCATGCCGATCACTAGCAGAGACAGGCAGCTCCTCCACACATACAGCACAGCATGGAATCCAAAGAAGGGCTTTTTCAAACAGATGAAAATATGGCTGGGGAGATGGCTCAGGCAGGGGAGTGCCAGGGTGAGGACCAGAGTTTGGATCCACAGCACCCATATAAATGCCAAGCAGTTTTGGCTGGCTGCCTATAACCCCAGCACACAGGAAGAGGAGACCGTCTGACGCAAGCTGGCTAGCTAGACTGGCCAGGTCAGCCAGCTCTGTGTTCAAGCACAAAGCCTGGCTTCAATAAAATGGAGAGCAAACGATGAGTTGGAGAGCAAGTGATAAGCTCCAGAGGTTGACCTCTGACCTCCACGCACCCCTGCACCTGCGCGCACGCACGCACACACATATACACACTCACTCTCACTGAAATAACATTCATAAAATAAATGGAAATGTTGCAAAACAAAAATAGAGAGGGAGAGGCATATCTTACTTAAATGCAGAGTTAAAAAGGGATGTGCTTCCAGTTAGGAGGTTTGCTGTTTGCTTGTTTCACGTGTGTGTGTGTGTGTGCGCGTGCGCGTGTGCTCGCCTGTGCATGCACCGTGCCTGAGAGGGTCAGAAGTGGTGTGTCCTCTGGATCTGGTTTTGAGCCAGCATGTGGGTGCTGGGAGCCAAACCCAGATCCTCTGTAAGTCCAGTGTATGCTCTTAACCACTGAGCCATCTCTCCAATTAGAGAGCGTCTCTGTTCACATCTCTAGTCTACCGGGTCCTTTTCTAGTATTTTAAGATCCGGCACCACATTGTTCAGAAGGTTTCAGATCCTGGTTGTTTCGGTTCCCTCCCTGATGGACTACTTTCCTCAAAACACAATTTCATAATGACTGCCCGGTCACGTGTTGAGCTGCTGTATTGGGGAATCTGCATGACGTCTTCCCTGTGGTTGGGCACTCACATTGTTTAGCATGTGGGATAATGTGAACTGTGAACATGACTGAGTGTCAGCCCTGGTGCTCATCTCGGATTGTTTCCTTGGGGTGTGTTTTAGATCGTTTCCTATGATTAGGCAAAAGGTTTCAGTGCCAAACTTTGGTGCTACTAAAGAAGCATATGGGGACTAGAACCGTTCTTAAAACTTGCTTGTTTTCTGAATTGTTGGCTTCGTAGTTTCATGTCCTTTCACTGGGATGGAACTTCTGGAAGAAGCTCATAATTCCAGGTCACAGCCTGTCACAGCAGCAGGAGCTTCAGGGAGCTGGTCACGTGACATCCATACTCAGGCTCAGAAAGCAAAGAATGCATAAATGCTAGTGCTCACCTCCCTTTCTCCCAGCCCCAAATCCAGGGAATGGTGCAGCCTATAGAGGGCCTCCCACATCAGTTAACATAAGACAGTCTCCAGACACGCCAACTGGCCAACCAGATGGAGGCAGTCCTTCACCGAGACTTTCTTCCCAGGGCCTCTAGAAAGAACCATCATAGGGGAGGGGCTGGAGAGGTGGCTCAGTGGTTAAGAGTGCTGACTGCTCTTGCAGAGGACTCCAGTTTAGTTCCTAGTACCCACATGGCAGATCCAGGGGATCCCACTCCTCTTCTGACCTTCCTCAGGCACTGCATACATGTGGTGCACACACATACACACACCCTCAGGCACTGCATACATGTGGTGCACACACACACACACACACCCTCAGGCACTGCATACATGTGGTGCACACACATACACACACACACACACACCCTCAGGCACTGCATACATGTGGTGCACACACACACACACACACACACACACACACACCCTCAGGCACTGCATACATGTGGTGCACACACACACACACTCAGGGGCATGCACATACACATAAAATTAAATAAATAATTTTCTTTAAGGGAGCCCTCACAGTCCAGACTGTTAACACCCTGGGCTGAAGGAGACTTAGAGGTCATCAAACACTGGTTTTATGAATTGGGGAAATGGAGCCAAATGGTGGGAAGTGACATACTTGAGATCATGTAGCACATGATAGGAAAAACTATGACTTAGTTTTAGCTCTGAGTGATGACAAGTCACGAGTGTTGAGCTATCGTTCTGCCCGCAGTGCTGTGCTGAGTTGTTCCCATGTATTTTCCCAGGCAATCTTCTCATCAGCACTAAAAGCACGTGCATATTCCCTCATCTGTAGAGTGGGGTGACAGTAATGCCTGCCTCCTGGCCGTTAGGAGGAACAAATGAATCGGGCCACATGAAGCTTGGAATAATGGCACATGCCTGATGGCTAGCTTTCAGCAGGTGGCTTAGCAGCATTTTCGTCTTCATTTTGGCAATAAGGAAACTGAAGCATGAGGTTTTGTGGTACCGTGCTCTTACAAACCTCAGGGTCGCTGTGGCTTCTCAACCAGTGCCCTCTCTGCTTCGACACACTGCTGAGTGCCGCTGTCACCCTGTAGGCTAAGGGAGGCACGGGAGAGAGAGACGGGGAGAATGAAAGACCTGTTTTCGTTTTAGTTCCGTCCAGTCAGGGAGGCTGGGTGCATGTGTTTGGGAGACCTGAAAGTGTGCCTGGCATTGGGCTTCCTGTAGAGAGAGCAAGGACTGACCCTGGCATTCCTCAATCATTCCCTCCTACCTAGGCAGCTTCCATGCAGAGTTGGGTTCTATTTCAAAGCCAAGGCTGCATGATTTTCTTGCTCTCTGAACTTTGCATGGAAGCCTGTCATTCCCACGGCGCTTGTGGCCACTACCGTGTTCTGGGAGGAGGGGTGGGTGATGGGCAGAACAGCTTCAGTGAAGATCGGGAGACCCAGAGTCCCGCTCAGCTTCATCATCACATTAGATCTCAGACAGGCTGGGCCCTGTCTGTCGGTGCCTCCATTTCTAGCTATGTCAAACGAAGGGTAGATTTGTGATGGTCCCCAGGCCTGGCTGATCACCAGACACACCTGGGGAGCTCTGGCTCAGCCTTGAACACAGCTCTTTGCCTGCACCTCCTCCCTCTTGTCCTCCCTTTGCAAAGCTGGGTCGAGCAAACCTGGGCTAGGATCCTGGAGTTTACAAAACAGCGTCCGGTGGGTCAGGCTGGCGGCCTGGGCAGCGGCAGCAGCGTGGATGGGTGGGCTGCATCTGCCTTGGAGTCAGGGGATAAATGGGGAAGACAGATCTCCACAAGGGAAAAAAATGTGGTGCTGGGCGTAGAGGCACATGCCTTTAATCCAGAGGCAGGTGGATTTCTGCAAATTTGAGGACAGCCTGGGCTTCATAGTGAGACTCAAGTCTCCCCTCACAAAAGGAAAGAGGGATGAAGAAGAAAGGAGGACAGAGATGGCAGAGCAGAGTGTTGAGACCTTGGACTTTGGACTCTGACAGGCCGGCTTCAAGCCCTAAATTTGATACAGCTTGAATTAAAACCCAGGAAAGTCATAGACCTGCAGGCGAGGCCAGAATCCGCCCTAGAGGGTAATTAGGAGATGCTGGAATGCCCAGAATGAGGAACCCCAAGCTGCATGAGTCATCCCTTTCTGCTTGGGAAACCCTGCAATCCACCAAATTCCTTTATCTCATGTTCCAGCACTTGCCATGGGAAATAGAGGTCCTTTGTCCATAGCCCATATTATGATGCTGTAGCAGCTAGTGTGTGTTGAGTGTTGACTGTGTAGCAGGGATTGTGCTAATCCTCTGGAAAATAGTCTGTTAACTTCATTTTACATGTAAGGAAACTGGCACAGAGACGTCCATTAACTTGCCTGAGGCCACACAGGAAATATAGTCAGTAAAGCTGGAATTCAAATCATTTACTCATCCCCAGGGTCTGGGGTCCTCGGCTAGGCTCCTTTTGCTCCTACCACTGGTGATAAGTGTGGGGATGGCTGTCATCACACGGCAGGCAATGCCTCACCTGCTAAAAGACAGTGTCAGGGAGGTGGCCTGAAGCCAAGTTGCAGGTGTGGCAGAACCTGGCTCGCTGGAATGCATTCTTTGGGATGCCAGCCACCCAACGCCTGCCAGGACCAGCTTACCTGTTTACAGTTCTGAGCCCAAAGCATTGTGGGAGATCAGTTTAACCTCCAAGTGATGGTGGTGAGTTTTAAATGGAGGCTGGTGGAAACAGACCTGAGGGGACCTAGGCAACGGCATGTGAGCTGACTGGCTTGGATGCCAATGTCCACAGACAAGGCTTGCCTCTTGCCTGCAGTTGTCTTCCTGGAAACACTTCATTTTCTTTTAGAGTCATAGGGGATTTAAAAAAAAAAAAAAAAAAAAAGCATCAGTTTTGGATGAAAAAGTATCAGCTTCAGGGCCCTGCACGTGGGGGAAAGCTGGTCCCGCCCCTCAACAGCCCACAGTGCTGCGGTGCAGGGGGCAGCGTGAGGTGGGCACAGGAAAGCTTCAGCCCCAGCACTCAAGAGGCAGAGGCAAGCAGATCTCTATGATTTCGATGCCAGCCTGGTCCACGGAGTGAGTTCCCACAGCCAGAGCTACACAGGGAAACCCTGTCTCAATAAAACAAAACAACAACAAACAAACAAACAAAACAAAAAGGACGATGGTAAAGGTAAGCCATGGGATCAGGCTTGGCGGCACACTCAAGAGTGCAGGCAGGAGGGCAGAGATTCAAGGCCATCCTTAGCTACATGACGAGATTGAGGCCAGCTCGGGCTGCAGGAAACACTGTCTTCAAATAAAATAAAAAGACATGAAGACAAACTGTAGCAGTTTCTGGGGTCCTTTTAGGACTTACAGCATCCTGTGATGCTTCAGCTCGCCTTTGTGGAACGTCAGCATGGGGTTATAACAGCTTTCATTTTCAAATCTGAAGGCTGAGGACCAGAGACTTGAGGTCATCCCCCAAAGTCACACAGCCAGGAAGTAGCAGAGGCTGGACCCCACTCAGGTCTGCTGTCCTGAATCCAGACAGAGGCACCTTTGGCCTCTCCACTGTCTCCCTGGTGCTGAGGTTGTGGGGAGCTTGCATCCGTGACAGGAAGCAGTCTGAAATCTCACCGCCCCTGTCCAATGGTGTCCTTCCAAGTTTCTCTTTGAGGACACTTTGGCCCAGAGGTCTCGCTGAGTAGATGACCGGGACTTCTGGCTCCTGGCATATGAGTGGGGCGCCCTTTCATTCTGCACGTGTCTCCATTTAAGTAACGTATGGCTATCTTAAACAAGGCCCATTGCCACTTCTCACCCAAAAATTTTGGGAGTGCCGGGTGTCGAAGTGTCCTGGCTTGAGCTGGGCGCTGCTGGCCAGGCATGGATGTGGTCCGCTCCTCTGGCCTGGTCTTGTGCCTACTCAGGCGATGTCTCTGTGAGAAGCAGGGCCTACTTACTCTGTCACCTCCACAGTCCACTGGGCAGCTGGGAGACACTGAATGAGACGGAGCCTCAAACTACTCACCTCTCTGCAGAACATGCAGCCCAGGAGAAGCTGTGGCCTCCACCAGGCAGTGTGGACCCCATGCCCCTCAGCTGGGAGCTGCTTGTCCCCATTTGCACTCCAAGTTCCTAAGAGTTGGTGTTAGTCATACACTTGGTGCCTGTCACTGTGGATAGGCCCCACAAGGACCAAGGATGACTCTTCAGCAACCGAGGGAGCTGCTGGGAGTCCAGCAAGGGAGCCATTGACCATGCCTCCAGAACTAGAGTCCTGTCTTCAAGCTCTGAGGTTGCAGGAGGAACTTCAGGCAGGATCCTTCTTGGCTCTGAATGCCTCCTGCCGAGCCCCGAGGGCAGCTGGCGAATGTGTGTTCAAACTGTGTAACCCCTGGGCGGTGGCAGCTGTCCGAGACTTTAAATGTTCATAAAACTAGGCCACACACCACTTCACAAGGGTTCGGGGGCATAATTAGTTCTAATGAGGCCCTTGGAGACACTCAGGTCCGAGGGCATGAGTGATGTCTGTTGTTACTCACTGTGTCTGTCTGTAACCGGCTATTAAACGTTAAGATTAATGTGTCGCACAAATGGCTTTGCAAAGCAAACTCAGCCGCCTGCGTCAGCACCGAGTGGAGTACTTACGCAGTGCCCCACCCCCGCACGAGTTCCTTCTCACCTTCTGAACAAACTCCAGGCCTGCGTTCTAGTCAGGAGGCCAGAGGTCACACTTCCGATCCCAGGCCCTCCTGTCTACACCCTGGCCAGGTTGCATCACCTCTCCGAGGTTTACTTTATTCATCTGTGAGCTTCCAGCTCTCAAGCTGAGAAGAGATTAAAGTAGAACACTACCTCAGGGCTGTTTGGGGGTGTTTGCTGTTTGGTTAGTTTTGGGGTTTTGGTTTGGCTTAGTTTGGTTTGGGGTTTTTTATTTATTTTGGGGTGTGTCTGTTCGTCCGTCTGATTGTATATACGTGCACCGTGTGTACTCGGGAGTCCTCAGAGATCAGAAGAGGTGTTGGGGAATCCCTGGAATGAGCTCCAAGTTTGGGAGCTACTGTGTGGGTGCTGGGAATCAAACCTGGGTCCTCTGCAAGAGCACTAAGAGCTCTGAACCTCTGAGTCTGCTCTCCAATCCCATAGGTTTTGAGTAATTTCTTTTAGGGTAAGGTCTTACTATGTAGCCCAGGCTGGTTTTGAACTCACTTACCCAGTGCTGAGATCATAGGCATATCCATTCTCCTAGCCTTGACGGGGCCTCCCCATCACTGTGTGAATACCAGCCTTGACTGTGGAACCCTTCCCTGTGAGAGGTTCGGTGCCTAAATTGGTTTGTCCCTGTGGGTTTTCTAGTTTCCACTTCTCCATTCCTTCTCATCAGCCTTCCCTCTCGCGGTGTTGCTTGTCTGTGTGGCAGGAGGCTTCCCTCTTCCTTAGCTCTTAACTTCCCCTTGGCACAAACAGCAACTTCTCATGGTCCTCGTTCTTTAAGTTAACATGCCATCAAATGACAGCATCATCTCGGAGTGAAAGTAACTCAGTTACAAGTTGAACCATATGAAACCACTATATTTCTCTGTCAAAAATAGTCAGATAACAGGGCTAGGGAGATGATTCAGCAATTAAGAACAGTTGATACTCTTGCAAAGGACCTGGGTCCGGTTCCCAGCACCCACAAGATGGCTTACAACTGTTTTTAACTCTAGTTCTGGGGGAACTGAGGCCCCTCTCTGACCTATGCAGGCACTAGGCATGCATGTGGTGCACATACATGCATTCTGGCAAAACATTCAAGTACATGCACATAAATAAAAATGTAAAATGGTCATCTGGGGATGGGGCTATAGCTTAGGTGGTGGGGTACCCGCTGACCTTTTTAAAATGATGGATGCAATATGCCTGCCACAAACGTATGCTCACAGTGTGTTATGTATATCATTGCTATGTTAGGGGTAGGGGTGGCTGGGGGCATGCAGGGGTGGGGGCTTCAGATCCCTAGGAACTGGAGCTATAGGCAATTGTGAGCTGCCTCCCGTGGATGCTGGAAAGTGGGCTCTGAGAACAATCTCTACTCTTAAGCATGGAGTCATCTCTCCAGACCCATGGTCTTACCGTTTTTGAGATAACATCTCATAAGGATGACCCTGAACTCTTGATCCTCCTGCTTCTGCCTCCTGAGGGCTGGGATGACAGGTGTGGCCACCACACCCTGCTCTCAACTGTCATTTTTATCCCTTGTATTCCCTAATTATTCTATCACAAATGTATGTCCGGTAATTTTTCCATTTAAAAAAAAATATCATGCCAAGGAACCCGAATCTCATCGCTAGGATGATATAAATGAGTTTTGTGTTGATTAGCTAACTGGAAAATCCCCACTGAAGCTGGGTGGTTGGGAGGTTCTTGCTGAACCATAAAAACGTTCCTGGAAAGATGGTGATGGTAGAGCCCCAGCCTGCGTTCCTCTCATTCACACTGGTTTCTGTGCATGACCTTCTGTGCAAGATGGTGGCAGATCTCAGAGGCCAGAGGGGCAGGTTCAGGTCACCAAGATGAGGGCAACCGAAGACAGTGTTTTCTGGATGTACCCAACTCAGGTCAATGCCCTGTGGATCTCTAAGGAGCTGGGGGTAATGCCCAGGTGGGAAGATTCTAACCTTGGGTCTGGAGGGAGGGAAGTGTGGGCCTTGTTCTGGTTTTGTTTGGGTACAGACTGTTGGGTACCACATATGTGCCTTAAGTGCCACTCACATCTGTTCTGTGACCCATCCTTCTAGGAAAACTTGATTGGCGCTCTCTTGGCGATTTTTGGGCACCTGGTGGTCAGCATCGCCCTTAACCTGCAGGTGAGTCTCAGGTGCCAGCACTTACAGGCAGAGGAGCAGTACAGGTGAACCAGACCTGCTGTCCGCTCTCGGGGACACCCTGTCCGCTGCCTGAGTCTTTGTCCTATTTCCCCTCCCTGTGCCCGCCAGGCTCCTATAGGTCAGAACCTCCAGTTTCCTTTATGTGTGTACACGTGTGTGCACAGGTGGGCACAACTGCATAGAAGCCAGAGATCAATGGTGGGTACCTTCCTCAACTGATCTCCGCCTTATTTATTCTTTGGTTTACTTTTGATTATGGGTGGTGCCTGAAGTGGGTGCTAAGATTCAAACTGGGGTGTTCCGGCAGAGCAGCACTACCCTTAATGGCTGAGTGGCTGAATGGGAGTGGTCTCTCCAAACACATCTTTGTGTGTGTGTGTGTGTGTGTGTGTGTGTGCGCGCGCGCGCGCGCGTGCGCGCACGTGCTTTTGAGACTGGAGCTCAAGGATAGCAAGACCAGCTGGCCAGCAAACCACTTCCTGTTTCCTCCTCCCCAATGCAAGGATGACAGGAAGCCACTGCCACACCTGACTTTTTGCATGGATGGTAGGGATCCAAACTCATGCTTGTACAGAGTACACTTCCCTTAGCAGTGCCATGCCCCGAGCCGAGCCCGTGGCCTGCTCTCTAGCAGTGGAGTGACATCTTAATCACAGCCCTAGGTCTCGTCTCACACTGCCCATGCCTCCAGCTGCCAGGACCATTGCGGTGCCATCACCTTTGGCTCTGGTTCCAGTATTGCCAATGCCTCAAGTCTCAGGGGCCGGGGCTGCAGCATTTACTGTGGAGCCTGCACAGCACCTGTGCCACAGCTATGCTATAAAGCAGGCTGGCAGCTTGAGGAACTCCCCTGAGGTCCCAGGGAAGTGGTGCACATGGGTCCCAGGAGCCAAGAGTGTTCCCATGCCGGTGGCCACAACAGGAATTGGTGGTAAATGTCCTTCATTAGATTTCTCAGAGGTTCTCCAAGGCCCTGGGTCCTGGGCATAGTGGCACATGTCTGTTATTCCCGAATTCAAGAGGTGGGGACAGGAAGACTTCAATTCCTTTTCTTTCTTTCTTTCTTTCTTTCTTTCTTTCTTTCTTTCTTTCTTTCTTTCTCTCTTTATTTTATGTTTATGCATGTGAGTGTTTTGTATGTCTGTGTACCATGTGTCTGTCTGATGCCTGAGGATGTCGGAAGAGGGAATTAGATCCTCTGGAACTGGAATTATAGATGTGATTTGTGAATATGGATGCTGCAAACTAAACCCGGCTTCTCTATAAGAACAGCATGTGCTCTTAACCACTGAGCCATCTTTCCAGCCCTGAGGATTGAAATTTCAAGACCAGCTTGGGAGACATGAGACAGTGTCTCAAGAAAAGAGAGGGGCTGGAGGGGTAGCCTAGTGGGTAAAGTCCTTGCCTTGCTGACTTGAGGACCTGAGTTCAATCCCCAGAACCTATGTAAAAACAGCCAGTTGTGATAGTGTGCATTTATAATCCCAGTGCTGGGGTGGCAGACAGGCAGTCACTGGGGCTCACTGGCAAGCCAGCCTACTCGTCAAGCTCAAGTGACTATGTCACTCTGTCTTAAAAACCATGGGAAAGATAGTTTTGTCTGACCTACACACACACACACACACACACACACACACACATGCATACACACACACATGTGCAAATGTATACCCACATACATGTAGGCATACACCCCCTACACACATGTGCTTGCATATCTACATACATGTGAATATGCACACACATAGAGAAATGTCCATTTCCAGGTCCCACCCACATCTCTTCCAAACCCATCTTGGGCCCCCTGGGATGTTTTTAAAAGTAGAGTGTCGGCTTGGATTCCTTCATCAGAGCCTTTCATTTTTTCTCTCCATACTTGTGGTCAAACATCTGGTTAAATTTCATTCCTTTTTGGACTTCTAGAAATACTGCCACATCCGCCTGGCAGGCACCAAGGACCCCCGGGCCTACTTTAAGACCAAGACATGGTGGCTGGGACTGCTCTTGCTGCTGCTGGGTGAACTGGGCGTGTTCGCTTCCTATGCCTTCGCCCCACTGTCCCTCATCGTGCCCCTCAGTGCCGTTTCCGTGATAGGTAAGTTCCAGACCAGGATCCATGGTCTCTGTGGCCCAAATGTCACCACAAGGCCCAGAGCACTCATATAAGCAAACAAACATACACACACACACACACACACCACTCTTGGGACCAGGCATGGTGGTGCACATCTTTAATCCCAACACTTGGGAGGCAGAGGCAGGTAGATCTCTGTGAGTTCAAAGCCAGCCTGGTCTACAGAGTGAGTTCCTGGACAGCCAGAGCTATGTAGAGAGACCCTGCCTCAAAAAAAATCAAATTAAAATAAAAAAACTATTCTTGACAGCTGGAGAAGTGGCTCAGTAGTTAGGAGCATTAGTTAGGAGCACTGGTGGGCCCATTTCTCAGTAGTTAGGAGCACTGGTGGGCCCGGTCTCGGTAGTTAGGAGCACTGGTGGGCCCGGTCTCGGTAGTTAGGAGCACTGGTGGGCCCGGTCTCGGTAGTTAGGAGCACTGGTGGATCCAGTTTCCCTTCCTAGCATCCACAAGAGAGCTCACAATGGACTGTAGCCCTGGCCTCAGGGGATCCGATACCCTCTTCTGGCCTCTTCAGATACTGCATGCATGTGACCTTTGTGCTAGTCAAACACCCACACACAAAAAATAAAGATTAAAAACCAAAATCAAAACCCTCTTGTGGCCATCAATTTGAGAGGGAGTGAAGCAGGAAATGATTTGAGGGAGGAAGGGGAAGAGGAAAGTGATGTATAAATTTTAACTTAAAATATATTTTACAAAATAAATGCTGATTAAAAACAAAGCAAAAAAGAAAAAACAACAACAACAACAAAAACCACCCTTGCTTTGGCGGTAGCATCTGGCATGCATGTCACACACAGGCCCAGCTCTGAGCACTCTTCGGGGCTTCCTTCTTCCTACCCTGCCAGGTGGAGACTGGTAGTACCCATTTTACAGATACAGAAAGTGAGGCACATGTCACACAGCCAGTAGCAGGCAAGGATACGAGCCAGGGTCTCCACCTCCAGGCCATGTTTAAGATTCAGAACATTTACTTTTTAGAATTACTTTTATGGCCACTTCAAAATGAAGCTAAGTCTTAATCTGAACATCTTTACACTAACAAGGCTTACTAACTTTCATCCGATCACATCTTGCACATCTGAGAAACACTCATTGGTGCTAGGATTTTTCCCTGTCATCCTGTCCAGTCTCGTCCATCATTACCTTTCCCACCTTTCATTTTCCTGTGATCTCCACATCAGAGCACCTGAACCAACCAAAGATGAAAGGATTGTAATGCCCCAAGGTCACAGATAAAATCCATTTCTAACAGAGTTAGGTAGTTGAGCAAACCATCACCTCCCTGCCTAGGAGCTGGAACAGTGAACTCATCTTGAATGTTTCCTTCCATTTTGCTAGCACCACTCTGCCTGACTCTCCCCTACTGTTTTCCTCTCAGGAAAACAGTGACTCTTGGTGTCTTACCTCTCCTTGAATTCAGAGGTCCTCATTACCGCGTATGTGGTAACGGTGTCTCTCCCAGGCTCAGGGCAAACATTATTAATCAATAACTTTCCTTCCAGCCAGCCTGGTTGGACCTCAGACTCCTCTGCTCTGTAGGAAGCCACTACCAACTATAAGCAATTGGAAAATGGGAAACTTGATTGGGTTTCCAAATTGCTCTAGAAGAACCCCCACACACACACACACCTCTGTTGGGCAGGGCTGGTGACCTGGCAGTCTGCACAAGCAGTGCTGAGTTTTCCCCATCCAGTATCTCTCCCCTTATGTGTTGGGGATGAAACCCAGGCCCCTGTGCATGCTGGGCAAGTGCTTGCCTCTTAGCCATGAGGCCACACCAGTATTTTTTCTTTCCCCAGTGGTTTTGTTTTTGTTTTTTTCCCTAAGGGATTTGAATATCTCTGGTTAAGGCAAGTTCTCTAGCTGTCTCTGTCTTCCCCTGTTGTCTTCTGGATTACTTCCTGCATTCAAGCCACCATCTAGCCCCATTGATAGTTAGATTTACATTCTTGTCTCTGTTATGTCCACTGCTGGGGTCTCTAAAGACCTCTTGGAACCTTCCTTCACAGTGAGGAGTAAGTGACTGAGGGACCAACACTGTAAATATTAATTAGTCTTTGATTTTGAATAAGTAACCAACTTAAAACGTAGAGGCTGAGAGCTGGGAGTGCAGAATGATGGCCTGGTTGGTACCAGGCCCTGGTTTTGATGCTCAGTGCCATAATAAATAAATAAGTAGGGTGAACTGTGACAAGATTTGGGGGTTGGGCTGGAGAGATGGCTCAGAGGTTAAGAGCACTGAATGTTCTTCCAGAGGACCTGAGTTCAATTCCCAGCAACCACATGGTGGCTCACAACCAACTACAATGAGATCCGGTGCCCTCTTCAGGCCTGCAGACATATATGCAGTCAGAATACTTTATGCATAATAAATAATAAATACATACTAAATAAATAAATCTTTAAAAAAAAGATTTTGGGGTCAGACATGGAAGTTAAGAAGTTCTTTGAGCCTCTGAGGTCACTCTATGAGAAATATATTTAACATACTAACAGCTCATCCATTGGCTACCTATGACTTTACTGTTGTTCCAACAGTAACAAGAATCGTTTTATTATGAGCATTTACTGTATGCTGGCTGATTTGCATATAGAATCTTATTTCATTGCCCTACAACTAAAGAAGTAGTAGTTTTCAGTGGGGTTTGAGGACTGAGTCCAGGGTGGGGAGGTGAGGAGAGGAGAGGAGGTGGAGATAGGAGATGTCACTGAGACCAGAGAGAAGGTCCCCTCCCTGAGAGTGCTGGGCTGTGTGGTATTAATGTATCTGCTCTCTGTGGCCATATTCAAGCCACCTGAATATATGACAGGAAGGTGCTGTAGCCAGACCCAGAACACCATCTCACAGAGTAGAAGACTGTCACTCAGGAAGTAGCCTTCCCTGGGTCACACATCCAGGAGAGGCAGAGCTGGGCTAGTAATGGAGTCACCCATGGTAGCTGCCAGCCCTGTCCATTAGGCTGGTCACAGGAGTTTAAGTAAAGCTGTGGCCCTGGAATAGTCAGGGAGGGACAAGCTCCGTGGGGGAGGTAGGATACAGTAGAAGAAGAAAAGCTCCAGCCCGCACAGTTCTGAGTTCAAATCTTACCCTTTCATATCAGCCTCACCTCTTGTAAGCTCAGGATTCCCATTTATCAAATAAGACTAACTGTAGCACCCACCTCTAAGGTTAGGCATCCAAATATCACACATGTGGTAGAGTAGGCGCTCAGGGCCCAGGGCCCTGGCTTATGAGAAATCCCACAAAAGGCTCTGGAAGGCCCCCTCTCCCAGCTGGGAGTGGCTGAAGGAGACCAAACTCTAAAGATCTCTGGGGAGCACTGCAAATGAGCCACCCAGAGGGTGTGGGTGGGTGAGCCACCCCTCTGCCTGGCAGCAACCTTACTCCTCTTCTCTGTGCTTGGCTTTTTCCAGCGAGTGCCATCATCGGAATCATATTCATCAAAGAAAAGTGGAAACCGAAGGACTTTGTGCGTAAGTCTCTGGCGGAGCCAGCCCGCCCCCACCTCAGCTCCTCCAGCCTGCCCCCATCGGCAGCCCTCCGCCTCCCACTCCCCTTTGGGTTCCGTGTTCCTGTGTGTCCCTGAGAGTGAATGTTAAGTGTCCCAAGCCTGGCTATGCATCAGAATTGTCTGTGGCCCCGTTGAAGATTCGCCTGCCTTCCCTTCGGTCAGTGCCGATCACGCCTCTGTTGTTGGCGTTTGTGAAAACACACCTTCCCTGACTGAGTTGTAAAGCCTCGGGAGTCGAACCTAGGAGGCCAGAGACTGCTTCACTGTGAATAAAGGCTGGATTTGAGTCTGCAGCCCAGTGAACCTGCTCACAGTCCTCCAGAAGATCCCCCAGCTCAGCTGGACCTGGGCCTGGTCCCTGTAATGGGTATGGTTTTTTCCTGCCGACCTGGGCCCGGAGCCGCCAGCCCCATATTTTCCCTGCGGTCGGTCCCACCGCCACACCAGCCCCCAATAACACGCAGAGACTCTGTATTTGATACAATGCTGTTGGCCAGGTACTAGTTTCTTATTGGCTAGCTCTGTCTTAATGATTAACCCATTTCTATTAATCTAAGTATTTCCACGTGGTCTCATCTTACTGGACAGTGGGCTGAACCTATGTTCTCTCCAGTCTCTACATGCTGACTCCTCTTTACTCCTTCCTCTCTCCTCCTTGTCTCCTAGTCCCTCCTATCTTCCTTTTCCATTGGCCAACAGTGCTTTATTCATTAACCAATACAAGAAACATATTTACAGAATGACATCTCCCATCGGGTCCCCTCACCCCAAGGAAACACATGGCTTTACAGAGTAAAGGTATTGTCCTAGAAATATTGTCTCACGTTATTTGGAAGCACAGAAAGGAAGAAAAAGGTCGAAGTCCCCATGTTCAATTTATTATAGATAATTCTAACCAACTGAGAAATGTGGACCCGTAGATCAAGGGTTGCATTAATTTCTGTCCCTCATTGGATACCAGGTGAATGGGAAGAAGCATTCCGCCTAAGTCACACTGTGTTGTAGGGTGTGGGGGTGCTGCTCTCATGGAGACTGTAGTCTAATGTGAGTACAGTGTATGGTGGAGGATTACAGTGAGCAGGTGAACAACTAGGTAATTTTAGGTCAAGGTAAGTGCTTCAGGGTAAAAATAATGCTTCTTACCTGGGGGACTAGGGAGATGGGGACACTGCCCAGCCTGGCCAGGACTCTCTGAAGATGTGCAATTTAGCCTAACCTCAGATGATACTAGAATACTGTACCAGGGTTGGGGGTAGGGTAATGCCACCCAGAGAGAGCAGCAGGTGCAGATGCCCTGGGGCAGGAATACATTTCCTGCTTGGGGAATTGGTGGCTGGTCAGGAGGTAAACACCAGAGGCATGGAGGGCTGATCGCCAGGCCTTATAAGCCATGCTAAAGTAGTTGGTGCAGGAGTGACATGATGGCGGCCATCCGTCCCAGAGATTCTGAGATTAGCAGTGTGGCTCAGGCATTGACATTCTTGTCCAGTTCCTCAGAGTGAAGTGTCTACTAATGTCTGCAACTTACTCTAGAAATGAAACTGACTAGGGAGTAAGGAATGGAGAGGCCGAGGGGTCAGAAAGGAGACCAGGGGAGTAGGAGAGGGGTGGGAGGCGGTTAGATACATGCTTCAGTAAGTGCAGTCAAATATCCATTCAGTGTCTAGACCAGCGGTTCTCAACCTTCCGAGTGCCGCAGCCCTTTAATGCAGTCCTCGTGTTGTAGTGACCCCCAACCATAAAAGTTCTTCATTGCTACTTCATAACTGTAATCTTGCTGCTGTTAAGAATTGTAGCGTAAATGTCTGATATGCAGAAGAGCTGATATGCGACCTCTATGAAAGGGTCCCTCTTCCCCAAGGTCATGATCCGTTGGTTGAGAACCACCTGTCTAGGCAGTGGGGCTGAGGTGCTCATTGCAGAGCACTCCCAGTTTTCTGTATGTCTAAAGTCTTTAGATAGGATTTTACAGAGAGAAAACTGCCAAAGTGTTGGGGATATGCACAGCCAGGCTTGGGATTGCAGGAGTAAACAGCCAGAGCGAGCCCTGTCTCAGCAGCTGTGTAGACCAGAGCTCTTAGCGCACATCTGGCTGCGCCTAGGATGGACCTTCCCTGCTGGACCTTCCCCGCTAGAGTATGACAGGATGCCAGGGAAGAAGCATGGGGTTCTTGTCCTCTACTCTGTCCTGGGTCCTGATGCTGGTCCCTGGCAGGCCTCTGGGCAGATTAACAACAGCATCAAGTCTGTTCCTTAAAAGTAGATTAAGTAGCTGGTTGGGAAAGGACAAAATCATTCTTAAAAGTTGACTGTTGGACTGTGGAGTCTACTTGGGGAGTTTTTGTTATCAGATTTTTCTTTGGGCTGCTAGCTCCCAAATAACAACATGGAAACTTATTATTAATTATGAAAGCTCTGCCTTAGCTTAGGCTTGTCCCACTAGCTCTTATAACTTAAGTGAGCCATATTTTTTTTTATTAATCTACATTCTACCACTTGGCTTTTACCTCTCTCCTACTCTGTGTGCTCAACTTTTTCCACATCGTTACGGTGTCTTTCACAACTAGATCCCTCCTCCTCTTCCTCCCTCTCCCTGGAAGTCCCGCCTATCTCTCCTGCCTAGCTATTGGCCATTTAGCTCTTTATTAAACCAATCAGAAAGCACCTTAGGCAGAGACACATCTTTATACCATATCCAAAATATTTAAACAAATATTCCACACGTTTTGTTTCCTTCCCAGCTTGCCCGTAAAGTGATTTTAGGTTTGGAACTGCCCTGTAAGTGCACATTAGAATTGGGGTTCTGTTGCTATGATCAAATGCCACAACCAAAAGCAAGTTGGGCAGCAAGGGGTTAATTTGGCTTACACTTCCTCACCACTGCTCATCCCTGAAGGAAGTCAGGACAGGAAGTTAAACGGGGCAGGAACCTGAAGGCAGGAGCTGGTGCAGAGCCGTGGAGGAATGCTCCCCATGGCTTGCTCAGCCTGCTTTCTTATAGACCCAGGACCCCCAGCCCGGGTGTGGTCCCTCCCACAATGGGCTGCCCCCCCCCCCATCCCTCACCAAGGAAGAAAATGCCCTATAGGATTTCCTGCCACCTCATCTTAAGGGGGCATTTTCCTAATTGAGGTTCCCTTATTTCAGATGACTCTAGGTTGTATCAGCTTGATAAAAAAAAAAAAACTACCCAAGACACAGGCAAAGGCTGTGCTGACTTGCCAAGGGATCCCCTATGCATCTGGCCCAGGCCCTAAATCCCTGACCATCCTTCTTTCTTCCCTACAGGGCGCTATGTCTTGTCCTTTGTTGGCTGCGGGTTGGCCATCGTGGGCACCTACCTGCTAGTGACATTTGCACCCAATAGTCACGAGAAGATGACAGGCGAGAACATTGCCAGGCACCTTGTGAGCTGGCCTTTTCTCCTGTACATGGTAAGTGGAGGTCCCACCCTTCTGCTTGCGCAGGGAGAGGGTCAAGTCCCAGTCGCCAGACTCCAAGGCCAGCAGTTGGGATCACTGAGGCATAGTGTGACCACTGAGCTTGCAGGCATGCCAGGCACACATGACATGCTGGTGCCACGTCTGTCCTGGGCACCACCCAAATCCATCCACAGTACACTGCCAGTCTTGGGTCTTCAGGGGGCTGTGAAGGTGTGTTCACAACTTGTGTCTGTGAAGGGCAGGTGGCAAAACAGAAGTTCTGTGTAGTTGTTTCTGGGAGATGAAATTATAATGTAGATTTTATGTCCTCATCATTTCTCTGTGTCCAAAATTTTTAGCATCATGCGTCTAATTTTATTTTTTGTGGCACTAGAGATGAAACCTAGGGCTTTATATATAGGAGGTGAGTTTTCCCACTGAGCCACACCCTGACCCTCTTTTTACTTCTTAAATTTTGAACCAGGAGTTCACTAAATTGCCCAGACTACCCTTGAATTCTGTAGCCCAGGCTGGCTTTAAGATCTCATGTAGCTGAAACGGCAGGCCCATGCCAGTAGGTCCATACTTTTAAAGTTTTTACGATAATGTTGTGCGCATGAGAGAGCTGTCCCCATTACTTGCCTGTCATGTGGTGGCATGGGCCAGGGAGTGATACCTGCCCCTCATCAACAGCCGAGCCAGGTAGAAGAGCTGTGCTGCTGGCTCTCACAGCTGCTGCTGTGGGCTGACCTCATCCCAACGGCACAGCCCACGCAGTGTGAAATGGGCTTACCCATTGTGCATTCTCTCAATGCTTCAGGCTGTTTTCCTCCCGGTCTCATGGATGGAAACTGAGACTCTGAGGGGTCAGAATGCCTTTTTGCCTCAGGTGGCCCAGAATATAGAGGATGGGATCCCAGGTGGCCAGGCTGTATCTGTCTTACCTCCAGCTACCCCCTAACAGAAACTCTTTTAGCTGAGCCTGACCCCAAAATGGGCTTCTCACCCAGAGAGAGTAAGCCTCAAATCCTGTGTGTGCTGTATGGCCTTGAACAAGTCTCATTCCTTCTTTATGAAACAGAAAAGGTGACTAGACTTGGGGTTATTGGGGTGCAGCATGAGGTTGTGAATAAGTCACCCAGAGTAAAGAAGATGCTCTGTGGAGGGCTTGGTGACTTCACCAGGAGACAGTGCCACTGGCTAAAACAAATGAACCAAACTCAAGGAATACATGTCTAGGGGGTTCCCTTCATGCTGGGAATTATGGGTATGGAAGGTCACTGAGCTCATCTCGTAAGTCCTGTCTCTCCCAAGATGCCTACACATGCATGGCCATCTTAGGGTTTAATACCAAGTGCTATGCTGAGTCACAGGAGTCATTTCAGGCAATAGCTGAAAACTGGGGTGCCCCCACCCCAGCACACAGCCTCAGGGGTGCCACTGAGTCAGTCTGAGTATACGTGATGGTGTATCCACCAGTGACCACGTGGATGGCGTGTGACTCCTTCCTAAAACATGAGGCACACTTCCAGACAGACAGCTGGGATGGAGAGCAGGACACAGGACACAGAGGAGATTGAGTTAATGGCCTCCAGTTACGAGGACATTTTAAGGTCTCTCACTTTAAAATGGCACACATTGAATCCCTGACTACATGCCTGGTGACCACTGATGTCCCTCTGCAGCTGGTGGCCATCATCCTGTTCTGCCTGCTGCTATACTTCTACAAGGAGAAGAATGCCAACAGCATCGTCGTGATCCTCCTCCTGGTGGCCTTGCTTGGTAAGCGGTTTCTGGATAATGGGGCTTTGTCACCCCCAGTAGCCCTGCACATGGCTGGTGGCTCTGCATACAGAACAGAAATGACATGAGGCCGGTTCGAGGTGGTCACTCCACAGGTGGCCACAGGGAGCAGGACCCTGGCTGACAGAGGTGGATCCTAGCATTTCTCACACTCTGGCTCAAATCTTGAGTCTTCCGAGTGTCCAAAACTGAGAGCCCAAGTGGTGACTCAGAGAGGATCATCTTCAGCAAGAGAGAAGTGAGCAAACACAGGGACCACAGCCACATCAGCGTGGGCGGTGACCCAACAGGAGAAGGAGGGAAGTAGGGTAAGCTAGGTGAGGTCAGAGGTCGCCTCAGAGCAACCCTGAGCTGTCCGGCAGTATCCTCAAAGGGCTGTATGGACAGAGGGCAGGAGTGGAGCCAGAGCAGACAGGTTTTCCTGCCTTTAAAGGGATGGGTGCTGAGGGGGATGGGGAGATGGTCCTCAGACTGAAGCAAGGATGCTGCCTGTCTCCCAGTGTCCAAAGGAGCAGAGAAAGGGCTGGACTCTGGTGTCTCTCCTTTTCAAATGGACAAGGAAGATACCAAGGTTGGGAGGAAGGTTAACTGACATGGGCAGAGAGATACCACGTGTTATTCCCCCGTCCCACCTTGGTGCCAGCCCCCCAAACCACACAGATATCTGTCACTGAAGACAGGCTGGCATTATTTTGATCTACTTTTTTTTTTCAGAATCAAACAATTTTATTTTCATTAACTCACTAAAAACAATACAGTTGGTTCAAGGAGGCCATCACTTGCCGAGTCCCCAATACCACAAGCCTGAGTGAATATCTTTATAGTTAGGACTCATTTGTGGCTTTCAGAAGCAATGGAGCTATTAGAATTAAGGTTTGTTTATTCAGGGCCCACACTTGCACTATAAATTAGACAGAGCCCATTCCAATTTCTTCAGTTTCAACTTCTTGATTAGATTAAACCATTGGCAATTCTGCACTGCCGTAACACCTCATTGAAGCCCTCACAGAGCTTGACGTCACTCTGGTTCTGGGCACACTCCAGAAACTGATCGATCTCAAGAGAGCATGGCCCACGAGACTGCTGGTCCAGCAGTTGGGCTCCCTGGGGCTCCTGGTAAGTGATGTCAGGCCTTGCAGGCTCAGCACTGCCCCCTCCACTGAAGGCCCTGGTGATGGCATGACCCAGGGTGTGACCCACAGCAGAGCCCACAGCCACGCCAGCTGCAGTGGTTGCCATCTGGGCCATCAGGCCTGGCTGCCTGGGTGCAGCAGCAGGTGAGCCAACTGCAGATGGTGCAGCTGCTGCTGGAGGCTGAGCTGCAGGCGCATGTCTTGGAGCAGCCCTCATCTGAGGGGCCCGGCTGGCCGGAGGGAGGGGCCACCCAGGAAGAACGGCTTCGGCTTCCACACGGCATCTTGACTCTTCACACACGCTGAGTCCAAAGACGACAAACTGTGAAACGCCCCTTTGATCTACTTTTTAAAACAGCTTTGTTGAGATAGAATCCATATGCCACGTGATTCATCTGCTCAATATAAGCCATTGAGTGGGGTTTATTATAGTCACAGACTCACACAGCCACAATCTAATCTCAAACATTTTCACCCCCAAAATAAACCCTGTACTCAGTACTGGTGACTCCCATCCCCCCTTTCCCTAGCCCAGTCAACCACCTACCTACCTTCTGTGTATGAACATTGTGGGCATCTTCTAGAACTGGAATTGTATCCTAATGTGGCTCTTTGTTTATTTGTGTTGAGACTGAGTCCCTGGTAGCCCAGGCTGACCTAGAAATCCCTGGTCGCCACCTTGAACTCCTCATCCTCCTGCTGTCACTCCCTGAATGCCGGGATTGCAACCTACCCTGTTTAGACAATGCTGGGGACTGAGCCCAGGGCTTTGCGCATGCCCTAGGCAAGCCCTATCTCAACTGAGCTGCATCTTTTGTAGAAACTAACCTTAAACTATTGATCCTCCTGTCTCAGCCTCCTACGTGCTTGGATTATAGGTGTATACTACACACCTGGGCCTTTTTGTAACTGGCTTGTTTGAATATAACGTTCTTAGATGCATCCAAGTTGCATCATAAAACAGACCCCTGTTCCTTTGTGACTCTGAGGTGGTCGGGACCTTGAGTTATCGACATTCCCTCCCTTCATGGCTCATCTGCTGCTTGGTGGCGTGGACAATATGGTGGTGCACGCCTGACTTCAGGCTATCGGTGCTGGCAAACTAATACAGTGGCCAAAGAAGAAGGCTAATGAGGCAGCTGACAGAGGAGTTCAAAGCAGTTCAGTCAGGGCTGTGGCTTCGTCTGTCTCTTACTCCAGTCGCTTTATCTAACCCCAGCTTGACAGGAAATGTGACACTTTGCAAGCTGAAGCCACCAAGAGGTCAGCAATGAGACTTGGTAATGAGATGGTTATGGGATGTACAGGAAGAGAACAGAACTTACACCATTTTCCTTCTATCTTTTAAACGATTATATTTCCTATACATGTTTTATACCATATGTGAATGTACCTATCATATAAAAGCATTACATAGTTATCATTTTGAAGTAAATAAAGACATGTTGGTTATGAATTTGTGTATGCATAAAGGTACATAACACTAGAGACTTCTTGAAGTAAAGAGATATATGGAAGGGGCTTGGGAGATGGCTCAGTCAATAGAGAGCTTGAAGGCCTGGATTTGGATCCCCAGAACCCACATAAAAAGCCAGGTATAAGGTGTGCACCTGTAATCCTGTACTGGGGAGGCAGAGACAGGAGCATCCCCAGGGCTTACTATCCAGCCAGTCTGACCAAATGGATGAGCTCCATGTTCAGTAAGAATTCTGTCTTAAAAGAGAGAGAGAGAGAGAGAGAGAGAGAGAGAGAGAGAGAGAGAGAGAGAGAGAGAGAGAGAGAGAGAAACAACTGAAAGATAGCCTATGTCAAAATCTGACCTCTATATATACTCATTGACACATATACACCAAAAGAGGGTTTTTTAAAATATATACTTTTATTTATGTATGTGAAGGGGCAGACATTCCTTGTGTGTATGATTGCCATGAAGGCCACAAGGGGTGTCACATCCCCAGAATCTGGACTACAGGTGGCTTTTAGCATCCATGTGGGTGATAGGAATTGAACTCAGGTCTCATAAAAGAGTAGCAAGTGTTTTTAACCACTGAGCCATCTCTCTGGCCCCTAAACCCACAGAAAATGCATGTGACTGAGTATTGTGAAGCTCCAATTCCTGCGTTCCTCCCTCAGCTGTTATCCTGGGATTATCATGAAGTTGGTGCCCAGGGGAGATTTGTTCATTCAAAGAGCATTCCCTGCCACTGCCATGTAGTCTGGAGACAGGAACCTGAGCTTGCCACCCATTAGGGTACAGTGAAGTGACCTCTTATCCCTCCCTTTGGCTTGTCAGCCCAGACCTGGGAGTCTTGGGTAAGACAGACCTGTCCAATGATGTCTTCTTACCGCAGGAATCCGTGACCCTCCCACCTCTGTCCCAAGTCCTTTGAGGATCTCACACCTTACATTCTCTTGAGGCCACCCACACCCTTGCTTGCTCTCCGCAGGTTCCATGACAGTGGTGACGGTCAAGGCTGTGGCAGGGATGCTGGTGCTGTCCATCCAAGGCAACCTGCAGCTGGACTACCCGATCTTCTACGTGATGTTCGTGTGCATGGTGGCCACCGCCATCTACCAGGCCACGTGAGTTGCATTTTTTCTTCCACTACAGGGTCTGCTTCTGTTTGGTTCTGAAGTTGTCGGGGAGCCAGAACATACCGGTAGCCAGTTTAGCATCGGGGTGGAGATGAGTGCATGGGGGGAGGCGGGATCCCACACACTCACCTCAAAGTATGAGAAGCAGCCTCACCTCCTGTCATCTGCCCTGTGAGAACTTGAGAAGAAGCCCTGCAGTCACCTAGGAGGCACTTGCTTGTCTCCTTAGAGAAACAGTTGTCATTTCTTGTCCTGGAACACTCTGCCCAAATCCTCACAGAGAAAGGAGTGCACACTCATGTCTACCGCTGAGTATGCGTGATGTGAAGCTTTTCAATCCTGAGAATAGACTTCAGTCCTAACCCCTCTGAGTCTGAGAGCCCTCCCTGCCAGGGGACTGACTGGAAGGGAGTGGCACTCCGTGAATATGGTAGGTGACAACCTGAGTCAGTCAGCCAGAAAGATTCAAAATGGTGGGTGAGGCCGAGCCAGCCTGAGGGTCAGGTTCCTAGGTCTAGACTGGGCTCAGCACCCACTACCTTGAGAGCCATAGTAGCAGCAGCTGTTGCTGATGGGGGCCCCATCTTCTGTTCACCAATGCTCACAGCACCCTCTGGGCGGGGAGATGGAGATGGAGATGGTGCTGTCTGTCCCATGTTGGGAGGCAGAAGGAGATTAAAGCCAGGAAGTGACAGGTTGAGAGGGCTGAACCTGGGCATCAGTCTCCCAGTCTGGGCCCCTCTGCATCTGGCCCAGCAATTCCCACTGGGCTACTCTGGGGTTCAGCTTCACTCTCTGCAGTTGATACCCATAGGTCTGCCTGAAGTGCCCCAGCGTAGTGTCCACACCAGTCATCAGCTTTGTCACTACTATCCGTTTAACTATTATAGCTTTTAGTCCCATGATAGCCCTCCCAATGGGAACCCTGGCCAAGTACACTGTGCTGAGAGATCAGCGTCACACAGGCAACCAGGGACTCCTGCCACCGCTTAGGAGCTTCTGGTCCCCCAGTCCGGACAGTCCCCCAGCACCCAGAGCCACAATCTACCTCACAGCCCTCAGGGACACCGCCCATGCACAGATGGTGTGCCTAGTGGTTCATGTTCCTGTGGGCAGCTGTGTGGTGCTGACTGGGATATCGATAGAGAATCAGACCAAGTTTCAGTTCCCACATGAAGATGTCTGCCACAGTCAGATTAGGGGCGATGCTAACTTTCTCTTTCTTTCTCCTGTTCGTTGCAGTAGCCACTAAAATATGCTTCTAATATTTTTAAAAATTACAACATTGGGCTGGATGTGACAAGCCCTGTGAGAGTGTCCTGGGATGTGTGTGGACCCAGTGAGGTGGGGATTAGTGGTAAGGACTCTGCCATGGCCAGAGTCACAGAGGCATGCTGCAGACAGGCCTTAGTCTTGGGATGCATGGTGCCCTGTGCAGGGACAGGCCATTCTTACAGACCTAGAAACCCCCATGCACTCCTACCTCTCAGCACCCTGACCCAAGTACATGTGTGTTGCAGGTTTTTGAGTCAAGCCTCTCAGATCTATGACTCCTCCTTGATCGCCAGTGTAGGCTACATCCTGTCCACCACGGCAGCCATCACAGCAGGTGAGAGTAGCCCTTTATCGGCTTTCCGTCTCCCGCTTAAGCATTGTCCCTGGGTGGGGGCGAGGGTAGGGGCAAGGGCGGGGCCTTCCTCTCTCCTGACTCCACCATTCTGGATCTGCCTGTGGGTTTTGTGGAGGCTGTGGGATTTAGAGGTGGAGGTCTACATTCCAGTAGACATATGCCGACCTTGTGGCTCAGGGAATAATCACTTACTTTCTCTGAGCTGTAGTTTTACGTTCCTGATAACACTTCCTCTCCAGAATTGCAATATGTGCAAGCCAAACATCCCCTGTTCCTCCTGCTTGTGGGTCCTGGGCAGGGGCTTCTACAACTGTTTTGGTCTCTGGGGCCAGGATGTGGTTCAGTGGGTAGAAGTCTGGCCTAGTGTGCACAGGACCCTGGGTTCCAATCTTCATGCTGCATTAACCAGGTCTGGCTCTCCATACCTGTTGTCATTCCAGTATTTGGGAGACAGAAGAAGGAGAATGAGAAATTCAGAGTCACCTTTGGCTACATAAGAAATATGAGGCCAGCCTGGTCTACATGAGACTCCGTCCAAAAAAGGGGGGAGGGATGAAGGAACAAACAAACCAGGATGGTGGCTTGAGCCTGTGATCCCAGCACTTGGGAAGCTGAGGCGGGAAAGTTATCATGGCCTGTGGTTAACGGTAGGAGATGCCACTGAAGCATGAGTGAGAACTTTGCTGTTTGGAGCAGTTTAAGAATCAAACTTTTGGGATCAAAAGTTTGTTTGCTTGAATAAGGGGATATAAAGAGCCCGGGAAGGCAGTTAGAGAAGACTGTCTGCCTTCACATGTGTTAGTCCTCGTGTTTTTGGTCACTGTGGTATCTCGTAAGGAAGAGCAAACAGCCAGAGCCTCCCAGGGTAGGCAGGTCTGGAAATGGTCTGATCTCTCCTCTCCCGCTGCCGTGCAGGTGCAATCTTCTACCTGGACTTCCTCGGGGAGGAAATTCTGCACACCTGCATGTTTGCACTGGGGTGAGTCACACCCCGTCTAGCCAGGGCCTGCCCCACCCATTGCTTCAGTCCTGATCCTGGAATTGAGAGAGCTGCTAGCTGGATGGTGCTGGCTGGCCCCCAAAGTGAGCAGCTTGCTCCCCCAGAGGCCTGCAGCCTTCTCTCTTCTTGTCATTTCTGCTAAATATAACTTGTAGGGAGAGAAGCCAGGCGGTAGAGACACTGGTCACTGTGGAGCATGAAGAGAAAAAGCACCGAGGTCCCCCGGGAGCTGGGCTGGGGCACATTTGGTGCAGTTTCTGCCTGGCATGCTCCAAAACCGTGGGTTCCGTCCCCAGCACCAAATGAAACCAGGCATTGTGGCACATACTTCTAATCCCAGCACTCAGAAGATAGAGGCAGTAGCATCAGTTCAAGGTCACCCACAGAACCTTCTAGAGCAGTGATTCTCAGCCTGTGGGTCATGACCCTTATGGGGGTTAATGACCCTTTCACAGGGGTCAGATATCAGATCTCTGGTATACCAGATATTTACATTATGAGTCATAATAATAGCAAAAATTACAGTTCTGAAGTAGCAACAAAATAATTTTATGGTTGGAGTCCCCACAACTTGAGGAACTGTTTTAAAGGGTCAAAGCATTAGGAAGGTTGAGGACCACCGTTCTAAAGGGATAGAAATCTTGTCATGTCCTGGGAGGTGAATATACACACTGGTTAATATAAACAAACCGTCCATCTTTCTTCCTTGCATAAGGGATGTATGCCTTACTGCCTATAGATTGCATGTTGATTTTAAGAAACTGCTTGTTTACATAAACTGAAAGAAAAGAAAAACTGAGTGGGGTGGCTCGAACCTCTAATCCCAGCTCTGGGGATGGCAACAGAGATGGAGAGAGTGAGCACTTGAAGAGTGTTCAGCTCCTGAGGGAGTTGGTCTAGGAGACACAGGGACTTCCTAGTATTTATTCGTTTTCATTTTGCTGGACTTTTATACCAACTGAATTTAAATCATACATAAAGAATTATTTTAGAGCCAGGAGGTGGTGGCACATGCCTTTACTACTAGCACTTGGGAGACAGACAAGTTTGAGGCAAGCCTCATCTACAGATCAAGTTCCAGGACAGCAAAAGCTACACAGAGCCTTTGTCTCAAAAAAAAAAAAAAAAAACAAAACAAAAAAACAAAAAACATTGGGGGGGGGGCGGGCTGGGGTTGGTATGTAAAATGAAAAATAAATTTTTAGGGAAAAAATAAAGTAAATAAATAACTATTTTTGTTTGTTTTTTGAGACAGGGTTTCTCTGTATTGCTTTGGAGGTTGTCCTGGAACTCACTTTGTAGACCAGGCTGGCCTGGAACTTACAGAGATCTGCCTGCCTCTGCCTCCCAAGTGCTGGGATTAAAGGCATGTGCCACCAATGCCCGGCTTAAAAAAGAAAAAATAGTTTAAAAAAAATACAGCTTTTTAAAGGGGATGCTTTTGAGACCACTGGCTGTAAGGAAGTAGATGAGCCCTATACTGCAAGCATTTTCCCTGGAGGCTCTAGACAACTCTGAACCCAGTTTGTGGGGACTGTGGGGGTGTAGCCCCTGCCCGCCCCAGGCTATGCAGTGTCTGTTCCTTGCTGATTGCAGGCCCCATGGTTTCAGTTGCAAGCCCCATAATCCCAGCTTCTCTTTAGCTGGCCCTTAACCTCTTGTCCTTGAGCCCCCTCCTTGTGGTTGCCCCTGGTCTCATTTCTCTGCCTCTCCTGTCTCCTGTCTTCAGGTGCCTCATCGCCTTCTTAGGTGTGTTCTTAATCACGAGAAACAGGAAGAAGGCCATTCCGTTTGAGCCCTATATTTCCATGGACGCCATGCCAGGTAATGATGCCCCCTCCGACACCCCCGCGCCCTGCTGGCTGCCCTCGTAGAGTGACTGTTACTTGGTGTTGGAAATGCGGTGCAGGATAGGTGTGCTGTGACGTGAGTTCTAGCCCTGTTTTTTGTTGGTTTGTATCGCTTTTAATCTCTTCTTTCAAATGAGGAGGTGATGCCTGAGGCACCTCGGTCAGCCTTGAGAACCTCTTGCCAACTCTCAGGTCTTTGGAGAACCCTGACTTTCTCCGTCTGTAGTTCCAATCGGCAGCACGAGGCCCCAAGCCCGCAGAGACAGAGTGATCATAGAGAGGAAGAGCATGAATGAACCCAACACTATAACCTTGGTCTTGCACCATCGTACTTTTTCCCAGGGCTCGCACTGAGAACAGGAGCTCAAATGGTGTTTTTAGCTTTGAGAACACTTATCAGTCGGCCAAATACAAGGTGATAGGGAGGAGTGGGGCTTGTGAGCTGGGACAGTTAAGACTGGATTAGCCTGGGTTAGATTAGCGGATATAAATTCTTCAGGCTACTAATGCCCACTAACATTACCACTTGAACCCAAAAGTCATCTTTATTTTAAATGTCTCTCTGCCGACATTACCGGGCCATGCCCCAACAAGACAGTGATACCTGTAGGTTAGTAAAGAGCACACACATAAGCCAACTCCAGAGACAGTTTCAGGAACAGCATTTGCTTTATTGGATGTGAGCAACCACTTATTCAGTGGAAGCCTACATTACCTCGGGTTGGACAGTGAGCGCTCCCACCACCAGGGTCTCTGTGCAGAAAAAGCACATTAAAGGTGTGGGGAATGCAGACTCGTCCCCAGGCCAGCTTCTTGCACTGCTTCAGAACTCAGTGTTCTGACTTTAGGCGCATGGGGTGCCATGCTTCTTATTCAGAAGTGCAGTGTGCCTGGTAGGCTGGCCACCAGGTCATGCCTGCATTTCCTCCTACATTTTCCATAGCCTCATCACCCATTCTCCAGTCACATAATCTGCGAACAAAGCATGAACACATATGTCAACCACATAAAATACTCCCTTATCCAGAGCAGTTCTTAAGTGTTCATGTGGCATGCACCTATAATCCCAGCATTTGGGAGGCTGAGGCAGGAGAATCATGAGTTCGAGGCCAGCCTAGGCTACATAGCAGCATGACCCAGCTTTTAGGTTTTGATGCCATGGCCCAAGTATGTTCTCAGGACTGGTTGATGTGCTCCCGTGTCAAGTGGCCCCCGCTGCATCCGCTTACTGGTGTGTCTGTTTGTTTTATCTTGCTCTACTAAGCTGCCATCTGCCCTGCTTGCTGTGGCCAGCCTGCCTGAGTAGGAGTAGAGAAAGAACCCCATGTCAGCATTTTCATTTGACCCGACTCAGCCACGTGTGGATAAGCGCAGAGTGGCTGAGTGGGGCCGAGGTTTCTCCTGGCAGCTCAGGGCTCGGGCTGTGAGTGCGTGGACTGTGTTAACGTCGAACCTGGCTGCTCAGATGCCTCTTCTGCTTACTTCCTTGTTTCTCGGCTGTGTTCCGGATAGATGAGGGCGCTGGATAGCTGAATCCCAGATAGGTGAGGTGTCAATTCTGTGTGCGAGTATGTGTATGTCCCCGTGTGTCTGTGTGTTTACAAACTGTGTTTCTGTCCATACACATGTTCCTGTGTACGTACATGCAGATGTGATTTCTCTGATGGGGAGAGAGGGGGTGATGTCAGCTGTTCCTAGACACCAGGATCCCATGACCAGTTTGTGGGTGTGGCTCTTATACCTCATGACCAGTAGAAAATGAGGCGTTGAAGATTGGAGCCCCTGTCCTGTTGAGACAATCCCACTGGACTTACAGAGTTCACATGGTCTGATTCAGATGGAAACTGCCTACTTCCCCCGAGGCCTCTCATCCTCACATATAAACAGGGACCCCTCATCTCTGGGTTATGGGGTGCATGTGTGTCAAGGCTTTGGCACGGTGCCTGGGATGTAGTAGATGCCTGATTGACTTTGCTTTTGCTTCCATTTTTCTTTAAAAACTTTGAAGTTTCGGGGTTGGGTAGGTGGCTCGGTGCATAAAATGCTTGCTATGCAAGTATGAGGACCCACACACAGATCCCCAGCACCCATACCCATAAAAGCCGGGCCCAGCAGCAGGTATCTGTAGTATTAGAGCTGGCAGGGGCAATATGACTGGTCAGTGAGCTGAGGTTCAGTGAAAGACACTGGCTCAAAAACTTGAAAGCAAAGAGTGGGCAAGGAAGACAACACCAACCTCCAGCCTTCACACGCACACACAGGCACATTTACACACACACACACACACACACACACACACACACACGCACACAGGCACATTTTTACACACACACACAGGCACACACAGGCACATTTTCTCACACACACACACACATGCACGCGCACACACACACACACACAGGCACATTTCCACACACACACGCACACGTGCACACACACACTCAGTATTCAGCACTTGACTGCCTGGCCATCAACAGAGACGCTTCTCCAGTCACTTGGCTTCTCTGGTCATGTGGTCTGGCCTCTGATGTCTTCAGATGCCAGGACTTCAGGATACATCTCAGTTGGAGGGCCTTCCCTAGATGGAAAGAGAATAGCAGTCCTGGCCATCAGGACCAATGGGGCCTCTACTGGCTCCGTTGTCCCTGGCTCAATAGGAACGGTTTCTCAGAGTATCCGTAGTAGAGCCATGCTCATGCCAGTGGGTGTCTACATAGACAGGAACTCTCTGTTACCATGTGTGAACACAGACCCAGCATGAGCATTGTCCAAACCACAGAGAGCGGAGGTGCTGTTCCTAACCCGGCTTGAGTGCCAGTCAGTACTGAGTTACACCACAGCCTGAGCCCTGTCCAGTCTTCTAAAAGAGAACCAGTAAGGGCCTCAGGGACAGGAGCACCTCATTTCCCAACAGTGTCAAATCCTAGACCCTCCTCAGGCCCCCCCAACCCAAACCTAAGACCCCTAATAGATACCCTAACACTCCGTGTTCTACAGCACAAATCCATACCCGACACACTCTTGAGGACTGGTGGCATAAGGCTGGAGGTGTTGGCAAAATTTGAACCCATGCAGTGCTTGGTAAACTAACTCCCCTGAGCAGTACACACCCACCTGCCCTGCCACACCCATGAGCCCCAAACCATAGACTTTTTGGTTTTTTTTTTTTTAAAGACAGGTTCTTGTGTGGCCCAGGCTAACCGTGGGCTCTCTATATGGCAGAGGGTTGCCTTGAACTTGTAAACCTCCTGCTTCTGCCTCCCAAATGCTAGAATTACAGGTGTGTTCCATCGTGCCCAATTTTATGTGGCGCTTGGGATCTAGACCAAAGCTTTGTGTGTGCTAGGCAAACAGGCATGTGCTCTGCTGATGGACCCTCTGCCCGAGCACAGACCATAAACTCTTAAACTGGTCCTTGAAATAACCATCGATTGAAGCTGTGTCACGTGGAGGCTGGAGGCCTTCCCCAGGTAACGTTAAAGCTGCAGGCTCTCGCACTAGGTCCCAGCTGCTCTTTAGCTGTGTGACCTTGGGCATGCTACTGTGCCTCCTGTGACCTGTTTTATTATCCAGGAAGTGAGGGTGCTAGTTTATCTCTGTCCTAGGGTTGTTTAGGGATTAAGTTCAGTCTGTAGGGAGGCCACATTCCACTCCAGTTAAGAACGTAGGCTTTAGAGTTTCAACACCCTTGCATTAAACCCTGTCACTGCCTCTCAGGTCAAGTTGTTTCCAGTTGTCTCTGTTCCTTCTTCTCCATGCATGGCCTTAAGGGTCAGATGAGACAAAATTTAGTGAACACTTGAGAGAGCATATGTTGTCATCTAAATACCAGCACACCTCAACCACCACTGACACTGCTGGTGGTGTTAGTCTCCAGCTGTGTTGTGTTAGCCCAGTGCAGAGGGTATGCCAGGGGGCGAGAACCCACTCCCATCTTTTCACAAGAGACACTTGGTGTTTAGTTAGGGAAAGAGTTGGCCCCCAAGTGATCCCCAGAGGGATTATAGAAAAGGTTCACAGGAGTTGAAGAGTAAGTTCTTTAAGCCAAACATGGAGGTGCATGCCTAGAACCCTAGCATTTAGGAGGCAGAGGCAGTTAACAATTTAAGGCCAGCCTGATGTGCTTGGAAAGTTCCAGGTCATCCAGAATTATAAAGTAAGACCCTGTCTCTAGAACCAGTAATAACCCAACAACAACAAAGCTGGCTCTTTATTTTCCTGAATGGAAATGGAAAGCACACCTCACCCTGCATATAGATATGGAATATTAAGGTCAAAGGTTGAACACTCCCTCCAGCCATCACAATGCTTCTCTTGTTGCTGGGTCTCCAGGAGGCAAAAGTCACCTCTTTCCTCAATGCTAAGAAAGCTTCCTGAATCCCTGAGTTAATTCAACAGCAAAGTGGCATCTACCACGTCCAGGGCGCAGTGTTCTGTCTTATGCAACTGCTACTCGGGATGCAAACACATTCCTTCCTCCCATGTAAATATGAGCATTTCCTCTTAACTCTCGAGTGTCTGGGGAATCAGTACTGCACTTGATCAGCCCCTGGGCTCTGGTTGGTCTGTGTTGGGAGAGAGAAAAGCTCAACCTCCCTTTCTATATGATGACTGGGGACATGGATGTCATTTCAGGTATGCAGGACATGCATGCAAAAGGGACAACGGTCCAGCCTGACCTCAAAGCTTCTTTTTCCTATGGGGCCTTGGAAAACAATGACAACATTTCTGAGATCTACACCCCGGCCACACTGCCCGTCATGCAGGAGGAGCATAGCTCCAGAAGCGGCCCAGGGGTTCCCTACCGCGTCCTGGAGCACACCAAGAAGGAATGATCTGCCTCCCTTGGCAGTATAACTGCCCACAGGCCACCCGTGGTTCCACCTTTGTCCAACCTGCCTTTCAAGTATCCTGGTCTTAAACTGAGAACCCTGCAAGCTGATCTTGGAAGGCCCTTGTCTCTCACAGAGAAGCTGTTCAGTGACCTTGGCCTTGGAAATTTCAAATAGTTGGGGAGTATCCCAGGTGAGCTGTGTGACAGGTTAGCCCAGTGGGGGCTTGGGGCCATTTTACCCCCTCAGGTGGTCAGCGAGCATCAGGTAGAGATTGCAGGCAACCACACATTCCTTAGTGTGAAAGCGAGAGAGATTCCATCCGCTCCCTCTTTGCAAATCCAGCATAAGGCTGGAGACCTCCTCAGTCTTCCTTCATCCAACATGCATGCCTCACTCAGCTCCACCTGGTTCACGCATGGGTCTATAACTCTGATGACTTTGGTGTCCAGTTTGCTGAGCCCAGCAGGGCCAACCCTGAGTGGAACAAGCTGTCATGTGCACCTTGGTGGTGGGCATGGGCCTCGTGTGAAGACCTGATGGTGGGCAAGTTTCTGCTGGGCCTGTTCTGAAAACTGGCTCAGTTCAAGTCCTGTGAAGATTATTCCATTGCTTCCTCCCTCCAAAGACTCCAAGAGAACAGGCAGCAAGGGGGGCAGGATGGGGGGAGGGGAGCTTCTGTCCTCTCTGTTCCAAACTGGTAAAAGGGTTCCCAGTGACTCTCCTGCCCAGTGACTCTCCTGCCCGGTGTCCTCCTGCCCATTGACTCTCCTGTCCAGCCTCACAGAGGACGTGCTGGGGTCCGAGTAGGACACGCTGCTGTTTCTCGGGCACGCCTGGCTCCTGGGAAAAGTCGGGAGTCCTCATGCAGCTCTGCTTCCGACTTCTCCCTTCCTTTCCTTTTAGACCACTAGCTAAGCTTCATCTGCTGCTTCCCATCTTTGGGCCACCAGGGTCTCCAGCCCCCCAGCTGGGTCCAGGCAGAGCAGGCATTTTCACACACAGGTCTGCAGCTTTCTTCCTGTCTGTTTCATCATTAGCTTCCCCGCTCCACCCTGACCCTGGACTAATGTGCACATTTGAGAGTGGCAGGCAAAGGCTTGCAGGCTTTTGTGGGTGCCAGAATTCCATAGGGGTTTTTTAAAAATGTAGGCTCCTCATTCTAACTGTAGTGGCCTGGTTTAGAGGACCTGGAGTGGGACCCAAGAGTCTGCATTATATTAGTGGGCATCACAGGAAAGCTTGAGTCCCAGAACCCAGAGCGCATACTCCCCCAAAAGGCTAGCCACTAAATCCAGAGGCTAGCCCTGCCAGAGGTTCAAACCTCTAGTTTCTTACCCTCTCTGGGTTCTGTAGGCGAGCTAGGTGGCCTCATAGGACCTGCAGCAGTCCCTACCCAGTGAACACCACTCTAAGGTGACAGTGTTAATAGATCAGTGTTGATAGGCCATCCTCATCACAGCTCTTCACACCCAAACAGTGCTCCGACTTCAGAACTGTGCCGTCTGCTACAAAGCCTGTAACCACTTCTGTATTTCATCTTGACCATGTCTGTATTGTGGATTACATGCCTGAGATGGGGATGGCAACAGAGAAAGGGCTTTTCAGCTCAGCCTAGCAATACGTAAGGGGCCTTTACCGTATGGTTAGCCCACAAAGCTGCACCCGTAGTTCTTCCCTCCAGGCACGCAATCTTAGGTGGGGCAGTGAGTGCCACAGGGAAGCATAGAGTCACAGAGGCCCTCGTGAGGCTGGTCCCTGAACTTAAGGGGTGTTTAGAATTGGAGGTGGTTTCATGGGTGGTGGCAAATATAGCTAAGATTAGAGAGTGGGCGATCGAACTCTGCTCGTGAGGACAGGGCAGCTTTACAAAATAAGAGATTGGAGCCAGGGTTGTCAAAGAACCCCAAAAGACAAGTAATGAGGTGGGCGGTGGTGGCACACACCTTTAATCCCAGCACTCCGGAGAAAGAAGCAATCTGATCTCTGTGAGTTCGAAGCCAGCTTGGTCAACAGAGTGAGTTCTAAGACAGCCAGGGCTACACAGAGAAGCCATGTCCTGAAAAACCAAAAGAAGATAAGCAATGGAAGTCATCTATAGTGTTTCACACCTGTGGTCCCAGCACTTGGGAGGCTGCCCCCCCCAGGAGGATTACCACACATTTTAGGCTAACCTGGACTACCATGTGAGACCCTGTCTCAAAACAAGATTAGCAGTAAAGGCAGACTCTGACAGGCTTGAATAGCTGTCAGAAGCATGTAACCTTCATGAGGAAGAGAGTGACAGGGTCAGCACCTATTGGAAAGGAGACCCTGTTCTGCACCGGGGATGGGGAGAGATGGAGTAGTAAGTCACCCTTCTTGGTCAGGCTCCAGGCCCCTAAGAACAAAGAATTAAAATCAGGGTTTGCTTCTGTTCTGTTAGTGCCTGTCAGTTGCCCTGTGTTATGAGCAGTTTCCTCGACAGCCTGGTCCCACAGCTGTGTCAGCCCCAAATAACACACAGAGAGGGGCTGTATTAGATATAACACTGTTGGCCTGTTACTAGCGTTTCTTATTGACTAGCTCTGTCTTAAATATTAACCCAATTCTATCAATCTAAGTATTTCCATGTGGTCTTTTCTTACCAGAGAGAGGGTCTTGACCTCTTCCTCTCAAGTCCCTACATCTTGATTCTTCTCTACTACATCTCCCAGAATCCTCCTTGTCTCCTAGTCCCGCCTCTCTTGCTTTCCTATTGGCCAACAGGGCTTTATTCATTAACCTGTAAGAGAAACATATTTACAGGATGACATCTCCCATCAGCCCTGGGGTGGGGGCGTGTGGGGGTTCTTGTGCTGATCAGGATTGGGAAGCGGACAGTGGATGTAAAGAAGTGAGCAGGGAGGTTGAGTTTGGCAAGCCCAGGTGGGCACCCACCATTTGAGCATGGTTTGTGTGCCCAGCCTCCCTCTGTCCCTTCCCTCCCTCTTCTGTGGGCTGCTTAGCCCTGGCCAGCCTGAGATACAGGTACCTGGAACTGCAGGCATTACAGAAGGGGTAGGCAGTGTCAGACTCCCTGCTTTGTCCCCAGGTGTCATTGGATTGTCAGTTGACGTCAGGGCTGCCCACAGTCCTGACTGTTTTCACTCCTGGCTCTGACAGTGCCTACCCATTCCCATTCTTACCCATCCTCACCCTGAAGATAGCATTCAAATACAGCTCAGGCTGGCCTTGAAACCTCAAACCTCCGGAGTGCTGGGGTTATGGCCGTATACTACCTTATCCGACTCCCCTCTGAATTCCCCAGGCAACATTAAATGCCACACTTCCGCCTCTCTTCTAGCCACGAGGCACCTCCACCAGGTCATCAACTGTAGGTTAAACTTAATTTGTTCTGTCTTCCTCCCGCCCCTGCTCGGGCTCTGTGCTCTGCAGGCTGGGGTTCTGGGTCCCTGATTAGACATTAGAACACATGCCCTTGCAGACTGCTACTTTAGAAGAGGGGAGCCCTGACCCCACACTGCAGCCTGATGCACCAGGGTTTGGGGGATCAATTTGGAACTAAATGCTGGGTGGGAGAAGAGCTTAGAGTCACCAGTAGACCCAGCCAGCCTGAGGGTACGATATGAATGGATGCAAGTGGTCAGAAGAGAAAGATTGGGCCCTGCCCACCCTGCAGTCTTGCAAATTTCAAATATGACCCAACCCTAACTGACACTGAAGGGCCCTGTAAATGAAGTCACTCTAGAATATAGTCTATAGATGCTTATATTTTGTTAACATCAAAAACTAATACAGCATGTGTTAGTTCACAAAAATGTGTGTTCTGTGTGCAGATAATGTTATAAAGCGGTATTTAATTAAAATTCCAAGCAGTACCTGTGGAGTTTGAGTCCTGTGTTCGGCAAATAAATACTTCAGCAACCATCTAGTAGAATGTTCCTTGTCAGTCCTGCCTACTCATCCACACATGGTTACTGAGCACTCTAAACATGGCTAGTGGGATTGTAGCATGAATAATAAAAACCCAGAGACAGATATGGGGGTTAAAACTGAAGATCAGAGAAGTAAAGCAGCCAGCCACTAGAGAGTTCTGTCCTCTACCAATGCTCAGACAAAAGGGGTGATCCACCAAACCTCAGACTACACTGCATTTCACCAAACCTTAGACTCCCCGCAGCTCCTGCCTCCTCCGGCCTTATATTCCTCTCTCGTGCTGAATGCATGGGATCCCAATGCTGAGATCACCTTTGTGGGAGCTCTGTTTCTCTTTTAGACTAGATCAGTTTCGTGTAGTTCAGGGTGGCCTTGAACTAACAGACGCATCTCCCTCTGTCTCCTGAGTGCTGGGATTAGAGGTGTGTGCCACCACTGCCTGGCCTCTAAAACTAACTAGTGTGTCTAGCTTTGCACTCTGATCATCATCAGGCAAGCTTTGTTAGATTACAAAGTATCACAACATGTAACTGAGGAACTAATGCTTTTAATGTGTGTGTGTGTGTGTGTGTGTGTGTGTGTGTGTGTGTGTGTGTGTGTGTGTGTGTGTGTCCCACATGTGGATTCTCTCCTTCCACCATGTATGTGGGTCCCTGGCATCAAGTTCAGGTAGACAGGCTAGCAGCAGGTACCCTTACCTGCTATCTTGCTAGTCCCAGAGTGTTCTGCCACAGAGCACCACCCTGCATTAATTACTTTCTGTTACTGTGATCAAACACTGTGGCCAAAAGCAATGGATATAAGAAAGTATTTTTTTTTAACTTACAGCTCCAGAGTGGTAAGAGTCCATGGAGGGAGGAGGGGGTGTGGCAGCAGGAGCAGGAAGCAGAGAGAGCAAACAGGTATAAAGCCCCTCTCCCAGGAATCCACTACCTCCTGAAGGTTCCACAACCTCTCCAAATAGAACTTAACAGGGGACCAAGTGTTCAAATACCTGGGCCTATAGGGAGGTTTCTGTCACATCACCACAATTCCCAAATATTTTGCTATAGGATAAAATTCAACTTTATTTAGATAATGATTATGTCTGGCACATCAACCTCAGAGTTCTGCTGTTGGTTTGTTGGTTGCTTTGTTTGTTTAGTTTTTTGAGACAGGGTTTCTCTGTGTAGTCCTGGCTATCCTGAAATTCACCAGGCTGGCCTCAAACTCAGAGATCCACTTCCCTCTGCCTCCTGAGTGCTGGGATTAAAGGCATACACCACCACCACCTGGCTGTACTGTGGGTTATTAAATCTCAAAACACACCACGCAGAAGGTTAGCGGGTAAATATACAGGAAGCAAAGGTCAAGAGACAGAATCTTGTTTCTCATTGTGATGTCAGGATGTGTTCATTCCTAGAACAGGCTGTTCTGTGAAGACCACTGGATGTGAGGTTGTGGATGATGGGAGCTGAAAGGTGTTTTTGCTTTCAATACAGTGGCTGCACCTTAAACCACTGCTGTCACATCAACAAAATGCAACCATGTAGCTACAGCAGCGGTTCAGCCACACAGGCCGAATTCTGTTCCCTCAGGAACCAGCTCTATCACAGCCACTAAAGGAAACTTTATCTAAAACTCTATCCTTCTACAGAACTCAGGATTCAAAGGTTGAGGAGAAATCCTGCTAGCTCAGAGAGCCTGCATAGCGAGTGGGTAACCTCCTCTCCTTGCTGTGTCTCCAGAAAAAAGGAGCCACCCTGCTCAGCCCCCACTTAAGAACCCTCCCTACACTTAGTTCCTCCCTACCACTTCCTGTCAGCTACTTGCTGACTTAGCCTCCTGACCCCAGGTTAATTTGATTTAAACAAACGTAACACATCTTTGCAACGTTAACAAAGGCATGGGGGGGGATATAACATGGTTAAAATAATATTCCACAACAGAGTGGCCCTGAGAACAGGGAACCTAAGACAAAAGCCTTAGTGTTGCTCTCCAGAAATGTCCACACCCTCCACTCTCCACTAGTTAGAAACAAGTAAAACCACAAAGCCCTTGTTTAACTCTCCTGAGCTTGCTTGATCATAACGAAAAAGCACCAGAAATACAGCTGGGCTGTTATCCCCTGTGCTAACCTTTAGACTGTACAGTACCAACCATGCCTGCTACCTAGGACACTCAGGAAGCTGGGGTGCCAGAAAGTTACTAAATACATTGTATCAAAATATGGTGTCTGCAGAGAAGACTCAGAGTTTAAGAGCACGGACTGCTCTTGCAGAGGACCTGGGTTTGGCTTCCAGCACCCTGCAGCAGGTAACACACGCATATGTAACTCCAATTCCAGAGGATCCAGCACCCTCTTCTGGCCTCTGAGGGCACTGCACATATGTGGTGCATAGATATAGTTCAGGCAAATACCCATCCGTACACATAAAAATAACTTTTTTAATGTTCGGATCGGGCTGGGATGCAGCTCGTTTGGTAGGGTATTTGCCTAGCTTGCACTAAGCCCTGGGTTTGGTGCCTAGCTGCACATAAACTAAACATGGTGGCTACGCCTGTAATCCCAGCACTAGGAAGGTAGAGGCAGGAGGATCGGGAATTGAGGGTTATCTATAGATATATAGCAGTTCCAGGCCAGTCTGAAATACCCTGTCTTAAGGAAGGTGAGTTCAGGGCCAGTGTGAGGGCTCAGCAGGTAAAGGAGGCCACCAAGCCAGACAACCTGAGTTCAATCCTTGGAGCCAACACAGTGGAAAGAGAGAACCAATTCCCAAAAGTTGTCCTCTGACACACACACCATAAAATGTACACACACACACACACACACACACACACACACACACACACACTAATTTTTTTTTAAAAAAGTTCAAGTTTTAGGTCACTTTTCCTATGAGTGATCATCTCTGCAGATAGCATGTGTCACGTGTCTATCTGTGACTTTCCCATGCCCTGCCCATCTTTCATTCAGTTCTCGGTCTCTTATGACTAAAAGTGTTCTTTGAATTAATTAACCCTGTCCTTGTGGACGAACCACAGTATTTCCTCCTAGCTTGTCATTTACTTTTGATTTGCTCAGTGTAATGGCTATTCTTCTTTGTCAATGAAGTACATTTGGAAATAACTAAAACCCAAGTGTCTGGGCACACCTGGGAGACACCTTTTTCTTAATTAAGTCATTTAAAGAGGGAAGGCCTACTTTTGACTAGGGTCTTCTGAGATCCACCTTGATCTGGGCCACAGCTTCTGCTGGCACCCTATATAAAGGCTGTGGAAGAAGGAAGCCTTTTCTCTTTGCCTGCTTGCTCTTGCTCTCACTGGCCAGTCCCCAAGACCCTTACCACAGCTTGTTTTTCTTAGTCAATCTATAGAACCCGTCTTTATGGAAGATGTCTCATGAGTTTCTTTGTAAAGTCACATCCAATCTTTATTTAGCGTACATGACACAGGATCAGGTCCACGTGTTTGAGCCTCAGAGACAGCTCAGTCAATTGCAACTGTTTACTTGTCTTCTGTTTACTTACTTCTTCTCTTGGACAGTATCTCATGTGTCTGAGACTGGCGGTGAACACAATGTGGATCCAAGGATGACCTTAAACTTCCGATGCTCCTGCCTCCCCCTCCTAAGCATTGAGATACCAGGAGTGCTCTGTCATGCCTGGCTGTTAAAACTTTCCTGAAAGTGTCTGGAAATATAAATACTCTGACATCCTACCCAGAGAGGACAACCAGGACTATATAGAGAGAGTTCCAGGCCAGCCAGGACTATGTAGTAAGACCCTGTTTAAAAAAAAAAAAAAAAGAAAGAAAGAGAATAAACAACCTGGAAATATATGTAATATGACACAAGTACACATACATACTCATGTGTTACATGCTGACAGGACAACTCAGTGGGTAAGGCTGCTTGCCTGGTGACCTGAGTTCAATTCCTGGGACTCACATGATAGAAAGAGAAAATTGACTCTTTTAAGTCATCCTCTCCCACACACACAGAGAATGTGCATTCCCATAAAATAAGTAAATATAATAAAAAAAATTCAAAGTCAAATTGAAAGGTACGAAAGTAGTAGCATAAAAAAAATACAAATCACCAGAAAAGAAAATGAAGCTGGGTATAATGGTGCACACTTCTAATCTCAGTACTGGGGCGCTGGAGCAGGAAGACTGCAAGCTCAAGGCCAGCCTGGGCCACAACTGAGGTTCTAGCTTTAAAAAAGAAAGAAGAAAATGAAAAATGTTGGGGGAAATTAAAAAATAAAAAAAAGGAGATTGTGGGGCCTGGAGAGATGGCTCAGCAGTTAGGAGCACTTGCTGCTCTTGCAGAGGACCCAGGACGGGTTCCTAGTGACCACAAGGCAGCTAGCTCATAACTGTCTGTACCTCCGGTTCTAGGGTAATTGATACCTTCTTCTGGCCTCCACAGGTACCGGCATGCACGTGGTGCACGTGTATACTCAGATAGACACACATACTTGTTGTGGGATATTTTGATCAAGCTCTGACAACTCCCAAGACTGTCCAACAAAGTTATACTTTGAATCAGGGGTCAGGGCAAGTGACTAGCTGGCCAGAATCAACCATAGAGAAGTCAGCAATCTGGATAGAGAAGACATACAGGAAAGAAAGGACAGGGATTGGAGTCTGAGCTTCCTCTTGGTTCGGGGACAAGGGAAGAGATGTGTCTTTACGGCATCTCCAGCCAAAAAGCAAGGTCAGCTGGTTGCTACTCAGCCTCTCTGAGCTAGCAGGTTTTCACCCCTGCCTTTGACTTCTGAGTCTTAAGGATAAATAGACAATTTAATCTATGTTACAGTCCCAGCCAAGCCAGGGCTGTGGAGTCTAAGTGGCCAGTGGGGCACTGACTGAGGAGGCAGATAATAATTAAAAATGTCAGTAGATTCATGTGCAGCTGCTAAGCCAACAGAAAAACATCACATACTGTGGTGGTCTGAATAAGAACAACTCCCCAAGGCACACAGATTTCAATGCTTGGTCACCAGGAGTCAGGCTATTAGGAAATATGGCCTTGTTAGTGTAGGTGTGACCTTTTTAGAAGAAGTAAGGTAGGCTTTGAGATTTCAGAAGCTCAAGCCAGCCCTAAGGTCTCTTTCTTCCTGCTACCTGCTGAACGCTCAGCTACCTGTCCAGGACCATGTTTACCTTTATGCTGCTATGGTGATACCATGATGATAATAATAGTGGACTGAACCTCTAAAGTATATGTTTATAACTAGCCCCAATTATATGTTTTCCTTTCTAAGAGTTGATGATCATGGCTTCTTCATAGCAATAGAACACTGACTAAGACACATACACATAAAATAAAATCTTTCTTAAAAATGAGCACCACAGCCAGGTGGTGGTGGCACACACCTTTAATCCCAACACTCGGGAGGCAGAGGCAGAGGCAGAGGGATCTCTGAGTTCGAGGCCAGCCTGGTCTGTAGAGTAAGTTCCAGGACAGCCAGGAAGACACAGCGAAACCCTGTCTTGTGGGGGGGGGGGAGGAGAAGAAAAGAAGGAGGAGGAGGAGGAGAGAGACACAGAGAGAGAGAGAGACAGAGAGAGACAGAGAGAGAAAGGATTTCAACAGTGAAAGCACAGAGGGGGAAACTTTCTGGCAAATGCAATGTGTTGTTGCACTCAATCAAACCATGCTAATAGCTCAGTAAGAGAATCTACAATGGACTTGGACAGCTTCCCCTGAGGAGCAGATAGAGATGGGGTCACCCAACCCTGGGATCCAGACATCATGTTGCTGCTGTTGTTTGCTTTCTGCCTGTACAATACAAACAGGAAAGTCTCTTCAACACCTCAGTCTGTGCTATGAAGGCTGTCTTGACACAAGGAGGATGTGGGAGGGTGGGCGCTGCAAGCCTCCTACAATGGGTCCGTCATTTCCTAAGTGTGTGCGTGTTCATGCTCTTTGGCCTGCTGCCCTCTTCTAGAACTCTGAAACAAATGTGGATGCAATAATATACCAAGTATTCATTGAATGGTTAATTGTACAAGAGAAAGTTTGAAAGAAAAAAAAAAAACTCGATTCACCAATTAGCTAAATAATTGCACAGGGTAAGTTTTAGATCATTATTTTCAAACATTTTAAAGGAATTTTTGAAACACAAGGAAATACTTACTGCAATAATATGAAATATTAAGCAAATAGATGGGAGGTCCAAATTGAATGATCCCATAAGCAAATATAGTTATAAAGAGGAAGTATACCAAAATATTGAAGGATGGATGGCTCTGGGTTGTAGCTGATTTTGGTTTTCTTATTATCATTTGCTTTCAAATTATCTATAAGGTCAAGTCCAAATATTTTGTTTGTTTTTTAAGACAGGGTTTCTCTCTGTAGCCTTAACTGTCCTAGAACTCACTCTGTAGACAAGACTGACCTCAAGCTCAGAGATCTGCCTGCCTCAGCCTCCCAAGTGCTGGCATTAAAGGCATGTGCTACCAAGTCCAGCTGCCAAGTCCAATTTTTATAACGAGAACATTTAAAATATCCCAAGTCTACAGGACTTATGACCCAACCAACATTGAAAGTGGTGCCTTTAAGAAAGTAAGGGAACAGGCCGTGTGATATAAGTTCAGTGGATAAAGGTGCTTGTGGACAAGGCTGACAACCTGATTTCGATTCCCAGGTTCCACAGTATGGGAAGAATCAACCCCTGAAGTTAACCTCTGCTCTTCACACAGCTGCACACATGGGATATGCACACAAAGGCACACCAAAATAAATAAATGGGCTTTTTATTCTAATCTCTGGATCACTTTGTGGCTCCTGATAGGGAAGTGACTGATTTACCAGGAAAAAAGAAATAGATACAAGATATGTTACCAGGGAGACAGGTTCATTTCAGGAGCTCCATCTAGAGTGAATGGTGGATCCTGAATTTAAACAGGTAGCACAGGCAGGTAGTTAGTATTGAGCCGAGGAGTTCAGCTCCCAGCCTCTCAGCTTCCTTTTTCAGTGTGTATTGGGCGTGGGAATCAGGGTGCTTGACCATGAAGATGAAGTGGAGTTTAGGAGTTTATTAGGAGAAAATAACTTACGCAGGAAACAAGACTATCGCTCCAGCCCCAAGGATGCAGACCCTGCCACCCTGATGCTCTCCTTGACCTGAAAGAACTTCCGAGCCCCAACTCAATCCTTTTAACAGGTCACATCTGCACCTGTGACCACTCCCTCAGGAGTGGTCAGCGCTGCAGGTGTGTGAGGGGGTGAATATCTCCTACAAGTGTGATCTCTTCCCAGCCAGTCTCTCTTACTAAGAGCAGTAGATGATTTTCTTCGGTGGTGGTAGAGCCTTTATTCTTTACCAGCACCAGAGACTGTATAGGAGCAAGGGCCACATCATCAAACAGACGTACGTGGGTACGTAGCTCACTTGGTAGTGTTTGCTTAACATATACAACGCCAAGTTCGATCTCCAGAATGTCAGAGTCAGGTGTGGTAGTACACACATGTAATCCCAGCAGTACTCAGGTAGAAGCAGGAGGATCAAAAGTTCAAAGCCATCCTTGGCTACATGGAAGGTTATAGCCAGGCTGATAGACTCTGTCTTTAAGAAAAAAGAGAAAGAGGAATGGGAGAAAAAAAGAAAGAAAAGCCTTGGTTCTGTTAGTCGGTTGAAAGAATAAGACAGGTCAGCAGAGATATTTGAAATGTCCTTGTTAATCATTCACCTGATGGATATGTTAAACACTTCCAACTTGGAAATAATGTGAATGAGTAAACATGTCCAGAGAATTCTTAGACAAGTCTCTTTAAAAAAAAAAAAAAAAATATATGGCCAGTTGGCACTCAGGAGGCAGAAGCTGACCGGCCTGGATACAGAGTGAGTTCCAGGACAGCCAGGGCTGTTACACAGAGAACCTGGGTCTCAAAAAAACCAAAACATGAAATTAAGTAAACAGCTTTTCAAAGTGTGTATGTGTGTGTGTGTGTGTGTGTGTTTGCTTGCTTGTATGTTATCTATAGGTATGTGTACACATTTGTGCATGTGTCTGGGAAGGCTCAGGGACATCAAAGTCTTCCTCAATCACTTTCCACTTTATTCATTAAGGCAGGGATTCCCAATTGAACCCAGAGCTTGCCTGACACAGTTAATTCAGCTAGCCAGCTTGCTCCAGAGATCTGTCTCAGTCTTTTGCTGCAATTACAGGTAAATGCCACTCCCCCTCAGCATTTACATGAGTTCTATGGATCCAAACAGCAACCTTATACTTGGGAAATAGACATTTTATTCACAGAACCATCTCTTTACCCTTTTTCCTTTCTTTTTTGGAGGGTGGGGTGGAGTTGGACTTTCCTCTTCAGTATATACCAAGGAGTGGAATTTCTGGATCACAGGGTAGGAGTACATTTAGTTGATGAAGTGGCAAACCATCTCTGAAAACAGCCACAAGTCTTTATATTCCCCCCAGGAGACCCATCAAGGATGCTTTCAGTGTATTGACTGATTAATCCATGCACATCGGATGCGAAAGTCGGAAAGGAGATCACATGTCTGGAAACTTTCCTGCAGGAGCCATGCCACTCAGGACCCAAGGCATCAGCTAACAGGCTGTCCTTGAATTTTGTGGGACAGGGAACGCTTATCAACCTTAGCCCGGGTTTCAATGGATCAAACGATCGTTTTCTCTCTGCCTGTAACTCAAGCCATGGAGATGAGTCGAGGAAGGGTGCCTCAGAAATGGGAGTCTGTGCCGAGCTCATTCATAACAAACGTTCCTTACACACAGTGCCCATCGCCTTGCCAGACACAATGGGGAGGGCGAAGGGTGTGGAAGATTCCTTTCCTAGTCTCAGTTCCTTGCTCTTGTTCGCAATGCAGGCAGCAGCAACTCTTCTTTGCTGTGAAGGCAGGCACACAGTTCTGATGGCTGACTTTTGACCTTTGACCTCTATGTTTTATTCTGCCTACTCTCTGGGCCATCTCAGCTGAGCCCATGGATTCAACGGACACCACACCTCCCTCCACTCACCTTCAGAGGTCCCCGAAGTGTGTTCCCCACCCACCTCCACCCTCCGTTCCTCTCTACTCATAATTCCCCTGCCTCTCATGAGGGAACATTGCTAGCTTTGCCTTTGGAGGCACCCTCAGTCCTGCCGTTTCTCCCCATTGCCACCCTCATGGCTTCTGTCTAAGCCACATTTGCCTCTGCTCTGAATTCTTGTCCTGCTGTTAGAAGCAGTGGTCCACAGTGCCAGCTCTCTGCGCATCACCTTTCCTTTCAGTAACAGAAACTTCTCTTACCTCCAGGGTTCCAGCCGGTGGGAGCATCAGCAGCTTACATGCACATGTCTGTCAGGGTGAGTCCCTTGAGCTGTCCCTTACAGGCTCAAACCCCTGCCCAGGCTCTATTACCCAAGGGGGAAAGGCTTTTAACTTAGAAAGGCTCACAGCCATTCTTATGTTCCTATCTCTCCTGTATCCCTCAGCAAGGCTAGAGAATGCAGCACCTCCCAGACACGTTGACCTAAAACTGTTGTGTGTGTGTGTGTGTGTGATATACACATGTCTGTGTGTTTGCACATACATGCACATGTATGTAGAAGCCAGAAGTTGATGTTGGGTGTCTTCCTCAGCTGTTCCCCATTTGCTTGTTTATTATTTCTTTTGAGGCATGGCCTCTCACTGAGCCATCTCACTAACTGCTGTGTGAAGAGAACTTGAGAGGAGAAAAAGTGATTACGGTTCCTAGTGCAACCCTGACAATACAAGTTGCTCTTTGTAAGCATTTTAAAAAAGAAAAACTGAAGAACTCAACCTGTTAAGTCATGATTGCTCAGCAGCCACAGGATAGGAAGCTGCAGAAACAAGCAAGAGGATACAAGCCTGCTGGGGACACTGTGGAAGCCACAGGGCCTGCTCAAATCTAACTCTGATGAGGATGCTACTAATTTCATTGCTTTGTGCCCGTAACCCTTGCTAAGTGGCAGCACTGTGTCCTTGACTTTGATCCCTTTGTTTCCTTTGTCTTACCAAGGGTTTTGAATAATGAGCAGATTTTCTTTTACTTTTCTCCTCAGCCCGACATGCACACCACCTCAGACAGGCTTTCTCTATGTAATAGGCCTGGCCGTCCTGGAAGTCGTTTTGTAGACCAGGCTGGCCTTGAACTCTGTTACTTATTTTTTTTTATTTGGAAGGGCAGTCATGTGGAGGTCAAGAAACAATTGTGGGAGTTGGCTCTCTCCTACCACCATGTTGGTCCCCTTTGGGAGCAAGCACCCTCAGCCAATGAACCTACCTGAGCATATTCCTTCTAGCAGGAGCTGAGACAAACTCCAGCTCTGTACCTGTGTCATCCAGCCTGTGAACTGAAGGAAGGCACAGCTCCCCGCCAAGCTGGTCTCAGCAATAGTAATTAACCCGCAGTGATGCCAGCCAGCCACTGGCGGAGACGTCGACCTAGATATAATTAATGCCCCGTTGTCTCCAAGGGAGACAAGCAAGACTGTGCATGGAAAGGCAAAAGTAAATATCATCAATATTGGACATCTGTGCAGCGTGCAATGGAGGAAGGAGTGGGACAGTGCGGTCACACACCTGGTGACACCCACAGCTCGGCGACGTGGCTGTCGCCTCTGCCGGGCGGCGGGGTCTTCGGGGTGCGGTCTGGCACATCCGGCTATCGGGTTCCCGGGAGGTTCCCCGAGTGAAGCTGGAAGGAACCAGCCCTGAGAAGTTCCTAGTATCCTCGCTAGCTGTTCCTGTCACTGTCGTGTGGGGCCAGCAAGAAAAGAGAGGAAAGGTTTTGGGGTCGCGGCGGATATGTAGGGGGTCGTCAAAGGTTCCATTTTAGAGGTCACGTAAAACCTTTGCTTAGTGCTCCCGCCCAAGCCCCTCAAAGCCTGTGCCAGAGCTAGGAAGAGCGGAGTGCGCGCGCGCAGAACCTGCCCCGCCCCTGGAGCCCCGCCCACCAAGGGATCCCACCCACCCAGCTGTCAGCCCCGCCCACCTGTCTGCGCGCCTGCGCAGCGCTCCCTCTAGGCGCGAGGAACCGAGGGAGGGCGCGAGGCGCGCGGGTCCGGGAGCGCGCGCGACGCCAGCAACCTTGCTCCGGCCCTAGTCACCGCCCGCGTTCCCGGCCTAGGCGGCCGGCGTCGAGGGCGTGGCGGCTCCTCGCGGCCCCGGGCGAAGGGGGTTTCTGTCCGCTCCAGGCCGCTCTGGTTATCCCCGGGCCTCTCCCCTCGAGCGCACAGGTGAGTCTTCCCTTCGCAGGGCGGGGCCGGCGCGCGGCCGCTCGTGGCAGGTTTGCAAAGGCGCTGGCTGATGGATCCTCAGGACCCCTGAAAGTTACAGCATCCTCAGCCGCAGCCCCAGCCGCCCAGAGCTGCCTGGAGACCCCTAGACGCTGCTAAGGGCCAGCTGCCCGGTCCCCAGGGTCTTTCCCGGATGCTTCAGGGTGACATCCTACAAAACACTACTCGCCCCCCAAGTCCTTCCTCCTCCACCATCAATTTCTCCATCAGCTGTATGACTTTTTGAAGGATGGCAAGGCCAACCTGCCCCCGAGGGCAGGAAAGGTGTGGCCAGTAAAACAGGGATGGCAGCAGGTGGAAGCCCCAGTCTCCTCCCCCCTTTCCCTCCTCCACGATGCAGGAATAATCATCAGCGCATCTCTGCGTGCCTGGCTTCTGGAAACTTGTGTCCGCCTCCTAAACCAACGCGCCTTCAGTATCAGTCTGTTTCCAGGTTGCCCGGTTCCAGCTTCCGTACGAAATCTCATCATCTCCTCAGGGGATTAAGATTCTAGCTGCTCACGTCCGTGTTTCAGATTCAAACCAAGATTATTTAGAGTGATATTGTAGTGTAGGGTTTAAAAATCAAAACATATTCGCATCCGCTTATTGAAAGCTATCTAGTACAACATATTTACTTGAACTTTTCACAGAAGTCTTTTATCTACTATTTGGCCAGAGAAGTAATTTCATCTGTAGCTGTAATTAGAGATTACTTGAAACTCTTATTCTAAGAGCTGGGTGTGGCATACGTTTATAATCTCAGCACTTGGGAAGCTAGCCTGCACTGCAAAACAAGGCCCTGTCCAAAAAAAAAAAAAAAAAAAAAAAAAAAAATACCCTTATTTTATCACTATGCCATTACCTCTGGTGCAGTGTATCAAACTGTAAAACAATATTTGTTTCTTTGTGATGGCTCAGCAGGTAAAGATACTTGCTGCAAAGCTTGACAACTGGAGGTCCTGGAGAGAACCAACTCCTGCAAGTTGCCCTCTGACCTCCATGTGAGTGTTGCTGTGGCCACAAGCAAACACACATACATACATTAAATAAATAAATCTATTCTAATAAAATATTGGGGCTGGAGGGCTGGCTCGGCTGTTAAAAGCACTTACTGCTCTTGCAGAGGGCTGGGATTGGATTTCCAGCACCCATGTGACAGCTCATAGCAGTTATCAGTACAGTTCCAGGTGGTCCCACCCCTCTTCTTACCTCCGAGGGCACATTTGCATACCTGATGCACACACATGCACCCACAGGCACACACGTACATGTAAATAAGTAAAAAGCCAGAATGTAAAAGTATAGTAAGTCTCAGAGTCTAGATGTTTATGCAGCATGCAGAGTTGTTCTTTTTGATAAGAATGTTTTGTTGGTATTCTGATAGACTTTGGATATAGGAGGGTTATGAGAAAAATTAAAATGAGTGTTCTGTTAGTCTTTGCTATAGTTTTACATTGTACCTCATTGGCAACCAGTTTCCAACAGAGGAGGTTTTAATGCTTTGGGTTTTTTTTTTTTTAAACTATTCAATTGTAATAAGTTTTAAGGTCTTAAAACCTTATATAGTCTTAGGCTAAACAAATGAGAAGCAATGCTGCATGCTGTTACAGGAAATATGAAAAACAGTGTGATTTAGAACTCCGTCGTACATCTGACCCTACAAAGTGGCTGCAGGATTTGATGAAGCATTTGACTTAGCTCCAAAAATCTGCAAAAAGCTCAACTTTGCCTGGAGCCATGCGGGTCAGTGGTAAAGCGCTTGACCAGCATGCTTGAGGTCCTAGGTTCAGTCTCCAGTATTAGAACAGGAAAAAAAGAGTCCTTCAGCCATTGAGGTGAGGGTGCATCTCCCTGGAGTGAAGTGATGTTCAGGGAAGATGAGTTATATGCAACAAAGCCAGTAGCATCCATTTTTTTCACCAAAGCCCTACCATGCACTGTTTTCATTTTGTCCTCCTCATACTAATAGGTAGAACAAGAATATCGATGATGATAGGAACAGTTACAGATTATCAATACAATGGTGTGACTTGAGGTCCTGAAAGCACTCACAGAAATGTAATTTTTAGATTTTAAAGGCTTATTTTATGTACACCAATGTTTTGTGTACACACACACACACACACACACACACACACACACACACACACACACATATATATATATATATATATATATATATATATATATATATGCATACACCCATATGTACGTACGTACGTACATACCGCATGTATACCGGTGCCTTCAGAAGGCAGCCATATCCGGGAAATATTGATGGTTGTGAGTTCCCACGTGGGTGCTGGGAACTACATGAGCCATCTCAACTTTTAAAAAGATTTATTTTTTTACATTGTGTCTGTATGAGTATATGCACATGTCACAGGTGTCCATGGAGGCCAGAAGAGAACGTTGGGTCCCCTGGAGCTGCATGTAGTTATGAGCCGCCTGAGGTGGGAGCTAGGAACCAAATTCTGGTCCTCTGCAAAAGCAGTGCGTGCTCTTAAGTGCTAAGCCATCTCTCAGGCCCCCAAAATCTAATCTGTATAACCTATTTTACACTAATGTTCCACCAGCTTTATCATGACAAACTGTGTTTGTCATCACTACTTTAAAAAGAAAAAAGTAGAATTCTACCTGCCAATTGTTGACAAGAGATGGAAGATAGAGGGATCATGGTAGACTTCAGAACCCCGATCATGACAGTCCCGAATAGTTTTTTGGAAAATTTAGTCTAAACTAGAAAGTCAAATAAAGTACACACTTGCTTCTGGTATTTCTGTAGCCATTTTTGCTTGTTTCAAACAAATCTAGTTAAGACATTAAAATGTTCTCCTAGTTGGGAAACAGATTTTTTTTTTTTTTTTAATTCTGAGCAGGTGGCCATGATCCTTGGAGGTTTCCCACTCACTTCGTGTTTCTATGAAGAAACCATTCTCCAGAAGCCAGCCAGGGCTAGGGTAGCACTGGAGATGATGCTAAGCCCCGATCAGCACAGGCAGAGGTTGCAACAATTCCAGTAATCAGGAATAGAACCTCTGTGCTGGGAATGGAACCCAGGGTCTCCTGGTGCCAGGCAAGAGCTACATCACTTAGCCACAGCCCCCTCCGTATTGTTTGTTCATTGCCCTAATGAAACCAAGTTAGCTTTAAGTAGCTGCTAGGTTACCATGTGTGATGTCCATGCATATGTCTCTTTTCAGTTTTAACTGCATTTAGAATGTCAGGAAATTCTGAAGTGATTGACAGTGTTGACTCCAAAACAAAAACAACAAAAAAACCTCATTGTGTGTTTTTAGCAAGATAGGCAACATCTGTCAAATAATGGCTGATACCACATGCATTTCATTATGACATAAATGTCTATAAGGCTCATACAAAGGCCAGGTGGCACTTTTCTTTTAAATTATTTTCATACTAGAGGCATGGTAGCCCATGTCTTTAATCCCAGAACTTGGCAGTCAGAGGCTGGTGGATCTCCATGAGTTCCAGGCTGGCCTAGTTCCATGGGGAGTGAGTTCCAGACCAAGTCTAGCCAGGCAGGGCTCCTTCAGAGAGACAGGGAGGGAAGAAAGCCTACTTTCTCCCTGCGTATGTGTAATGCTGAGGATCAAACTCATGGCCTTGATATTGCTAAGTCCACACTATACTAGGCTACAGTCCTAGCCTCCAGGCTTGATGACTATGACTGTTTCAGGGTTCTTCTTCCAATATGACAAAGAATAAAATAAAAATAGAGCATAGGAAATAGTCCTTGGCTTGACTTAGAATGTTATACATTCATTTCCTGTTTTTCTGCCTTCAACTTGGGGTAACTTTCTTTTGATAAAGCTTCAAAAAGAAATGATTTTTAAAAAATGGGTTTTGGCATGGTAGCTCATGTCTATAATCTCAGCACTCAAGAGCCTGGGACAAAAGGATTACCATGAGTTTGAAGTCAGCTTGGGTTACATAGGGTTCCAGGCCTGCCTAGGTTACAGAGTGAGATACTATCTTTGGAAAAAAAAAAAAAAAAAGACACATCTTAGCTGGGTATGGTGGTGCAGGCTTTAATCCCAGAATTCAGGAGGCAGAGGCAGGTAGATCTCTGTGAGTTCCAGGCCAGTCTTGTCTACAGAGTGAGTTCTAGAACAACCAGGGCTATACAGAGAAAGAAACCTTGCCTCAAAAACCCAAAAGAGATGACTCAGGGTTTAAGAGCACTGATTGCTCTTCCAAAGGACCTAGGTTCAAGCCCTAGCACCCACATAGTCTGTAAGTGCAGTTTCAGGGGACCTGACCAAAAACCACACACAACAGTAAAAACCAACACATCTTTACATACAGGTATTAGACTGCCTTTTAACTTTAACATTCTCTCTCCAAACTATTAAAAAGTAAAATGTAGTAATATACTCCCAAATCAGCATGTGAGAACAAGAGCAATTTCTTGCATAGTAGCAAAACCCATCCATTTAACAATGATAGAATAGTATTGCCTAGCTTAGTCTCTATTCAAATTCTGTTAATTATTCCAACAATGGCCACAACAATGATTTTTTTCCTTCAATGTTACTTCTTTATTGTGGCACTAAGGATTGAACCCAGGGCCTCATACATACTAGCGCCACCACTATACTGTTTCCCAACCCTTTTTTTTACCTGTATTTTGAGACAGAGAGACGTGGTTTCATTAAGTTGTCCCTCCTGGCTGTAAATACCTGCTTTAGCCTAGGCAGACCTTGAATTTCTGATCCCTTTGCCTCTCCATGAAGAGAGCCACAGTGAGACACTCTCCTGGGAACTCCCCTCAGACCAGAAAGTTCTGACACAACAATTAAAAGAATCAGCTAAAAGTTGTCAAACCTGTCAGCCACCAAGGGGCAGTTCAGAATCTCTTAAGGACATGGAATATTTCCAACACTTCCCATTCTGTGCACTGAGATTCAGCCCTCGTTTCCCCATGGCTTTGATGCCACCCTTCATGGTTTAGGAGCAATTATGTGAAATGTACCATGGTACTGTCACATGGGGGCCCAGAGATGCAGAAAACCAAGTTGAGAACTAAGAATTAAGGCTCCAGAGGGCAGTACTGGAACTCAGAGAAACCCAAGTATAAAGAGTGGCTGAGAAAAATGAGTCTACAGGGAAAGACAAGAGTAAAGGAAGGGTTCGACACGGTGCACTGCAGAAGGTGGGTTCTGGTGCGGAGGAAGCCTTTGTTGTCAGTAGTGAGGGGAGTTGAAGCCAAGAGAGAATGGCAGCTGCCTGGGAGACTAAACCCTGGAGGGAGTGGGGTGGAGGACATAAGGTAGGTGAGCCCACTCTGCAGGGAGCCGGTAGGGAGGGCAGCAGGGGGATGAAGGCGAGGTAGGACATGCGGTGGCAATCCAGCATGAACAGGCTGGTGTGTCAAGGAAGACGAGCAGATGGAGAAGTGGATAGTATGGCAGACAGTAGGATGAGGCCCTGCTGGGGGTGTGACTTACCATGGAATAATCAATGTTTTTTCTGGGAAAAATACAACAGAGACAAATACACGCCAACAGGAGGCCTCCCAAGGATGCCTCTGGATGCTCTCTGTCTGGTCCTGAGAACACTCCAGGTACCTTCCCCAGACCTAGTTCCCCCAGGTCACATTCGCCCCTGTTCCCACCCCCCCAATGGGTGTGGTCAGTGCAACAGGTGCAGACAGAGTGAATATCTCACTACAGTGACTGGCTGGCCCTACAGGAGAACTATTCCGGTGTTTCCCAGTGCCTGGCAGTAGGTGCCCAGAATATAGATAGAAACAAGTATAGAAGCTATTTTTTAGGGTTGTCTTGAGTGGTATAGAATAATGGGAAACTCCGCTATTTTCTTCCATTGTTAATAAGCAGTAGGAAATGTATCCTATGTAAGCAATGTATCTGCAGCATTGTGCATTGTGTCCTTTGAAATGAAAGGGGAACTCAAAAGAGCAGGCGTATTAATCATGAGCACTCTGTCTCTGTCACTCATGGGTTTCCTTCAGTTCCATGTCTCCATCTTGAAATAAGTGATGACCAAAGGGTTGCTGCATGAGTATGGTGTGGTTTTCTGAGGAGCCAGACACAGGCACATTCTGCCCCAGCACTTTACAGAGGGACAGTCAGCTCTGGGCCTCTGACTTTAAGTGCACAATGTGTAAGAGTTCAGAATTGTGTCCTCTGGATTGCCTTCCGGCTTTCGTTGTGTGCTCTACACACTTGCGGTGCATGTTCATACACACCTTTGAGCAGGGACTCGGGGACCTAAGCAACTCCATTATTTGAGAGTCTGCTCAGGAAAAAAAAAAAAAAAAAAAAACCCACACTGGGTAAGAAAGCAGAGCCTCACAGACAGCATTTCAGGGTGCAGATGGTGAACAGACCGTGTGGGTGTGATTCTCCTGGGCCGCTTCCAGTATTTTCCACCTAAAACCCAAAACAAATATGTGAAGGCCACTCTGGCTCCCACTTTCCCTCTCTCTGCTTGTAAACTAAAGTACATATTGAAGTGAGCGTGTCATATTATCCTTTTCATCCCGTTTTTTGCTAGGAAGCGATGGCTTTTTTGCTTCTTCATATTTCATTGCCCCATAAAATCTGCAAAGCAAACCAGATTTATAGATAGAAAATTCATTTATGAGAGCTGGAGCTGACTTAAATGCTGATTGATCTTTCCTGGATAAAATCATTTTGCTTGATGAATTGCTGTCTTGAGAAATAGATTGACTGCAACATGATAAGGCCTTCAATTTTTTTCTTTGTTGTTTCCTTTCTCTTTTTTTTTTTTTTTTTTTTTAAAGCAGTACATACCTGGCAGATATCCTAGAACTTTACTCCCAGAGAAGATGCTCCGAGACACCATGAAGTCTTGGAATGATAGCCAGTCAGATCTCTGTAGCAGTGACCAGGAAGAGGAAGAGGAGATGGTCTTCGGTGAAAATGAAGACGAATTGGAAGAGATGATGGATCTAAGTGACCTGCCCACCTCACTTTTTGCTTGCAGTGTCCATGAAGCAGTGTTTGAGGTCCAAGAGCAGAAGGTAGGCCCAAGCCCAGTCCCTGCTCTCTCGTTGTGGAAAGCACAGGTGGCTTTGGGAAAACAAGTCCCAGGACCTGCAACATGAAATAACACGTCCTGTGTGCCACCGTGGACCCACACACACACACCGGACCCCTCCCTCACACACCGGACCCCTCCCTCACACACCAGACCTCTCCCCTCACACACCAGATGCCTCCCTCATACACCAGACCCCTCCCTCACACACCAGACCCTCCCCTCACACACCAGACCCCTCCCTCACACACGGGACCCCCTCACACACACCAGACCCCACACACGCACACACACCAGACCCTCCCCTCACACACCAGACCCCTCCCTCACACACCGGACCCTCCCCTCACACACTGGACCCCCCTCACACACTGGACCCCCCTCACACACTGGACCCCCCTTACACACCGGACCCCTCCCCTCACACACTAGACCCCCCCTCACACACCGGAACACACACACACACACACACACACACACACACACACACACGGGACCCCTCCCCTCACACTGGACCCGCCCCCCCCCTCACTGTGTCTTAGGAGAGGCTCCCCAGTCTGCCACTGACAGGTGTACACTGACAGGTGTGCCTGTCTAGAGTCCTCCCAGTCCTCTAGAGAAGCATTGGCTTTTAGTGAACTCTCAACCGAGGCGCATTAAATGTGCTTTTTATTCATTCACAAAACTGCCTCTGCCTCCCAAATGCTAGGATTAAAGGTATGTGCCACCACTGCCTGGCTTAATATTTGAAGATTTAAAAGGCCAGTCTAAGATACTATAATTCCAGCATCAGGAGGCAGAGGCAGGTTGATCTCTTGAGTTTCAGACCAGCCAGGGTGATATAGTGAGAGACACTCTCAGAACAGGACGAGTGGCAAATTGGCTTTATTTACATGTACACATCACGTGTGCACGTGCTGCTTCTGATAAGTTTCTAAAGCATGAGGATGCGTAGAAGTTATTAGCAAAAGGTGGGAAGCTACTAGGCCTGGTAGCTCCCTGTAATCAGCTCTCCCAGAGCCAGAGGTAGGAGGAACAGGAATTCAAGTTAGAGGCCAACCTGGACTGCATGAGAGCCTAGTCTCATAAAATAGAAATAAAGAACGAAGAGTAGGAGTGATTTCTCTGTGTTTTCTTGTGTGTATATGCTAGGGGAGGTATTTGGGTTTAAAGAGGACGAAGTCATAAGAGACTTCACCCATGTGTCAGACTTAAGCAGCAAATAAGTACCTAGCACTATGAAGAAAGCAGGGAAAAGGTCGCCCCAAATGCCAGAGATGTCCCTTTGATGGAGGAGCAGCACAGCTGCGTGCCTTGGTGACCCTGCGGCAGTATGGGACGTGTGTGCCGTTTTATACATCGTATCATTGTGTGACCTCTGAGTCTGCAGTGTTTAACAATGCCAGCCGTTTTCAGTCAGTGCAGACTGCAGATGTGAGCACGAGTCACACGCTGTCCACCCTGAATACCTTCCAGAAAGGTGGCTCTTTATGGAGGAAAAGCTCTGCACTACACAGGGAGCTCACCCGGCCACTTGTCTTTAGCTGGCTTCCTGTTAATAGATCATTGTGTTCTTTGTTCCACTTCTCTCCGCCTTGCTGTTCTCCTTGCAGGAGAGGTTTGAAGCTCTGTTCACCCTCTATGATGACCAGGTCACGTTCCAGTTGTTCAAGAGCTTTCGCAGAGTGAGGATCAACTTCAGCAAGCCCGAGGCTGCGGCGAGAGCTCGCATAGAGCTCCACGAGAGTGACTTCCACGGCCAGAAGCTGAAGCTTTACTTTGCACAGGTACAGTGCGCTGTGTGACCGCGTGTCCCCACAGCGGCTTCTCCATCACAACTGTCCCTCCAGCGTTGGGTCAGAGGTTTGTGAAATCAACATTTCCAGGAGCAGATGATGTCATGTTTTCTCTTACTTTACACATACATAATTTCATTTATCTTAGAAGCATATTAAGCCTCTGTTTTTGTTTTGCTGAGACTAATAGTTAAGGGATTCGTTTTTTCGTTTTTTGTTTTTTTTTTTTTTCTGGCAGATTTGCTCAGCTAGGGCTCTGCGAAGGTTAAGCCTTGACACTTCAAGGTTAGTGGAGTGAATGTTCTCTGCATCTAAAATGGCACTTAGGATGTGACATTCATGGGAAAAAAGAAAAAAATTTCAAGGGCCATCAAAATGGCTCAGTGGGCAGAGGTGCTTGCCACTAAGCTTGACAACCTGAGTTTGATTCCTGCAACCTGTACTTACAGAGGCCATGGAGGGGCGCTGCTTACTTGCTTGCTCTTCATGACTTGTTCAGCCTGCTTTCTTAAAGAACCAAGGATCACCAGCCCAGGGTGGTACCACCCACGATGGGCTGGGCCCTCCCACATCAATCACTAATTAGGAAAATGCTCTACAGGCTTGCCTACAGCCAGATCTTACAGAGGCATTTTCTCAATTGAGGTTCCCTTCCTCAATGATGAAAGCTTGTGTCAAGTGACATAAAACTAGTCAGCACGCCCACTGTAACGAACACCTGAGATAATCGACCGTAAAGGAGAAAAGTCCTGGCTCAGGGCTTGGAGGTTGCAGTCCATATGGGATCGTCCCTGCCTTTCGGCCTGCAGTGGGGGCAGCACATGACGTCAGAGCAAAGCTGTTCATCTCATTCGTGGGAAACAGGAAGAGTAGGCTGGGGTCCACTGTGCCTTAGGTATGCTCCCTGTGACTAAAGGCCTCCCTGCTCCTAACGGCTCCCAGATTCAGCCTCAGGGGAGCAAGCCTCTACCATACAGACCCTGAGGGGCACTTAGAGTTCAGATCACAGCCATAGCTACTGCAGTGCCCCCTTTGTCCATCTGTTCATACAGTTGTTCTTTCACTTAACTCGTGTTTAGCGAGGATCCAGTGTGTGGCCCTGTGCAGCGAGCCAGCTGGACCCGGGTCTACCTCCTAGGAGATCACAAACATCTCAGAGACGTTTTTAGTCACCCTCTAAGAAAGTCTCTAAGAAAGTGACAGTTACCAGAAAGGTGAAAATGAAGAAAACAAAGACGCATTTGCACAGTGCTCATGGTCATGTCCTTCCCTGCAGGTGCAGGTGTCCGGGGAGGCTCGGGACAAGTCCTACTTACTGCCACCACAGCCCACCAAGCAGTTCCTCATCTCTCCTCCAGCCTCCCCACCAGTGGGGTGGAAACAGAGTGAGGACGCAATGCCTGTGATCAACTATGACTTACTCTGTGCTGTCTCCAAGCTGGGGCCAGGTAACGGGTTCTGCTTTTGCTCTTTCTGTCCCCAGGTGCTTTGTGTATTGGAGACAGTGTTCAGTAGTGGGTGTGGAGCCCAGCAACAGCCGCACTGTCCAGTGGACACGGAGACACACCAGTCTCGGTCCATACTCTTAACTCTGCATTTTCCAGTGCTGTGGTCCTCAGCCAGTTGCAGAGCATAGTTGTCAGGGTTAGATAGCATGTGCAGCATGATAATCTTCACAGTTAGTGATTTCAGCTAAGAGTTAATGCAGGTGTTAGCAAATATGCTTGCTGTTCTATCTCTGTAGCCCTATGCAGATGGCGGCTGCTTTGCGTTATTTAGTGATGGTAACCTGCCACCCCTTCCAAAGTTTCTCTTTCTTTTTCATTTCTTTCTTTCCTTCTCTACTTGCTGCTTGCTGTCTCTCTCATCCTTTTAATGATAAGAGGAGCTGATTCCCTGCTATTGAGGACAGCGTGTCTCTTCAGGAGACTTCAGAAACATTTGAGAAAGAGCTTTATGCTTGTGGACATTTGAATTTTTCAGACATCGGGTCCTACACTAGAAATGGCTACCTGGAGCCTAGCCAGTGCCTCCCTTGGGACCCAAAAGCTTTATGAATGTAGCTAACCCACCTTAGTTATTTGTAGAACAGCAATTAGCATTTATATTAACATTTTAATTAGTGCTTATGTAATCTAATCAGTGGGTTCCCATCTTAGTGCACCCAGAGCCAAAGTAAGCATAGACCATAGGAGTAGAGAAAGCTTCCTCGGCTGTAGGAAGATGCAGGAGCTATTCCAAAGCAAGGTCTCCCTTGAATGAAGGAGGCTTGTGTATATTCATACAGCGGTAGGCCCATTCCTGAGCATGCTCAGTTTAAAGTCATGGAGATTAACACGATGGACAGGATGTGGTTGTGAATAAGGGAGTTTCAGGGTGTGCTAACCGGAGTCTGCCCTGAAGGTGCCTGTGGGCTTAGCAGCCATGCTTGGATCTTAACTCCTAGGCCAAGAGCAGAAAGTTAAAGACAGTGTCTTTAAGGAATGGGGCTTCTGCAGGCCACGGTAGCACTTACTGTTAACACCCTTGGGAGGCAGAGGCAGGCAGCTCACTGGGAGTTCCAGGCCAGCCTGTCTGCATAGTGACACCCCATCGAGAGGGGAAAAGGGGGAGGATTTTTAATATCAAACAGGCTAAGCCTCTGATGCAGGATTGATAGATTTTACAGACTTTAGGCAACAAGCTCACCGTGGCAACACATGCCTCCAATACTAGCTCTTGGGAGACTGGAGGAGAAAAATCAGAGTTCAAGACCAGCCTCAGTTACAGCAACAAGTTTCTGACTGGCCCAAATTCCATGAGACTCAGTCAGTCTCAAAAAAAAAAAAAGAAAAGAAAAGAGAGAGACAGACAGAGAGACAGAAAGAGAGAGACAGAGAGAGAGAGAGAAGAGAGAGAGAGAGAGAGAGAGAGAGAGAGAGAGAGAGAGAGAGAGAGAGAGAGAGAGCTCAGCAGCTGTTAAATGAATTAGTGGGAGAGGAAGTTGGGAAATAAATGAATTCCTTCCACTGGCAGTAGTAAGTCTCCTTCCTATGCTTGCCTCTGCAGGGGAGAAATACGAACTGCACGCAGGAACTGAGTCCACCCCCAGCGTGGTTGTGCACGTCTGTGAAAGTGAAACTGAAGAGGAAGAAGACACAAAAAACCCAAAACAAAAAATCACTCAGACTCGGCGCCCGGAAGCTCCCACGGCCGCGCTGAGTGAGCAGCTGGACTGCGCGCTGTGAGCCCAGCCACTGCCCCTGTGCCTCCTGCTGCTGCTGCTGCTGCTGCTGCTGCTGCTGCTGCTGCTGCTGCTCCTGCACAGCCAGGACATGCTGCTGCATCCATCTGGCAGCCGGGCCAGCCTTGCCAGGCCGGAGCATTGGGTGAGGCAGCAAATGTGGCCTGCTGTTTGAAACTTTGAACAATGTTCTAAATGGCACTTTAAGTGACAAGGTTAGCCCCCACTGTGTGGCATGACTCCTTCCCCAGAAACATTAGTTCCCCTGACTGTATAGCTCGTTGGGTACCAAAGGCCAGAATTAGAATTTCCAAGTACACTACCATTTTTACAGATTTAAAAAGCAGGCTTACAATTATAGTAATTTGGTATGGGTGTTTTGGGTTTTGTTTGTTTGTTTGCTTTTTTTTTTTTTTTTTTTTTTTTGTACTGGTGTGGTAGTGTCTACCAAATACATTGAGCAGAGGCTGAATGTTACTCAGTATACTTGACTATTTTTGGGGACGAAAAGAAACTCTAGGTACAAAATCATTTGTAGAATCCATCTTTCTCCAGTATTTTTTCACTAACCGTGGGGATGAAATGCCAAATGAATGAGATTGTCAGATCCAAACAGCATACACAGATGTGCACTTGGCTGTCCTCAATATCCCTCTGGTGGTTGGTGGAGGTGGCACCCAGAATCCTGCACGGTGCAGCCCTTCCAGGCCTAGGCTCTGCGGGCAGGGTGTGTCACCCAGAAGCTTGGCTGCTGCTGATGTGAAATTGCAGCCTGTGGAGTGGCAGCTCCTCATTACTCTCTGACCACCCTAACGCTGGCTTGTCGCTGCCTGCGTTGTCCTGCGCTGTGTGTAGATTTGTGGATGTTAGTCACATCTGAAATGTTAGAAAATAATGATAAGGCTTCCTGAAGACACTTTAAATTCAGTGGAGTCATCCATTTTTTGTTTCCTTTGAAGACAGGGGTTTCACTTTGTAGCTAGCTGGCCTAACATCCTCTGTGATCCTCCTGCCTCAGACTCCCAAGTGCTGGGATGTCAGGGGATAAGCCACACGCACTTCAAGTCTTTCCATTCAAGTATTTCAGCTATTTGAGAAAAAAATCAACAGCACTATTTCTTTTGAGACAAGGCTAGCCTGAGACTCACTATGTAGCCCAGGCTGGCCTTGAGTTCAAGACCATTCTCCTTCTTCGGCCTCTTGAGTCTGGGATTGATGGTATAAGCCACCATGGGTGGTTCATGCTTTCCTCTTTAATGAAATTTTCCGCCTGGGCTTGCAGTTGACGTGCAGCTAGAGCTGTCTCTTTCTTGCACTTGAAGATGACAGCGCAGTGTCACTAACGTACAGGAGCTGCCGTCCCTCTTGCAGAAGGCTCTCCTGCTGGAGTGCTGTACTCCAGGGAGGTCGGCTGGCCCCACTCAGCGTGCTCTTTTCTTGCACGGTGAGTATCCAGAGCCAGCTGGTGCACTTGAAGGGACTAGACACAGAACTAAGAAAGAAACATGGCAGCTACTGTAAGGAAGAAAAATGGAGAAATTGAAGCCCTGATGGCTATGTTCTTTGGGTGACATGTTAGGGCTGAGTGTCTTTTGTGGTAGGATTGATTTCTGAAGATTTAAACTGTATTGAGCATGCACATACAAATGTCTTCTAATGTGTTGAAATATGATCTTGGATAGTCCTGGTTGACTTCAAACTTGCTAGTCTCAAGGATGACCTTGAACTCCTGTTCCTGCCTCTGTCTTCTAAGTGCTAGGATTGCAGGTGTGCACCACCACACCTAACAACAGCAACAGAAAGAGTTGTCCTCGCCCTCAGATGCTGAACTCTGTGTGTGTTTGCCATTGGGAATCCTCAGTGTGGATTCAATTGAAGATTACTATTCCGTCTGCACTGGTTTGCTGGATCCAAATCCTCATCTGTCAGGTTAACTGATAGGCTCTCCTTTGCACCCAGCTTGACTTTGCAGTTTTGAGCTCAGCAGTTTGCATCTTTTTGGTGCTGGACAGACCCTACCTGCCAACAAGCAAGTAGATTTTCGACAGTTGGAAAGTTTTTGTGTTCCCCATTATGTAATACAAATTCTTTCTAATTTCCCTAAGTTGTCAAAACCCAAGTTTTAAGTTTGTCTTGGCTTTTATTTTCTAGCTGCCAATTTAAGAACATCTCTTTCTCTCCCTCTCTGCCCCCCCCCTTTCTCTCAAGACAGGGTTTCTCTATTTTAACTCTAGCTATCCTGGAACTCGCTCTGTAGACCAGGCTGGCCTTGAACTCACAGATTCACCTGCCTCTGCCTCTGGGGTGTTGGGAGTAAAGATTAAATCAAGAAGTTCAAGCTACTGGTCTCTTTAAACTTTTTGAGAGTATTAAATTTTGTGTATGTATGAGGGGGTGTGCAAGGATAAGGAAACTCATTTAAACTTTCCTGGATAGCAAGTAATTAATATTTTCCTCTTTTTTGATGTATTGTTTCCATAAGACAAACTCTAGAAGGAAAAAAGTACCCATCTACTTCTTAATGAAGCTGATCAGAATATCCAGTTCATGTAGGCATTTTGCAGCAAATGAGTCCCATTCTTTTGTTTGTGAAAAGGTCTGAGGTGGTACAGATAGCTGATCTCAGAGGCACTGTGTGGCCAAGGATAATCTTGACTTCCTGATCTACTGCATCCACCTCCAAAGCCCAGGATTACAGATGTGACAGATGTGTACCACAGCCCACAGCTTATCCTTTATCTTCTTTGCAGTTCTCATAGTAGATTTATGTGCAATTTTTCCTTTGAAAAATTGAATGTTTTGTTTTATTTTGTTTTGTTTTTTGGAGACAGGATTTCTCTCTGTAACAGCCCTGGCTGTCCTGGAACTCTCTTGTAGACCAGGCTGGTCTTGAACTCACAGAGCTCTGCCTGCCTCTGCATCCCGAGGCTTGCACCACCATTCACAGCTGAATCATTTCTTAGAATTAACTTTACTAGAGGATTCTAGCTTCCCTCTTTGGGATCTCCCTGCTGCTCTTTGGGGGTTCTTTCTCACTTTTCCTTAAGAAATCTGTAATTTGTTCTACAGAAAGAAACTAAAAGTAACTATGGCTTCTTCAGAAATCAGAACCTCTCCATGGGAACCAAGCTGTGAGGAATGTAAGGAAAGGATGGGGCTTTGTGTTTAGAAAAGCCTGTGAAGGGTAATGAAGCCATGACAGTAGGTCTGGTCAACAGGACTGGGGTAGTTTGGCTCTTGGATACTAATTTTTCCAATTACTCACTTGCAGAACCAAAGATTGATGCACATAGAGAGGTGGAGAGGTAGAAGGAGCTAAGAACACCCCCTCACATTGGAGAGTTGAAAGTCAGGTAGTCTTACTGCATCCCTCAAATATTAGGAAGGGGCCAGGTGTGCTGGAATGCACTTGTAATCCCAGCACTCGGGAGATGGCAGCAGAAGGTCAGGAGTTCAAGTCTGTCTTTGCTGAATAGTGAATTTAAGGACAGCCTGGGCTGCTTGGGATTATCTCAAATAGGGAAGAAGATTACACAGAGATTTTAAGTTCCACACAAAGGTTTACACAGATCATTACAGCCACTAAATGGTTACAGTTTGAGTTGAGGGAACACCAGGGGGGCAGGTCAGGAGCAGTTTGTCCCATAAGGGGACAGCTATTTGCCATCTTCATGAATTCTGTCTCTAAAAATATTTGAAAAGTGAGAATAGAGACTGATGAGGTTTAAAGATCTATTTTTATTTATGTGTCAGTGTATATGTATGCATATATGGGTGCCCACAAAGGCCAAAACAGGGCCTTGGGTCTCCTGAAGCTAGAGACAGTAGTGAGTCACCTGACTGACAGTAGTGAGTACTGGGATCTGAACTCTGGTCCTCAAGAGCCTGAAGTGTTCTTACCTGCTGGGCCAACTGGCCAGCCCCAGTCCTGCCTTCCTAAAATGTCATGATTATGGCTGGCCATGATGGGAACACCTTTAATCTTAGCACTGCAGGTGGATCTCTGAATTCATGGGTAGCCTGAGCTACACGGAGAGACCCTGTCTAAAAAAGCAAAGCAGAGCAAACAAGGAAAAGTCATGATTATCAAGTGGAATGATTAGAATCAGTGTGGCTGCGCTGGCACCAGACTTACATGGGAGTGCACAGCACAGTGGGGACTGTGGTTGGCCTTCCCTGTCCTTCCATGCCTTTTCATGCATTGAGCTCTTAAAATGTGGAGGATGCTTCTCCCTGCCATACAGAGACGAGCAGGAGGCCCAGCAGTGACTTGGGAGCTTCTAGTCAGTGTGATCGTGATCGTGGCTTGTGTTTTCATTGCCATTGAGCTGTGGGGTAAGAATCTGCTTACATAATGTTACCTTGGACACTAGCAGTTGCGTTAGCACTTTATGTGGGCTTCCCTGGATAGTCACATTCGTGTAGTTACAATGTAAACAGTCACAAGAGAGGACCCTGCTCGGAGAATGAGGCCATGTGCATGGGGTTAAAAGTTTGCTTCTGTGGGAGGTCCCTCTCCCTCTGTGCTTAGAAAATCAAGTTCTATTCAAGACTAAAGATGGATGTGGGATTTATATTTTTATGTAAACTATTTCATAGACTCGATTTATTTTTAAAAGGAAGACTTTAAGTATAGTTATTAGTGGACGTGTATGTGATTCTTTGATGCCTGGGGTTCATGCCTGCCAGCTTGCCCTCTCCTCTGTAGAGACCTGGCCCTCACCTGTCACACAGATGAGCTTGGTCACCTTTCCTTCTCCATCTGTGTTCCTTAATGCACCTGTGTTAAAGGAAGCAAACTGTCTGGGTGTGCTGGCACAGGCCTGTGATCTTGGCCTTCAGGAGATTAAGACAAAAGGATTGAGAGAATGAGACTGGCCTGGGATATGAGCAAAACCTGTCTCAAAGTAGGGGAAGGTACTTTCTTTTTCTTGGTGAGACAGTATAGAGAAACAGCAGTCCTGGGAAAATACTTGCTTCTAACCAAGAAGTCCATGTTCTAGAGACTTGGTCTACACAGCTAAGTACATGGGAAGAATAATGTATATGGACCCTGACCAACCCCACGACAAGTGACTGTTGGTGTTTTACACTCCCCTTGGAGTGTGGGTCTCCAGAACCATCCTCATCCTCCATGTGCCTCTGTTTCCTTCACTCTTGAGCAGAGCAAATGTGATAGTTGAGAGTCCAGGTTATCAAATATAGTCCAGCATGGTGGCATATGCCTGTCACCCCAGCACTTGGAAGGTGAAGGTAGGATTGTTGTAAGTTTAAGGCTAGCCTAGGCTATGTATCAGACCCTGTCTCAACAACAACAGAAGGGTTACTGGGTGTGTACACACAGCCCAGGCGCAGATAAGAGCAACCGTTGGGCCATTGGCCAGGGCTGGGAACTTGTCCTGTCCCTATAAGGTTTCTGGCTGGGGCTGAGAAGTGACCTCAGGAAAGTAAATATGCAGGAACCTGTTAACTTGGATTTGTGCTCTCTCTTGGAAACATGCATCTCTTGAAGAGGGTCCCGTGACCCTTGGAGCTCCCACATGGCCTTGACTGGGTGTGCATTCTTGTCATAAGGAGGGTTTATTTCCTATCTATGCAGATAATTCATGTCCTTCTGTATTGTTCCCTGTTGGTCTCCATTCTTCCTAAATCAGACTGGGGACTAAGAAGAGACAACAGGTGTCAGTCCTGTGACTGTGCCATACCCGCTGCTTTCGGCCCCTGAGTATTTACTCCTGTCACTTGTATACCATTTGCATCTTTGAAGTGTGGGAAAGCCTTCACAGCTGTTGCACTTTGTTCTTCATAACCAAACCTGCAGCTGGATTTATTCCTGAATCTGGACATGTCTGTAATCTCCCTGGTCCCGTGCACTGTAGTGAATACTCTCTGTACTTGTGAAAACGGTCATTGACTTCCATCCGTGTGTTCCATGTTTTAGTGTGCTTGATGTGATGGGCCATAGTTCATTATCAGCTTCAACTGTCCCGTGTTCTAAGGATCTCTAAACATTCCTTGTCCTGTGTGGTAACAAAAACAAAATGTAATTTGGAGGACACTTTGCAATTACCTGTAACAAGTTGTTTTGATGTTGAAACTAATAAAGAGTTGTTTTTTAAATCGGTCCATTGAACAGAGTTCTTTGTGTGCAGTCTCTACAATATGTGTGTTAGGACTGATCGGCCAATAACAAAAGGCAGGAGAGTCAAAACCACATTAGATCTGTGAAGAAGAGCCCTGCTGCCTGTACCGCACACAGTCCAACATGCCACCGACATAGATAGCCAGTGTAGGCTCACTCTAGCAGGAAAACAGTCCAACATGTCACCGACATAGATAGCCAGTGTAGGCTCACTCTTGCTGGGAAAAATAGTAATTCCACATGCCAGTATTGAAACCGGAAGTGACTGTTGAATTATAATTATGTTGTTTTCTTTTGTTTTTGATACAAAGTCTCAGCCCAGACTGCCTAACACTCCTTATATAGCCTGGACTGGCCTTGAATTCCTTCCAAATCCCCTTATGTCTACCCAAAAGTGGTGGGGTGGATTACAGGAGTATCCTGATATGCACTACTGCTAATACTTTTGTTTGTTTGTTTGTTTGTTTGTTTGTTTGTTTTGTGGGTATTTTGTCTGCATGAATGTCAGCATGCCACATGCATGCCTGGTGCCTTCAGAGGCCAGAAGAGAGCATTAGATCCCCTGGGACTGGCGTTACAGACCATGGGGAGCGGGTGCTAGGAACTGAACTGGGGTCCTCAGGGAGATCTAGTGCTTTTACCACGGAGCTGCCCCCAGCCCTTAATACTTATTTTAAGCTATACAAGTCTGCCTTTTTTTAAGTTATTTAACTGTGCTTATTCACTTTTGCATTTAGGGAAAAGAAACTGGTCTCAAACTCACTATGAAGCTGAAGATGACTTTGAACTACTGACTCTAGCTGCCAGGTGCTGGGATTAAAGATGTGAACCATCGTGCCCAGCTTTCCTCTCTGTTCATATACAATCTTGCATGGCATAAAATTTATTTTAGTAATTAAGGACTAGAGAAATGGCCCAGGGGTTAAGAGCAAAGGCAGCTCTTCCAGACAACCCAGGTTCCATTCCCAGCCACCTACTTGGCAGCTCACAACCATCTGTAACTCCAGTTCCAGGGGATCCAGTACCTTCCAGTCTCGGGCACTGCACACACGTGGTGTACAGACACTCAATGTGGGCAAAACACCCATGCACATAAAATAATAAATCTTAAATGTAGGAGTTGGGCATGGTGATCTATGCCTTTAATCCCAGCACTAGGGAGGCAGAGGCAGATGTTTGAAACCAGCCCGGTCTACATAATGAGTTTCCGGTCAGCCAGGGCTACATAGTGAGCCCTGTCTCTCACATAAACGTAAACAGCTGCCCGTTTGTGCATGGAAAGGAGCAGAACCCCCAAACCCTGGGTGGATGGGACTGATAATGCCCCTGACCCTCCACCTCCTCCCTATCACCTTTACTGGAGGTCCAAGTCACAGCTGGTCCAAATGAACTGGGACTAGACTGCATAGCTGCATCTTTCTAGAACTCTGCCCTCTCTTAGGCTGAAGTCTAATTCTTCTGGAAATATGTAGGACTCAGGTTCTTTATACCGTTTTGAATAAAATGATCGCAGAGCAAGCAGCCAGTTCTACTTCCGAGTCAGCCTCTCCAGACTGTTCTTTGGAGCTGCCACCAGGTGGCACTGTGCTTCCAATTTGGGGCCTTGGTCTCTGCCTGTGGCTCTAAAATATCTTGGGGATCAAAATGAACTTAGCAGGGTGGGAGTGTAGCTCAGTTGGTTTACTGCTTGTCTAGCATGCCCCGGGCCCCAGATTTAATCCCCAGCATCCTGTCCATACCCCCAAATCCTTACCATCAGCATCAAATTTCACTTTGTTGCAAAGGATCCCTTGGGTAAAACAGTAAGACAAACACAACAACAAAAAGCCATTTTTGAAAACTAGAGGTCTGAGGTGTGACTCAACTGTAGAATGCTGTCGTAACTTGCACAAGACCCTGTTGGATCCCCTGCACGCATTAAAACCAGGCATGATGATACAGGCCTATAATTCTAGCACTTGGGAGGAAGGAGAGTCAGGAGTTCGAGGTCATCCTCAGCTACACAGCAAGTTCTATGTCAGCCTGGGCTACAGGGAGATGTGTCTCGAAATAACAGAACAATGCAGGATAAGAATAGACATGCCATTGCACATATCTAAAATCTCAGTTCTTTGGATTTGGAGTCTGAAGGCTCAGGAGTTCAAAGTCATCCTCAATTATGTTACGAGCTTGAGGCCAGCCTGAGCTGTGAAGGCCTGCTTCTAAAAACCACAAAGCAAGAAACAGCTGACCAGAACAAGGGGGAGCTCATGGACCCCAGACTGATAGCTGGGAAACCAGTATAGGATCGACCCAGACCCCCTAAACATGGGTGTTAGCTAGGAGGCCTGGGCCATCTGTGGGGCCTCTGATAGTGGATCAATATTTATCCCTAGTATATGAATGGACTTTGGGAGCCCATTCCACATAGAGGGATACTCTCTCAGCCTAAACACACAGGGGAGGGCCTAGGCCCTGCTCCAAATGATATGACAGACTTTGAAGATCGCCCCGCCCCCATGGAAGGCCTCACCCTCCCTAGAGAACAGGAAGAGGATGGAATAGGGAGTTTTGGGGGGCAGGGGAGGAGGGGAAGGAGGGGAAACTGGGATTGACGTAAAACAAACTTGTTTCAAATTTAAATTAAACAAAAAAAAAAGGAAGGGACCCACAATGCAAAAAGCACAGGATAGAAAACACAAGAACTAAAGTCTAACTTCAGAAGTTATCCTCTTGAACACAAGCTGACTTAAAAATTCATCTGTGTGTTCAGCCCCAGATGCAGTCATTAATATCTGTCAGGGGCGAGAGAGCAGAATCTCTCCCATCGAGGGCACACGTACACATGTATGGCAGGCTGAGCAAGCTAGATACAAACTGACAGTAAAAGCAGCTGAGTGGGCAGTATGATGATCTGTGCTTGTAATCACAGCACTCGGGATGTGGAGGCAGGAGGATCAGGAGTTCAAGGTCATCCCGAGCATAGGAGACCCTCTCTAAAAAACAATGATGCCTGTAGCAAAAGTGGGCCTACATGAGCCACGTGCATAACAACTGCATTTGGAAAGCAAATCAGACAATAATGGGTCCTGTACAAATAGATAAGCAGACAACTACTGTTTAATACATTTGGACATCTCGAGAACCATATGCCATGAACTGAGAAAACTGAGTTCCTCTTAGGTCTTATCCAGCCTTCCTATGGGCCTTAAGAAGCCATTAACATGGGGCTGGAGAGATGGCTCAGTGAATGAAAGTATCTGACAACCCGAGTTCCACCCCCAGAACTCATGGTGGATGGAGAGAATTGACCCACACGCATCTGCTATGGCATGTGTGCATATGTACACACAAACAACAATAATGAACATTTTAAATTGTTCAAAAACTGTGAGTGTGTGTGTGTGCTGTGTGCTTGTGGAGGTCAGAGGACAGCTCTCTAGAAGGTTCTCCTTTATGTGGGCTCCAGAGATTGAACTCAAGTCATCAGCCTTGCCAGCTAAGCTCAGAATACATCTGCCTTCTTCCTGCCTTGCTACTGCGTTAAGGCGTGCTAACAATTGCATGTTATTTTCTCTATTTCTGCTGTAAGAAAATATTTTGCTGTGATATGTTTAGATGAAATCAAGGGTTTCTTAGTGACACTTGTGCCTTTATTTGAGACTAAACATTCCAGAAAAGTGTCCAGTGGTGCTCAGTCTGTGGCCAAGTGTGTATATCCATGGTTTCTTTTCCAACTAAAAATACACAGATTCTTTGTTGAATGTATTCCAAATGGATGGAAAAACAGTCTCTCACTCTTCTCTGCATGTGGTTGAATTTAAGCCACCATTTCCATTCAGTTCAGAGAAGTAGCCAGCTAAGTCTCTCTTGGCCCAGCACCAGCTTCCTTTGGCACCTTTTGAACATCTGAAATCTTTAATGGAAAGTTATCTGATCTTCCCCGCTTCTGGATGCCGTTGAGCCTTTTCCCCCGGAAGAGGAAATGAGAGTCAGCTGCTTTCTCAGAGCTAGCCCTCATAAAAGTCTCTCGTGAGCCGTGTTTTCTGGTGCTGTGTTGCTGATTTCCTGGGCCACTCTAGTCATTTATGAGATGACTTATTCTATCCCATTAGAAGTTTCTGGTAACAGCTGGGAAGGCTAGAATGGAGAGTGGCCTCTGCAGCTGAGAAGTAGCCTTTGGGTGTGAAGTGATTCACTGATGCAAGACTCACTAGTAAGTTCCCCTGTAAAAGGGCAGGCGCACGCGCGCGCACACATACACACACACACACACACACACACACAGAGAGAGAGAGAGAGAGAGAGAGAGAGAGAGAGAGAGAGAGAGAGAGAGAGAGATCTGCCCTCCTGCTCAGACTGGACCCTGAGTTACCCATATACAAACGGAATACCCAAAAAATGCCTCCTCCTTGAGAGAGATTTGCTATGTATTCATGTTGGAGAAAATTAATAAAAATCCATTACGGGCATATTAGCCATCTTCTGCCACCCAACTGATGCCCCAAGTTCTGCAGCTAATGACAGTACAACACAATCACCTTGAGCCTCACAGAGCCTGGGTCCACTGTCCACTCTCGGCAGCTGTGTGCTTCAGTGAACTCAAATCTGCCCCATGACTTAGGCTTGTGCCTTCCAGAAAAGGCAATTTCCTGACCCAGGGAACAAGATTAGCAAAGGCCAAAGGTGTGCCCCGGGAAGCCTTGGTGTCAGAAGGCACAGCATTTTCCAGGTGGCGACTGGCTCTAGAATCTGTCTTGTCTCTGAGAGCAGCATTCATACATCAAACAGGCTTCACCAGGGCTCCTCAGCGACCACAGTTCCCTGATGGCTTCTCCCATTTCCGCTGGGTTCCTCAGTTCCTTCGCCTTAAAGAAAAGCTCTTGAGACAGTCTGAGATGGAGGCAGGTGTGCCAGGCAAGTGGTGGTACACACCTTGATCCCAGCACTCCAGAGGCAGAGATCAGATCGGTGCATCTCTGAGTTCAAGCCAGTTTGGTCTATACAGTGAGTTCCAAGCCAGCCAGAGCCACACAATGAGACCCTATTGTCCCCCACCCCACCTCCCAAAAGCAGAAAGTTCGAAGAAAAAAAATCTAACCATTGACCACTGAATGTCAAAAACATCCCATGCACATTGGGGCAGAAGAGATGGCTCAGTGGATAAGAGAGCTTGCCGCTCCCGCATGAGAACTGGAGTTGAGATCCCAGCACCCTCCGAGCAAGCTGGGGGCGGGGCTGTACACCTGTAACTGTGACACTGAAAGGGAAAATGATGGGGAGGGACGGGGGCTTGCTAGCTGCCAGCCTAACCAATAGACTCAAACTACCCACTCAGGGAGAGACTCTGCCTCAAAGGAACAGGCAGAGAGTGACAGAGGAGGGCGGCTAAACACCGTTTTCTAATACTCAGACACATGCTGCTTCTGGGATTTTTATTTACGACAGTGAGCGGCGATCACAGAAGGGCTGACTCTAAAGGCTACCATACTGCACTAAGGAAGACAGAAAAAAGAATAACAGAAACCAGGCTTGAGAGAGGACCGTGACAGCAGGGTGGGGAGGCAGAAAGGAAAACCTAAAGGTGAAATTGGGGCTGGAGGGATGGCTGAGTGGTTAGCACCTGCTGCTCTTACAGCACGCCCGCATGGCTGGGCACAATCACCCATCACTGCACTATATTGTTTCAAGATGTGTTACATTTGTTTATGCTGTGGAGCATTTGTTTAATGATGCAAAGATGTGTTGCATTCTTTTACGTTGCATTTGTTTAACTCTGTTACTCCGCCTGTCTGAAACACCTGATTGGGCTAATAAAAAGCTGAACAGCCAATAGTAAGGCAGGAGAAAGGATAGGCGGGTCTAGTAAAGAGCTGAATAGCCAATAGCAAGGCAGACTCTGATAACCAGCACAATATTCAATAGGCAAATAAATAAAATATTTTGTTTTTTCTAGCACCATACCCATACCCCCAAAACGTCTTTATTTCATTTTAATTTTCAAAGAAGTGGAGGCAAAATGCCCTAAATAACCAATTAAGTAAACCAAAGGTTGTGATTGCTCAGAGTAATATCAGAAAGGTTTTATAGTCTTGAGAAAAATAATATTACTGTGTAAAGTGAAAGAAGCCTGATGCAAAATAGGTGTAATTAATATAGTCACAATTAGTTGGTTATGGTGGCTTACATTTGTAATTATGGTACTTAAGGTGTGAAAGCAGGGTGATTAGGAGCTCAGAGACAGGTCAGCCTGGACTGGATGAGACCCTGTTGTTGGTTGTTTTTACTCTTTACTTTTTGGGGGGCACCACCCAGCTCTCAAACAAACCACACAGAGTCTTAATTCTTTCCTATGACAGGTTTTCTGCCCTGTGAAAACATCATTAAAACATCTGTGTTTCGCACTTGACAAACAGCGAAAGGAACAATTTTAAAAATAAATTTAGGGTCTGGACAGATAGCTCAGCCATGTTGCTCTTGCAAAGGACCCGGGTTTGGTTCTCAGCACTCACCCACTAGGCAGTTCACAATTATTGGGTCCAGGAACCCAATGTCCTCTCCTGACCTTCATGGACACAGGCACACATGTGGAGCACAGGCATGCATGCAAGAAAGACACCCACACATGTAAAATAAAATAAATCTTACCAAAAAACCTTTTAGCATACCCTCCTTTTGCTGCCAGTGTTAAATCCGGGATCCTGTGACCTGCCTCTGTGGTCCTAGCAGCTGTCCCATGTAGTCAAACTTTTTCATGGGAACCGTCAGCTCCCCAGTAAAGACTTGGAGACTTAGTATTAATTATGAAAGCTCAGCTTAGAGCTCAGGCTCGTCCCCCTAGCGCTTATAACTTAAGTCGATCCATTTCTATTCATCTATGTGCTGCCACATGACTCGGGGCTTTCACCTCTCCTCCTGCATCTGCTTCCTCTGCATCCAGCTGTCCACTCTGCCTTTCTTCTTCCCCGAGCTCTGTGTCCGTAAGTCCCACTATACCGCCTGCCTAGCTATTGACCATGTAGCTTTTTATTAAACCAGAGTGATACATCTTCATAGTACACAAAGAGACTATTTCACAACAGTCCCATACTAGGTGGCCACTCATTTTGTGAACAACTTTTGATGTGTGTGGTTATTTTTTCCTGGAATAGGTCCTCCATGCTCTGGCGATTTGACATGACATCTGCACTAGAGACCCAGAAGACAGTGATGGTGCCATCTGGGCCATTGCAGTAGCCACAGTTCTCTCTGAATTTGAACTCAACTCACCTTGAGGAGCAGGAAAGAGAGAAAGACAGACTCCCACAGTGACCAGGCCAGTGAGTAGCCAGGATTCTGTCTTTAACAGCCTGGAGTCTGAGCCATTCTTACCTTCAGTTACCCAGGGACCTAAGTAGATTCTAAGACAAAAACCAACCAAATCTAGGAGCCTAGGAGCTTTAAACATTCCGTACAAACATGGTTCTCTTCCTGGGTGGTATCCTAGGTGGAGCAATTCTGGGCATCAGGAGTGGTCCCCAAACATCCCTCAGCCTGATGCTGCCCCCCAAAACAGCTCTTTTAACCCCTCCTAGACCGGGGTTAAATATGATCAGAGCAATTGGAAGGCACAGGCAGGGTGATTTCCATGAGTTCAAGGCCAGACTGGGTTATAGAGTGAGTTCCAAGATAGCCTCAGTTACAAAATAAAACTTTGTTAGTCAGCAAAAGAATCATTTTGGGGGTGAAGATGGTATGATGGGAAAATTAATACAAAGAAAAATGTTTAGCAACTCATGGGCTTCTAAGGAAAACATGTAACTTTTTATCTAAATGTGAATTCTTTTGTAAATATTTTAGGTTTTGTAACTTATGGTTGTAGAAACCTTTCTTTCATGGAAATCTTTGTATTAGGATATAGAGAGGGGGTAAGAGAAAATTAGATAGAAAAAGAAAAGTGAAACACCAAGAAAGAAATAGAAGGGAAAAACTGGAAAGAAAAAGAACAGAGCAGAGAAAGAGCAGAGTACGGAAAGCAACCAACAGAGAGGAAAATTAGGTGAAGAATGAAGCTTTGGCCCTCAGGTAAAGTTCCCGGATGTGTCTGAGCATCCGTGTGTCTACTTCAATAGTTTACCTGTCCACATCCCCTCTCCAGTTTCTCTGACCTGCTGAGAGCCTGCGGGGCTGGGCCCCTGGATGGCAAAAAACCTGTTTGAGGACTCGGGGGAAAGAAAGCAAAGCCAGTTGTCTACCAGGAGCCCACAGGAGCCATGGATCCCAAACATGCATCTGAGGTCAGACAGAGACTCCGGGCAGGTGGGGGCTCTGCTTGTGAGCAGGCAGTAATCCCAGTTCCAGGGCTGAAAAGTGTGCCCCCTTTGTGGACAGGTCACAGTCAGGTTGCTGGTGTTTGAGGAACAGGAGTGGCTCTGGGGCCTGGGCATGAGGAAGGGGGAACCCAGGGAGAGCTGGGAAGGGAGGCCCAGAAAGTGGCATCTCCACCCAGACTGCAGCAAAAGGCCCGCCAGGGCATCAGTGATGCCTCTGCCCCAGGCTGTGCCCCCAAGAGCGGCTGCGTCTCCTTGCCTAAGACTCCCCCGGGCTCTGACACTTCCAGGTGATAGATGTTTTTATGGCTAAGCTCTAGGGCCAGGCTCTTGGGGTGACTTCGGGCAAGTTTAAGACCTGCCTAAGCCTGGGTTTCATCAGACACAAATTGCAGTAGCAGCATCTACCCCACAAAATTGTCCAGACAGGTAAGGGAGCTGTGTTTACAGTTCCTATACCTTTTATTTCTTGTATGTATGTTGTGTATGTATTTTGACAGGCTCTAAGTAGCTGAGAGTGGCCTTGAACTTTGATTCCCTTGCCTCCGTCTACTGAGTGCAGGGATTACAGGTATATACCACTAAGCCTGGCTTATAGGGTGTTAGGGATGGAGCCCCAACTTTTGTACATTCTAGGCACAGAACCGATGCATCCCCATCCCAGAGGGAGACATTCTGACCTGCAGGGAGGTAGGAAGCCCTGTGGGAGACGGGGATATCCTGGAGGGGTTCAGTTACACCTGGTGACCGGCTGAGTGTGGGAAAGTTCAGGCCTGAGTGTCTGCAGCCCTGGATGCCAGCCTGTGGCAGGTGGCTCCCTTTTTATAGCCTCAATTCTAGTCACATATTAATTAGCATTGCCTAATCTGAAGCTAGGACTGTCTGTCCCTGCCCTGGAGGCTTCTCTGTGACCTTTGAAAGAGTCTTTCAATGTGTGCCCAGGAGATGCTTGTTGTTTTGTTTTGCTTTAATGTGTATTGTACCACATGCATGCCCGGTGCCTGTGAGGGCCAGAAAAGGGCATTAGAATTTGAATTACAGATGGTCATGAGTGGCCATATAGGTGCTGAGACACAAACCCAGGTTCTCTGGAAGAGCAGGCAGTGCTCTTAACAGGTGAGCCATCCCTCAAGCTTCTCCCAAGGGATTCTTAAAATATGTGAATAAATTATTATTATTATTATTATTATTATTATTATTATTATTATTATTATTATTATTTTTTGAGGCAGGGTCTCGCTATGTAGCCCTGGCTACCTGGAACTTTCTATGTAGACTAGACTGGCCTCCAACTTGTAAAGATCTGCCTGGCTCTGCCTCCTGAGTGCTGGGATTAAATGTGTATGCCACCATGCCCAGCTTTAAAATTTTTTATATTGCATTTATTTATTGTGTGTGGGCAGGCCAAGAACATGCACATGGAGATCAAAGCACAATTTGTGGGAGCAGTTTCTTACTGCCACCACGTGGCCCCAGGGATTATCAGGTCATCAGCTTTAGCCGCAAGCCCCTTTACCTGCTAAGCCATCTTGCCAGTCCAAGCATCCAGGAGAGTCTGAGGTTCTAAAGGACAAGCAGGGCTGAGGCCAATGGGGTCACCTCATCGGTCCTTTCTCCCTGGGTCGCCACCTCCACCTTGGGTCTTTGGAGTCATTACAGATGTTTTCCGTTGAAGGGGATGTCCATTGACAACACTACTGTTTTCATTTACACTGCTCGTTACTGTCTAACAGAGTGACAATATGGACTCATTCATTCACCATAGAACTTTGCAGTGGACAAGCAGGCAGACACCAGCTCCAGCTCCTCATCACCCTCCTCCAGAGCACCCACCTCCCACGCTGGTGTCATTGGCCTGTTTATTTTTGTTTCCTATAGTGCAGTACCAGCTTCAGTTGAGACTGTCAACTCTTCTCTCTCTCTTTCTTTGGACAGGGTTTCTCTGTAGCTTTGGAGTCTGTCCTGGAACTAGCTCTGTAGAGCAGGCTAGCCTCGAACTCACAGAGATCAGCCTGCCTCTGCCTCTGCCTCTGCCTCTGCCTCTGCCTCTGCCTCTGCCTCTGCCTCTGCCTCTGCCTCTGCCTCTGCCTCTGCCTCTGCCTCTGCCTCTGCCTCTGCCTCCCAAGTGCTGAGATTAAAGACAAGACGTGTGCCACCAAGGCCCAGCTGAGACTGTCAGCTCCCATGCTCATCACTGGCACTTAGCAAACACTCAATGACTGTTGATTGAATGAATGAGTGATGGGAGGGGACACTAAAGCCCAGAGAGGCTGGGAGAGCTGACAGAAGCTGCCTGGAGGTGGACGTTTCTCTCCCACCCGCCAGTCCCAAATAACCACTCAGGGGCTTAATAATGATTGCAAATGCTTGGTCAATAGCTCAGACTTGTTACTAGCTAACTCTTACATTTTAAGTTAACCCATATTTCTTAACTATGCTTTGCTATGTGGTCTGGGACCTTTTCTCAGTCCAACATGTCCATCTTGCTTCTCTGTCTACCTGCGACTCCATGACTCCGCCCCACCATTCTCCCTCACTCTGGCTGTCTTGCCCAATCTCTTTCTGCCTAGCTATCGGCCCATCAGCTTTTTATTAACAATGACAAGGACATATTTTCACAGTGTACAGGATTATTCCACAGCAGCTGCTGAATTACATCTATTCTGTGTCTTCCCTTTTCTGACTCGGAGTCCCAAGTGGTACCCAGATTCAGCAGCCTGGGTGACTTTGGATGAACAAATTGCAGCCAGGAAGAGCTCTTAGAATTCTCTAGATGTAACCACAGGACCTCAAGGCGACTTCCAAACAGCTTTTTACAAACTCCTCAACTGTAGCACAAAAAATGAGAGGGCTGTTGGGGGATTGCCTGGGCTGGTTGGGATGGTGATGAAAATCAAACTTACCAGCAGGGAGAATCTAAGACGCTGCACAATCCACCTGCCGATCATGCATGAGAAGATAGAGGCCCAGAGAGATCACATGGTTCATTGGGGCACCACCCTTGGGCTCCTCACCCTTCACCTGGGCTAGAGAGATGGCTCAGCAAGCCTTGTGACCTGACGAAGGGAGAAGGAGAGAGCCAGCTCCGCTGAGCTGCCTTCTGCCCTTCATAGATGTGTCCTAACATGCACATGCCCATATACACACACTCACACACACAAATAACAATAATGAATATTTATTGAAAGATTTTGTTTATTAGAGTTATTCATTTTACTTTTGTGTGTTTTGCCTGCATGTTTGTATGTACAGCATGTGAATGACTGGTGCTCACAGAGGTCAGAAAAGGGCACCAGATGTAACTGAACATTTCTCTCCCTCTCACCAGTTTCTTAATAGCCATTCTGAGGCTTAATATTAATTATAATTGTTTTGCCAACGGCTCAGGCATATTACTAACTAGCTCTCACAATTAAACTAACCCATTTCTACTAATCTGTGTACTGACTCATGGCCATAGCTTACTGGTAATTCTCTGGCATCTTACTCCTCCAGCAGCTACCTGGTGTCTTCCTCACTCTGTCTTCTTTCTCTCTGTATCTTTGCTTAGATTTCCCACTTGGCTCTATTATACCTAGCTAATGACCGAATCCACTTCATTATTAACCAATAGGAATAAAATCATATTCACAGCACAAGAAGAGCACCCTACCTCATTTCCCCTTTTCTGTCTAATTAAAAAGGAAGGTTTTAACTTTAACATAGTAAAATTACATGTAACAAAACAGGTATCAAGTAAGAAATTCAGTTATAATATCTAGTCTATTCATATTTGGCAAAAATTAAAGAAAATACTCTATCATCTATCCTATCTTTGTGAGTCTAAAGTTTTATATCTAATTTATCTTTTATCATAATTAAGGAATGATGGGAGATGTTATTTTGTAAATATGTTTCTCATACTGGTTAATGAATAAAGCACTGTTTGTCCAATGGGAAAGCAAGATAGGTGGGGCTAGGAGACAAGGAGGAAAGAGGAAGTAGTGAGGAGGAGTCAGCATGAAAAGCCTGGAGGAAGCAAGATGCCACACGCTGCGCTCGGAGAAGATGACCACGTAGAAATACTTAGATAAGTAGAAATGGGGCAAGCCCATAAACAATAATAGTAACTGGCCAACAGGATTGTATCAAATACAGAGTCTCTGAGTGTTATTGGGGCTCACATGGTGGCGGGACCCAGTGGCCGGCAGGGAGGAACAAAGACTGGGACCAGGCCAGCAGGTAAAAACCTGCACATAACAAAGGAAAACTATAATTACAGCTATCTAGTCTTCAACTCTATCAAAGACCCCAGAAGTATATAATATTACCTAAGTAAACAAGAATTACACTATAAGCAAATTGAAAACTCTAGAAATGTTCTTTTGTAACATTGGGACATCCATTTTCAGCCTATGGGCCTAGAGTGTCAGGCAGACTTCTCAGTGATGCAGGAATCTGAAAGCTTGTTCCACCTATTTTGGCAAAATTCATTTGTCATTTTCCTCTGTGTCCTGCAGAATGTCTGGCAGACTCTTCCATGAAGCAGGAACCCTGAAGGACTGTCCCACCTTGTCTTGGCAAGTTCAGCAGTCACTTTCCTGTGGGTCCTGCATGTCCAGTTTATACAGCACACAGTCGAGAAGTCCAAGCAAGGGCAGTTTCTTGCCCAAATGGCCAGTCTTGCCACAGTGAAGGCAAAAAACTCCATAAGGGGTTTCTTGCATGCCCATCCTCCTCTTGAAGTAATTGGTACTGCCAGGACCAGACGTGTCTCACTGTTGAGAAAAGTCTAAGTTCTTCCAACATTTTAAATGCCATATTCTGTAGGTTTTTGAAGTGTTTGAAGATTACATATTCATCTGAAATAAATCTCATCATATCTAGAAAATCTAACTTACATGACTCAATTTCTATTTCATAACTATACATTAATTTTTAATGAGATGCATAAACATAATACCTTGAACAAGAGTAGAAATATGCTTATAGTACAACCAAATTGACCTTAAATTTGTATTGATATGCAAAAAATCCTTTAAATATAAGAATAAAAGAATATACAGTGTAACAAAATTAAATTTGTATCACTGTACCAAAATCCATGCCTATGTATTCATTTCTATATCATATCTCCCTTTTTTCCTTAGAAAGAGATTGACTATTACCATTAATTATTTATAACCAACCCCCTTTAAATGAAAACAAACATTTATAAACAATATTTTGGGAATTTGAGCATAGCTTTCTATATTATTTCCTGCTGATTGGTAATCTTAGGATCTTGAGAAAATTTAGGATTATGGTTAAGTTTTGGCTGTAGTAGTATGTGAGGCTGCATCGTCTCAGTCAGTTGCCTTGAAGCTGTTCTGGATGTTGGATCAACTGGGCCGTAGCTCCCACTGGAGACCTCTGGGGGACAGGGTCTTACTTGATCAAACCATATGAGCCTGGAAGGAATCCACAGCTTCTCATCATCTGTGGAACAAAAAGCAGACCTCTTTTCCAAAGCAACATATCCTTAGACCCGAATATTGAAGTCAAGATACCTTTATGTTGGTTTAGCTTAGCAGCCACGACAATCAAATGTCTCTCTGTAGTTAGCTCATTAACAGTCAAAAATTTAAAGAAAACACAACAGTATACATAATTCAGACTCTCTGTGTATTTTTCATCGCCCTGGTGCATTTCTTCTGTAAGGGCCTCAGTTTATTATCCTTGAATTATTCTTATTTTTACCTATGACTCTGTCTATCCTCTACCCTCTCTCTCCCAAGTTCATGCACACTTATCAAACATACTGTGACCTGTTTTAGAGGTCTTTCTTGTCTGAATCTGTCCTTATTGTGTATCTGTAATCATTTTTGACCAGGAGAGTGTTTTAAATGTTAAGCAGGCATGACTATGACCAAAGCAGTGGCTTTGGCTGCTGGCTCCAACCCCCTCAGCTTCCCGAAATGGGGGTGGGGGAGCATTGTACATTTACTGCCAGCTCTGGGAGCCATGTTTACTGCTCAACTCTGGTGTCTCCCTCACTCTGCCTTTTTTCTCTCTGTATCTTTGCTTGGATTTCCCACCTGGCTCTATTCTGTCTGGCTATTGGCCAAATCAACTTCTTTATTAACCAATGGTAATAAAGACATTCACAACATACAGAAGGACATCCTACATCAATCAGATCCACTAGAACTGGAGTTATGGGTGATTATGAACCACCATGTGGGTGCTGGGAATAGAACCTGGATCCTCTGCAAAAGCAAATGCTCTTAACCTCTAAGCCATCTCTCTAGCGTTAAATAATTGGAAAGAAGTAAAGAAGGGAGGGAGGGAGAAAGGGAGGGAGGGAGGGAAGGAAGGAAGGAAGGAAGGAAGGAAGGAAGGAAGGAAGGACCATAGCCTGAGTTTTTCTGCCTCTGCTGTTGCCTCCACCTCCTTGGTTGAAAGGTGTATAATTGATTTCAAAAGGGTTTCCATGCTTTCTGGTACTAGATTAATCAATGTACACTTGGGTATCCCTATATCTGATTGTCTGTGCTCTCTCCCCACTGAGACTACATTTTAATCCTTCACAACATGTGCCTAGTTTCCCCCAGCAACCATCTCCAAAGCCATAAACAGCAGACCAGGGCTTTGAGAGATGAGAGACTGGGAAATCCTGACTCAATAAAACCTCAGTGCTGGCCTGGGGATGTGGCTCTGTGAGGAGAGTGCTTGCCTAGTGTGCACAAAGTCCTGGGTTCCATCCCCAACACCAAACAAGCCAGGTAAGTTCAAAGCCAGCCTGGATCCATGAGACAAAACATCCCAGTTCTCAGAGGGCTCCACTGGGCATCCTTGCTTTCAACACTAGGAAGAAGCCTGATGCATTTGGAGGTTTTCCATTAAAAACAGACATCTTCCCCCTCTCCCTCATATCTCCTCTTCCTTCTCTTTTGTTTGTTTGGGTTTTTTGTTTTGTTTTGAAAAAGGGTCTCACTAAGTAGCCCAGGCTGACATAAAACTCACTATGCAGGCCAAAATAGTCTGGGTTTTCTTTCTCCTCCTGACTCAGTCTCCTGCTCTGGTATCATAGTCATCAACCATTATGTCACATACTGGAGTTTTTGTCTTTGCTTTTGATTTTTGGAGATTGGGGGCCTTACTACGCAGAGGCCTTGGCTGGAACTCACCATGTAGCCAGGCTGGTCTCAAACTCACAAAGATCTACCTGCTTTGTCACCCACAAGTATTTCTATACATGGTGAGCACAAGTCACAGGCGTGTTCCCAGCTCTCTAGTGCAGACTCTGGGTGTCCCCAGGAATGACTAGAGTAGTCCTGGAAAGCTTCCTGGTGGCCAGGAGGAGGGTCAAGAACCTGACAGTGTGGCTCAGTAGTGAGCCCATGCCTAGTGTGCACAAGGCCATGGGGTTCCTGGTCCAGAAGCCTTCAAAACTGAGACATGAATTGGTACCATCAGTGACCAAGCTACCACACAGCCTTCTTAGAACAGCACCAACCCCCTGTCTGTCTCCCTCCAGCTAAGTCCCAGCCCGGACCATTCCCCTCCACCCTCCCACCCACACTACTTCCAAACTAGGCTCTCTCTATCCCTTCCACCAGCTCCAGTGATCTACTGAGAACATGGACCTTCCTCTTCCTCACCCTCCTCTCCTGGCTGTCTATCCTAACTAGAGGAAAATCTGAACTCTTCCTTCCGGCAGGCTAAGAGGTCACCACATCTGACCTCAGCATTGCCCTCACAGTCTCCACTTGGATGACCTCACTAGTTATGGGCTTCGCACACACAGAAACCAGCCCCATTGTCCTGCCAGTCCCGGCTGGCTCCTCTGTGCCCCTACAGACTGTGTTTGCCTGTCCCTGATGGGTAATGTCCTTCTGTATGCTGTGAATATGTTTAGCTTGGATGTGAGCATCTCACAGGCACTTGGTCCAGATCCAGTCACCTCCTGGATATGACCAAAAACTACTCCTGGTTTGTTACTGCCCTTCTGGGTTACTTGAGGCTTACCTCTCTTTCCTGAGCCTCAGTTTCCCTGTGGGGCCCTGCATGGACCCCCCGAGGCACCTTGAGCAAGCCTGAGCTGTTGGCTGGAACATTCTGCAGTTTTAGCTGGAACATCTTGCACCAGAGTAGTTCTTGGTACTCTTCTTGATTTGCTAACACACATCTGCTGGGGAGGAACTAAGCCCAAGAACTTGCACGGTTGACGCTTGATTGTTTTTCATTGTGCTGTGAGTCAGTATATAAGCCTGCTCCTTCCCCCACAATGAATGACATTCAGCACCCAGCATTCCTGTTGCACGAGTGACCCGCTGTCTTGTCTTTTATTTAAATCTCTAGGTCTTCTCCTGATTAGCACAACAGATTATAGCCCAGGCGCTACATTTTCCTGTGTATTCAAAATCTGGTTGAGACCCTACTGTGTGCCCGAAATAGAGTTCAGGGCTCCTGGGAGACCATGAGGAACAAGACAGTCTGATTGAAAGTGGAGATTCGCTGTTCCTTATTTTTGTTGGGGGAGACATTAATTCTTTTGTAATTTTGTGTATGCATGTATGTTCATGTGTGGGAGTGAATATGCATGTGTGTGCACGGATGGGCTTCAGGCATCTCCCTTATCTTTTCCTGTTTTGTTTCTTATTCTTTTGCAATTACATATGTATATATGATTACTTTGGTCATGCCCCCTTACTTCTTCTCCCACCTAACCCTTTCTCCTTTCTTCTCAACAAGCCCTCCTTCTGCTTTTATACACACCACACACACACACACACACACACACACACACACACACACACACACACATACTGCACTCCATTAGGGCTACATGGGTAGTGGGTTATTTACCTGAGCATGGTAACTTCCCAGTGTCTACACCTCTCCTCCACCAGCAACCATTAGCTGCCTATCGCCTTAGTTTTCAAAACAGAGCCCCTCCTTGATCCTGGAGCTCACCAATTTGTCTAGACGGGATACCAGCAAGCACCCAGGAAACCTCCTGTTTTTTCTTTCCCAGGCCTCAGATTACCAGGAGGCAGAGCCAGCCAGCTTTACTTTATTTAAATACTTATTTTATTTTAAACTCTGTGTGTGTGTTTTTGTCTGTGTGTGTCTGTGTGTGTGTTTTTGTCTGTGTGTGTCTGTGTGTGTGTTTTTGTCTGTGTGTGTCTGTGTGTGTGTTTTTGTCTGTGTGTGTGTGTGTCTGTGTGTTTTTGTCTGTGTGTGTCTGTGTGTGTTTGTCTGTGTGTGTGTTTGTCTGTGTGTGTGTGTGTTTTTGTCTGTGTGTGTCTGTGTGTGTGTGTCTGTGTGTGTCTGTGTGTGTGTGTGTCTGTGTGTGTGTGTTTGTGTGTGTCTGTGTGTGTGTGTGTGTGTGTGTGTGTGTGTGTGTGTGTGTAGAGTAGGTGTGCGTACATGAATGCAGGTGTCTGCAGATGCTGGAGCTACACCGGATGTGGGTGCTCAGAAGTGAACCCCTATGAAGCCTATCTTTCCAGCCCCCCAAGCTGGCATTTAGATTGGACACTGGGTATTTCAACTCAGACCCCTCATTTGCTAGGCAACAGTTAACCCACTGAGCCATCTTGTTTTCTGAGACAGCATCTCACTCAGGCTAGAAGGAACTCACTACGTTTTCCGGAGACAGCCTTGAACTCACAGCAATCCCCTTGCCTCGGCCTCTTGTGAGGCAGGATTATAGGTGTGAGCCACTCCTGGGTTGAAAGAATAGTCTCCATACTCAGACATATTTATTATCCATTGTGCCACTGGCCGTGCCAGGCTTTGTTGACTCCCCATGGGAAGCCTTACCCTTTCTGAGTGGATGGGGGTAGGTTGGGGGGAAGGGGGCTGTGGTTGGTATGTAAAACGAATAAAAAAATAAAATTAAACAGCAAGAAAGAGAGAGGAGGAGGGGGAAGGAGGAAGGGAGGGAGAGAGAGAGAGGGAGGGAGGGAGGGAAGGAGGGGAGAGAGAGAGAGAGAGAGAGAGAGAGAGAGAGAGAGAGAGAGAGAGAGAGAGAGAGAGAGAGAGAGAGTCCTCTAATCGCACGCAGGAGGAATTTCTGTCATCTGCCAACTGTCAGTCCTCTGGTCCTTGGGTCCCACAAAGGGTCTACACAGCTTACTCCATCAGCTCGCCGCCTCCGACTCTCAGGGAGTCTCTGCAGCACAGGGTCCCTTCCTCCTCTTTTGCCTTCTCCGAAGTCCAACATGGAAGAAGTGATTGCAGGGGTGCCAGACCTGAAGTCCCCATCAGTGGCTGGTCGAGAGGGCGGCACGTGGACACCACGGGGCGGCGCCGGAGCGCAGGGTGGGCGGGGGTCACCTGCTGGGCGGGACGGGATGGGACCGAGGCTACGGCGGCCGCCACCGAGCACTGGGAGCGGGCCCGGCAGGACTGGGAGCAGGCGTGCCAAGCAGGTAGGGGTGCAGGGTGTGGAACCCGAAGGTGCGGGACAACAGCATGCAGGGGCGCAGGCCCGCCGAGGATAGCACTCGGGGGAGCGGGGGAGGGGGAGGCCTCCCAGGGGGTGCCCACCCTGGTACGCTTTGGCGGGAGCGAATAGCCAAACAATCAGCAGCATCTCCCGGGTGTCTGCAGACCCTAGTACACGGAGGTGTCCCGGGCCCCAGCAGAGAAGCACCCCGAGGCTATCTGCATTCGGGGTAATATCTCAGGCATGCGGAAAGCTGGTATTTCCTTGTCCCCTCCCGCGAAGCCACCTGGAGTGATCACTGCTCCTGGGAAAAAGTCTTGGAGAAGTAGAAGGCGCCTTGACCCCCTCAAGTCCTGAGTTCTCCTGGTCTATGAACTGGGCATCCAGGACAGCGCGCCCCTTCGGAGGCCCCAGGAGCTCTGCAGTCCAATGAGACCAAGAGGGGCCCGGGCTTCTAGCAAAGTCAATAAGCAAGATGTTGAACAAGCCGCTCCTTAATACGGGAAGGTTCCAATACTGTGTACTTTAAGGTGGAAGGAGATACTGTGATTCCTGCCTGCAAAAGAGCTGGATTGGAAACTGAGGAAGCCCTGGGGTGTGAGGGGACGATTTTTCTTGCTAGAGGAGTTGAGGGATTTGAGGAGCTGCAGAAGGAGCAAAGAAACCTCAATGGTACCCAGTGGGAGTCTGCCTTCGCTGGGCTGTCTGTCGTTTTAGTCCTTTCTTTTCTGTGCAATTCTGTTTCTTGTACCTAAGTGAAACAGTATCTTTGACAAATTAAGTCATGGTTTTACATAAGCTATTAATTTCTGTCAGACTGGCTTCTTGGGGACAGGAACTGTCTGGTTCACCTCTGCCTCACCAAGGTGCTGGGTCCTTAGTAAACAAAGTGCCTAAGGGAGGATGCACGGGGTGGAGCCGGGTACCTCCTGGTGGTGTGTGTGGTGAGCAGGCTTGAAGATAAGATCCATTGGTCTCTGTGATTGATTGTTACGGTTGCCTTAACTCCTAGTTCCTTGTCTATCTCTGGACTCACATCGCCACGTGAACTGTAGCTCAGGCTGAAGACAGGATTGTATGTAACAGTTCTGCAGTATCCTGGGCCTTTCTATTCTGGCAACCTGATCTGAAGCAAAGATCTGAAGTGGAGGATTGGGACTGGAGGGGGCACAGGAGCAGGAAGGCACTGCCCAAACCCCAAAAGCCAAGTTCAATGTGTACACAGATTTTGCTTTGGGCTGCCAACTCACAAAAGTCAACATGGAGACTTATTATTAATTATGCGAGCTCTGCTTATAGCTTAGGCTTGTTCCACTAACTCTTATAACTTAAATTAATTAATTTCAATTAATTAATTTCAATTAATTCAATTAATCTGTGTGTTACCACACGACTCGTGGCTTTTACCTCTCCTCCTGCATGTCCTGCTTGCCCTCTCTGTTTTCTCTGACGTCTCTCCTACAGGAGATTTATCTCCTCTCCTCCTCTCTCTGCTTAGAAAGTCCTCCTGCCTCTCCTGCCTAGCTATTGGCCATTCAGCTCTTTATTAAACCAATCAGAAGGTGCCTTGGCAAAGACACATCTTCACAGTGTATGAAAAGATCATCTCATGTTTTAGAGTTAGGTTCTTAACTCTAACACAGTAAAACTATATAAAATAAGAACAGTTGTCAGATATTGTCTAAATAAAAAAGGGATGGTTTTAACTCTAATACAGTAAAATTATTTACAATAAGAACAATTATCAGGTAAAAATTACATTCACAATGTCCAGTCCATTTGTGTCTTGCAAATTCAGAGAAAATACTCCATTAGTTATCCTATCTTGTTGAGTCCAAAGTTTTGTACCTAGTTTACCTTCTCTCATAACTAAGGAAAACTACAACTATCTAGTCTTCAACTCCATCAAAGATCCCAGAAGGATATAATATTATCTGAGTAAACAGAAAGTGCAATGCAAGCCACTTCCAAAACTATAGAAATAGCAGGCATCTGGCTGCCTGAACAGTCACTCAAGGTTCTTCTGTAACATTGGGGTATCCATCTTCAGCCTATAGGCCTAGAATATCTGGCAGACTATTCTATGAAGCAGAAATTTTGAAGGACTGTCCCACCTTGTCTTGGCAAAGTTTGATAGTCTCTTTCTTTTGTGTCCTGCTTATCTAGCTTGTACAGCATACTGTTAACAGTCTAGGCCAGGGCAGTTTTTTCGATGTTCATCATCTTCTCTGAAGTAAATTGGTGCTGCCAGGAGCAGATAAGTTTCACTGTTATGAAAATCCTCAGACATCAAAAAAAAAAAATTCTTAATGCCATATTCTGTAGGTCTTTGAAGTGTCTGAACATGGTCTATCTAAATTATCTGTTTAACCTTGAAAACATACCTAATGTGACTAAATTTGATTATTACAGATTAACTACTAACCTTATTTCTTATTTATACATTGCATTTTTAAATGATCTGAATAAGTACAATACCCCAAACAAGTGTAGAAACATATATACAGTATAACAAAAATAACTTTAAGTCTGTATCAATAAACCAAAATCCATTCCAATGTAAATTATTTAAGGTTGAGAGTTGTCTTTTTAGCCAGGCATTAGTGGCACACACCTTTAATCCCAGCAGAGGCAGGAAGATTTTTGTGAGTTCAAGTCCAGCCTGGTCTACAGAGCTAGTTCCAGGCCAGGCTCCAAAGCAATATAGAGAAACCATATCTCAAAAAAGTAAAAAAAAAAAAAAAAATTGTATTCCCTAGACTGCTTCCTGTTGTCTGTGAACAAGAGTATCTTTAGGGAAACTAAGAAAATTGAGATAATGGTAAAGTCCTGGGAAAGCTAGCCATAACATTTCTTGTCCCTGTCTTTGTGCAATGGGAAAGCACAAGCTTGTCTGCAGTCCTGGCTGTGTAGTCTGTGAGGCTGGACCATCTCAGCCAGCAGCCTGGAAGCTGCTCTGGATGCAGAGCTCTGAGGGAACTAAACAGAGGAGCTCAGAGAGGATGAGTCACCTGGACCTCTGAAAACAAACTTTCAAAGGTAATATACATATCTGCATTAAGACAAATATGGACTGTGAGTTGTACACAAGACAGTCAAAGATGATTTTGTTTATTTGTTTTATATTTGAGCAGGTAAAATATTTGTAACCTGTCTTATAGTTTTTTCTAGGTTTATTTCTTTATGTCTGTAGCCAAGAGTTTCAGGGGGTCTCTCCCATCAAACCTGATCTCTACTAACCTTGAAAGAATCCACAGTTTTTCATTTCCTGTAGAAACAAAAAACATAACCTCTTCCCCAATGCAATACATCTTCTGACTTCCATTTTAAAGTCGAGGCACTCTTAAAGTATTCAGGCTGGTTTAACTCAGCAGTCCCTCTTACAATCCCATGTCTCTCAGCAGCTGTGGTTCAGCCATTACATTCAAAAATTTCAAAGTTAACACAACACCATACAGGATTCAGTGGAGGCACAGGCCTTTATACCCGGCACTTGGGAGGTAGACCAGGCTGAGTTCAAGGCCAGCCTGGTCTACAGAGTGAGTTCCAGAATAGCCAGGGCTACCCAGAGAAACCCTGTCTAAAATAATAGTAATATTAATAGTAATTAATAATATATAGTACAGAGGAAGTTGTGCCATATGCTTTGCTATTTTACATACAGGATATGTGTGTCACAGGTATTAGTATCCATAGGGATCCTTTGGTTCCTATAGTCACACAGGGATGTGTGTAATAATCTTTTCATACACTGTGAAGATATGTCACTCTGATTGGTTTAATAAAAAGCTGAACGGCCTATAGCTGGGCAGGATTTTCAGGCACAGAGAAGTCTTTTTTATATTACTTTATTCTTTCTTTAAAGACTTTATTATTTTTAAACTATTTTTTCTATGACTGCCTATACCCTTTTTCTTTTCCTTTCTTCCTTTCTTCCTTTCTCCCTTCCTCCCTTTCTTTCTTTCTTTCTTTCTTTTTCTGGGGTTTCTTTCTTTCTTTCTTTCTTTCTTTCTTTCTTTCTTTCTTTTTCTGGGGTTTTTTCCAGACAGGGTTTTTCCATGTAACAGCCCTGTCTGTCCCGGAACTTACTCTGTAGACCAGGCTGGCCTCAAACTCACAGACTTCTGCCTCCTGAGTTTTGGGATTAAAAGTGACTGCCACCACTGTCCAGCTTTTCTCTTCTTTCTTAAGCCTATGCAGGTTTTAAAGCATACTGTAACCTGTTTAGAAGTTCTGGATCAGTCTTTACTGAGAACCTGCAGTGTTCTCTGACCAAATGAGATGAATTTTAAACTGCCATGTCAGCTGCCCCGTGGCTCAGCTTAGCACTCGGCACTGGAGCATGGTGCTGGTAGCAGGCTCTAGCCCTCAGGCAGCAGCTGTATGCCGAGCACTGGCCCATTTGAGAGACTGCAGGACTAGGAAGCCACATCCAGCTCCTTGTCCAGAATTTTTTTAGCTTTCTCAAGCCCTGTGTTTGGATATTCAATCCCCCATGTTAGTCACCTTGTGCAGATGGATTTTTCTTTAGGCTGCCTGCCCACACACACACAAAAAAAAAAAGACACAGAGACATATTATTAATTATAAATGCTTGGCCTTAGCTTAAAGCTTGATTCATGCTAGCTCTTTTAACTTAACCTGCTTCTCTTTGTCTATATTTTGCCTCGGGACATTTTACCTTTCTTTCCTTCTGTATATCTTACTTTCACTGTTTCTCATGGCTGGCTGGCTGAGGGCTGCTGGCTTCTGACCCTGGGGATGCTCCTCTCTTTCTCCCTGTTCCTCTGTTTCTTCTCTTCCTAGATCCCTCCTCCTATTTATTGTCTCTGCCAGCCGGCCCTGCCTATCCCTCTCCCTGCCTACCTATTGGCCCTTCAGCTCTTTATTAAAACAACCAGAGGCACCTTGGCAAAGACACATACATCTTCACAGTGGGAATGGGTCCACAACATCAATGCCTCTTGTAGCACTTTCCTAGTCCTTGGAATCTTTTCCTTCTTCCCTTTAAGATCTGGTCGGGTAGGTTCTCTCTGCCTTGTCCTGCAGTGAATTCCTGATTCACACTGGCACTAGGTAGGCCAAAGGAGGCAGGAAGTCAGGGAGGGGACACAGTTGAATCGGTTGTCTGTAGTAGGGCTCCATGCTCGCCCACCCACGCACTACAGTACAGGCAAAGCCAGGAAAGCTGGCTGCAGGGCAGCAGGAAGAGGAATTCTCATGAGATCTGAAGCTCTCAGGCAACTTGGCCACAGCGTGGACTGAGGATGGAAAAAGGATGTGCATGTTTCTGAGACTGAGGTTTGTTCTGCAGCCGGGCTGGGGCCTGCTCTCAGTGCCTCCTGTCTGGGCCAGGTATGCGGCAGCTGATGGGGCCCTAAGCCAGGCTCCCAGTGGCAGCAGAGTGAGTGGTATAATATCACACAACACCTTGGGAAATCTGGTCTTGTGCCAGAACTGAGGAAGGAGGAGCCAGCAGGGGCCAGCAGGGACTTCAGCCCACATTGTACCCTTGCATTTACATCTGGTTCAAACCTCATGTCTCTGAGCTACCATCCCCTGGTTTATTAACCAGAGCTGATGGGGTCTGCAGCAATCACTTAACAGTATCAGCGTCCCCTTGGGGACCCTTGTGTCTGGAGCCTACTGTGACAAGTTTAAGGCACACTGTCTTGGATTTTAAAATCCCTCCACCACTAGGCGTGGTAGAAACTTTTCACCCAGAACTTAAGACAGTCTACTCAGTTCTCTCAAAAATTCTGGAAGTCACATCTCAGCTCTCCTTCCAGTCACAGACCTGAAGGGGTGGAAGGCAGATCCGTTACGTTCTTTCCTAATCCAGCCAAAGGGTCTGGTGCTCATGAGATATCAGCAGTGATGATCTGGCACCCAGGTCAGCCTGGATCGCATGAGACCCACAAAGTCTCATGCATACTCCAGCCCACCCCACCCCTGCCTCAGCTTCTCCACAATGGATTCACCTCTTTTTGTTTCTGTCTGGGAACTCACAGGTGTAGGCTGACTGTCACCCCTGGCAGAGCATCAGCCAGTAGGGGTGGTCAAGGATTCTTGTGTGGCTCTGCCCTAAGACAGTCTTGTCACTCTTTTTGCCCCTTGGCCACTCCCCCGAGACACATCCTAGGACTTGAACCCACCTACCCAAATGCACGCCAGAATTAGTTACATTTCCAGTGGCTGTAACAGAGGCAGTGTAAGAGACAGAAGGTTCATTAGGGCTCATAGTTCAAAGGATTACAGTCCTTTGACTGTACCTTTGAACCACAGTGGGGTGCCACAGGGAAACCAAGGTTTTCCTTTTTGGCTGTTTAGTCTAGTTAATAAAAGAATTGAATTACAAGAGAAACCCTGTCTTGGAAATCCAAATAAGTAAATAAAAATAAAAGAGTTTAAAAACAGACTTGGAAGGGAGCTGGAGGAGTAAATTTATTAGTGTTTGAGAAAAAAATGGTGCAGACAAGCTATGAATCTCAGCAGCTGCCAGAAGGAGGGACACAAAAGTAAGAAAAAAGAGATAGTTGTGCCTTTTGAAACAGTGGGCAAGCAGCCACAAGAGGAAAGGGGAGAGGGGTCTTCAGAGAAAGAGTGAGGGAACCCAGGGCTGGGGAGGGCATGCTTAAGCTTTGAACAGAAAAAGAGAAAAAAAAAATGGCAGCAGAAAAGTTCCAGACAGGTTCTGCAAGCATGTGTATAGAGAGAGGGAAGTTAATAATGTCTTATTAAGGCATAATTAGTCCTCCTGTCTGGTGATTGACAGGTGTAGCTGGATTAACTTTTTTTTTTTTTGGTAAATATTTATTATTTATTTTAATTTTATGTGCATTGTTGTTTTGCTTGAATGTACATCTGAGTGAGGGTGCCAGACCCCTTGGAACTGGAGTTACAGACAATTGTGAGCTGCCATGTGGGTGTTGGGCATTGAACCTGGGTCCTATGGAAGAACAGCTAGTGAGTACCCTTAACCTTGAGCCATCTCTCCAGCCCCTGGATTAACTCTTAAAAGGAGGAATCAATAGTGTTTAATGTTTGGAGTGGGGGTAGTTTAGGATGTCAGAGCCAGAGGTTGAATTTAGATTCTATTTGTGTGTGCATCTGCGTCTGCGCGTGTGTGTATCTGCGCCTGCGTCTCTCTGTCTTTCTCTCCCTGATGCCTGCAGATCAGGATGTAAGCTCTTAGCTATTGCTCCAGCACCACAGCATCCCACCATGTTTCCCACCATGGTCATGGATTCACCTTCTGAAACTGCAAGCAAGCTCCCAACTCAATGCATTATTCCGTAACTTGCTTTGGCCATGGTGTCTGCTCATGTAATAGAACAGTAACTAGAGCAGGAACGTTTCAGCCCCCATCATAACAGCATGACTTCTGTGAAAGAAAGACAGACAACCCAGCCACTGGCAAACCAAGGTCACTGAGGGAGATGGACACAGGGCAGTGGAGGTGCTGGGTGTGGTGGTCCACATCTGTCATCCCAGGACTAGGGAGGCGGAGGCAGGAAAATCAGAAGTCCAAGGTCACCCTCAGGTGCATAGATAGAGAGGGCAAGGCCAGCCTCGGCTAGTTTAGAACCTGTCCAAAACAGAAGGGATAAAAGAAAAGAAAGAAACCCAAAAAAAAGGTTAGCAAGGAAATTACTGAGAAAGTAATGGAGGTTTAATATTCCAAAATGACAGGACAGTGCTTGAGCATAGACTGGAAAGGACTCGGAATGACAGACACTGAACACAGACATCACGGTGAAGCTGAGACTGAAAATGTGACAGAGAGACTGGAAAGGTGGCTCGTTGCTTATGAGCTCTGGCTGCTCTTCCAGAGGAGCAGATCGCTTGCCTGATAGGGAGGAGGAGGTGTGGAATTGGGGGAAAAAGCAAAAAACAAACAAACATACAAACAAAAAACCACTCTGTCCAGAGCCCTAAAACCCAAAGTGTCATCTAAACATGAACTCCCCATAAAAGTATTCCCAGGCAAATGAATAAAGCTTCAGAAGGTGGAACACACAAACACCCACAGAGGCTATTCGGGAGGAAATAGTTAACCATGAAAAGAAACCAACGCCAGTGGCCCCCTGCAAAGTGCAGAGGGCCAGGATAGAGGTGGCGTTCGTTCGTACTTTAAGGGAGGAGGGTGTTGTGTTTATTTCTGTTTGAGACAGGGTCCTGCGGCCTCTGCCTCCAGGGTGCTGGGGTTACAGGTGTGTGCCACCGTGACTAACCTGAGTGGTGCTAAGCAGGCGCTCTGGCAACTAAGCTACACACAGATCTTTGCTTAGTTTTGTCTGAGACAGGGTCTCACAACACAGGTCATGGTGACCTTGAACTTGAGGTCCTCTTGTGTTCAGGGATTCTTCTAAATATTGGAATGTCAGGGTGCTCCATGATCACTGAGAACAGTCCAGCCTGGCAGCCTAAATCATCAAGCAGGAATGACAGGCTGTAGGAACTGTTCAGCCCAGAGCACGCGATGGCTGCTTTCCAGCCAAGGACGCCAAAGCTGATCTGTGCCAGTACTGAGCCTGGTTGCTACCTCACCAGGGTCACCAAAACACTTGCTTGTCTTTTTCCTTCCCTTCCCTTCCCTTCCTTTTCTTTTTAAGACAAGGTCTCATGTAGCCCAGGCAGACCACATAGCCAAGGATGATCTTGAATTTGCAATCCTGTCTCTGCTTCCTGAGTACAGTAGGCTTTCTTTTGGGACAACAACCAGCTCCTAAATCATAACATGGAGACTTATTATTAGTTATGAATGCTATGCCTTATCTTATGCTTGTCTCACTCGCTTTTGTTTTGTTTTGTTTTTCGAAACAGGGCTTCTCTGTGTAGCTTTGGAGCCTGTAGACCAGGCTGGCCTCGAACACACAGAGTTCCACCTACCTCTGCCTCCTGAGTGCTGGCATTAAGGGTGTGCCCACCATTGTGCATGTGTGGCTTTTACATGGGTTCCAGGGTGTGAGCTCAGGCGAGCACTTCACTGACTGGGCTCCCAGCGCAGCATGCTGGCTTCCTCTGTTTATTAAGTTAGTTCCTTGACAATTTCACACTAGATGTAATACATTCGGGCTGCTCTTTCCTGTCCTGCCCCCATCTCTTCCCCACCCCTTCTTATCTTCCTCTGTCTTCTCTTTCTTTCACCCCTTTCAACCTGCCCTCCTCCCTGTCTGTCCCTTTCCCAGATTCCTGACTTTTGGCTTTGTTGTGTGACCCACTTAGTTTAACTAATGCCATCTGTATGACTGTTGAATGGGGTCTGCCCACAGAGCCCCATTTGATGTTGTTTTGTTGTAATGCTTTATTACATTTAGTTATTTTGGAGGGGTCCATATGCCATGACACACCTGTGGGGAGTTGATTCTCTCCTTCTGTCTTGTGGGTCCTGTCAGGCTTGTAAGCAAGTGTCCTTACCCACGGGGCCATCTTTCCAGCTCCAGGAACCTGATTTTTTGAGACAAGACCTCAAACTGTGTAGCTGAGGCTGGCTTTGAACATCTGATCCTTCTGTTTCCAATCCACAAGTGCTGGGATTAAGATCATGTGTTAGGTCCAGTATCCTGTTTTATGTTTTTGAGACAGGGTCTCACTACATAGCTTCAGCTGTCCTAGAACTCACTCTGTAGACCAGGCTGGCCTCGAACTCACAGAGTCCACCTGCCTCTGCCTCCTGAGTACTGGAATTAAAGACATGTGTCACCATGGCTAGTGTCAGTGTCCAAGCAAAATAGAAGCTCTGGGTCTGAAACTATAATATTCCTCTTCTACACCAAGGTGACAGAGGCACCACTGGCTGTCACCTGACCTCAAGGACTCACCCCTTGTCAGAGCAAGTCCCTTTGTGTGTGTCCACAGGCTCAATTCTCTATACAGCATGCACACCGGCAGGCTTCCCTGCCTTTACTCCTTCTAGGGCCTTTCACAAAGCAGCTCCAGGCTGGGTGCTGCAAGGTGATGTCTGAGGCAGGTTTGTTCTCTGAGAGCACCAAAAACAACAGGGTAGACAGGCCTGGCATGCGCATACACCAATTGCTGCCAGAGGGTACTTGGGAGAGGTTGACAAGTCCCTGGGGGAACTGGCTCCTAATAGTGTCCAACTCCCTCAGTGACTTCTTGGTAAAGAAATGAAGTCCCTCCCTCCAGGGCTTCTTCAGTGCCCGTGGCTGAGCTACTAGGAGTCGGTGCACCTGGCTACGTGACTTAGGAGGTAAGGTTCCTCCTGGGCCCAGTGTCCTCACTAAGGCTAAGTCATTGCCACTTGTTATTAAAAGTTATCTCTGATGACAAGGCACAGGCCAACTGAGGGTGACGGAGAGGTTTAGGGATGCCATAGCCCAGCTGACACAGCTAGACCAGAATTCAAACCCAGGTCCGATTCCGAAGCTGTCCTTCTCACCACACACCAGGATATGGAGGACAGAAGACAGGACAGTCAGGACATGAGTGACACCCTGCTGGGAAAACCAAGTGTTCTGAAAGAGCCCACTTGTGGCGTGTGTGGGTGATGGGTGAGTGAGGAACAGGAAGAGGCCTGGGCCTCTGACTCTCAGCCCGGATGCAATCTCTTCAGGGCATGCTGCCTTGGGACCTGTCAGCTAACTCAGCCTTGCTAGTGACATGTCTGTGTCTTTCCAGGTAGATCGAGCAGCCCAGAGTTCGGTCCTCACCTGCTGTCTCCATGTCTGCCCTCCCTCTTGGGCTGTATTTGCTCAGAACTGGGCCTGGGGGCAGGGAGGAGAAGGTGCCTGGAGACATTCAATTATGTTACTCTGAGTTGACAGCAGGAAGGAAGGAAGAAGGAAGAAATTAAATTATTTTCTTTTTTTCTTAGTCTTGTACATATTTTGAACCTGAATAGCTTGACATCCCTCTCCCTCCATCTTTTTCCCTCCCTTAGAGTCCAAGCCAGTTTCATTGTCTTAGTTTTGTGTGCGTGTGTGCATGGGGGGGGGGGTTACATGGTGCCTGCATATGGAGGTCAGAGGACAGCCAGCCAAGGGTGATGGTCCTCAGACACCTCCCACCATTTGAGTCTCTAATTGGCCTGAAACTTCACCACACAGGCAAACAGCAAATCCTAGCTGGCCTAGGTACTTCCAGGGTCTCCATTATCCAATCCCACCTCTGAAATGTCATACATGCCCCTCACACCCAGCCTTTCTGCTCATGCTTTTGAGGCAAGTGCTTGGCTGACTGTGCAGTGTCCCCAGCTCTGATTTTGTCTTGATTGGAATGCAAGCTGGGAGTGTGTGAAGACCTTCCCACAGGCTGGGGAAGGAAGGGAGTCTGTTCGTTGTAGTTACGGGCTTTTTGTACGTATTTCGTTTAACTCAGACAACAAGGCCACATTGTCTCAGCTACTGCTCTGTTGCTATGAAAAAACAAAAAACAAACAAACAAAAAACCCTGATGACAAAGCAGCTTTTGGTGAAAAGGGTTTATTTTCTCTCACAGTTCAAGGGTGAGGTCCGTCACCGTGTGGAAGTCATGATGGCAGAAAGCAGAAAGTGACAGACCTGGTCCTCAGGTGCCCTCTCCTTTTGTACAGCCCAGACTTCCAGCCCAGGCAATCCCCTTCCCCTTCCTGAGTGTCCAGCCCTCCCTGACAGTCTCCATCCCCTCCGTTGAACCCCCCCTCCCTTCCTCTCTCTGCCTTACAAAATGATGCAGAAGGGCTGAGTATGCTCTGAAAGAGGAGGTAAACCCCTCAGGTAAACTTTGGACCCAGGGTCTCCTCCTTCCACCCCTTCATCCTCCTTGGCTCTGTGCCTCTCCATTGTAACCATCCAAAGGTCCCTGAATGGACGGACACAGTTCATGTCCCAGCTCTATAGCTCTACGGTTTGTGGTAAACAGATGTGGCTCTGGACTTCTTGGTCCAGAAATGAAGAAATGAAGTCCCCATTAGCCTGTTTAGCAACAGCCCCTCCTGGCCAAGGTCCCTCCACACTTAGGGCCAGCCAGGGACACACAGTTCCCAGAAACATTCAGTGGCAGGACACCGCCCCCGCTCAGCACCTGGCACACCAGAGCATCTACCCAGCCTCTCTTGTGCCCAATCCCCAGTGCTCTGCATACCGCAGACCATCTTCCACATCCCCTCTGGCATGCTGAGGGAGACAGCGGGGGCGTTGGGAAGGCAGAAGGAAGGTTCTGGGCTCTGCTCTGACACCTGTGAATGAATGGGCTGAGTGACTTGGCCTTTCTGAATCTAAGTTTTCTCAGATGGAAAGTGGAAAGGGGTGTGATGGGGCTTCAGACAGATGTGAGTGTGAGACTCAGCACCGAGGAGCTGAAAGGAGCAGTCAATGCTATGGGTGCTCACCCCCACCGCCACCCCAGCTCTTGATGGCCTAATATACACCTAGGCCCTGGACACACCTGGGTGTCCCCTCCATGCCTGAGATTCTTGGGACCCCTTCAGCCTCTAGAAACGGAATCTATGCAGCCTCGGAAACAAACTGAAAGTGTATCACACAGATGGATGGTGGTGCAAGCCTTTAGTCCCAGCATTTGGGAGGCAGAGGCCATCCTGGACTTCAGAGTGACTTCCGGGACAGCCAAGGCTACAGAGTTTAAACCCTGTCTCAAAAAATCAAAAAAAGAGAGGACGGGCAGAGGGAGGGAGAAAGGGGGGAGGGAGGGAGGGAGGGAGGGAGGGAGGGAGGGAGGGAGGGAGGGAGGGAGGGAGGGAGGGAGGGAGGGAGGAGGGAGGGAAGAAGGAAGAGAAGGAAGGCAGGAAGGCAGGCAGGCAGGAAGGAAGGAAGGAAGAACACCACACAGAAGGAAGACGTTATTACCAACCAGGGTCCTGAGCTCAGCTCTACAGAGAGTGAGACATCAAGTCCCAGGACACAGAGCTCTGTGGAGGAGCCTGAGGTGAAGACATGGGGCCCAGCAGACCTGGGAGAGGATGCCTAGATGGACTGGCACCTAGAGGATCCTAAACCTGTGTGAAAGCCCCTGGCACAGGAGGGGCCCACAATATTTTGAAGGTCCTCCAATGAGATTATAGCTTATTTTAAAATCAGGGGTGGGGGGTGGCAGGTGCAGCTCATATCTGGAACCCCAGCACTTAGGAGACTGGGGGAGGGAGGGTTATGAATTTTAAAAAGTAAGACTTTGCCTCAGAAAAGAAAAATGTAAATAAAATTGGGGGATATTTTTAAGTGAAAGAAAATGTGCCCCCATATTAGTAAATAAAAAGTCCTTAGAGGTGTGATGGGTACTACAGATTGTCATCTTGACAGGATATAGAGTCACCCAAGGAACAATCCTCATGGCCTGCCTGTCTGTGAGGATGGTCCTAGATTAGGATAGTTAAAGTGAGAAACCCCATCCTAAATGCAACCAGCATCACCACCGGGGTACCCTGGGATAATGATGGAAAATGCAGTCTGGGTACCAGCAGCTGCCACCATCCAGCCTCCTCTGTCTGGTCTTCTTCCTCACTCAAGACGCAGTGTGACCGGCCACCATGACAGACTATACCCTCAAACCATGAGCCAAAATAACCCTTCCTTAAGTTGGTTTTGTCAAGAATTTTGTCCCAGCAACTAGACAAAGAACGAATGCTCTGTTTTGTTGAGATAGTGGTCTCGTGTAGCCAGGCTGACCTGAAACCTGCTGTGTGATCGACGATGGTCTTGAACCCCTGCCCCTTATACTTCCTCCTGCTGAGTGCTGGGATTGCAGGTGTGCACCATCGGGCCCAGTTATGCTATGCTGGGGATCATATCCACAGCCTCGTATATGCTAGGCAAACACTCTACTGATTGTGTTACACCCCCCACCAAAAAAAAAAAAAAAAAAAAAAAAAAAAAACCAGGCAGCATTTAGATCTAAATCTATCTGGGTTCAAACCTTGTCATCTTTTCCATATTCCACTGGGTGTTCACAGATCACTTTAGTGGGGTCCTCTCAGCCTGAGGTTAAGACAGTCACCCCATTTCACAGCTGAGGAAACCAAGTCTGGAAGAGAAGGGGTCCTGTGCCCATAGAACCAGTCCCTGGCCCTCTTGACCAACCCTGGCCATGTCCAGAGCATTTCCTGTCTGTCTCCATTGTCCCCACCTTCTGCCCTTACTGTGACCCTCACTGCTATACCCTACACAAGTGATGCCCGCCTTTCTTCCCACCCCTTTCCTTGCCTGGGCTCTCAGCCTTTCAGAGGCTTCTGCCCAGCATTCCTCTCCCACCTCACAGCCAAGCAGGAGCTGCTGCTGCTGCCCAAGAGGGTGTGGAGAAAAGGAGGTGGCTTGCCAAAGCCAGGGCACAGGTTTACACGAGGCTGCAAGTCCCCAGACAAATGCCCCTCTGTATCTGGAGGCCTATTGTGACTGGCAGCCATCCAGCACTCACCGCGGGAAGCTTCAGAGGCTGAGATTGGCCTCTCTCTTGTCCTCTGCAGCCCAGACCTGCCAGGTCCTGACTCGGGCAGGAAACGGGGTGTGCTCTTTCTGGAATGGAGGGTGTGGGAGGCAAGCCAGCTTGAGGAGGGTGAGGGGCCACATCCTGAGCCACTCAGGAAGCCTGAAGTCTCAAGGCAGAGAGGAAGAAGGTCATTGGGTCCTGGCTAGCCATTCCCCGGGAGAGAAAGCTACACTCAAGATAGAACAGTCCCACAGCAAGTGAGCGGCAACGGTAAGATTTGATGCAGGACTTCTCCCTCCCAAGCCAGCGCTCCAGCTATCGGGGTCTCCACCATGGCCCCATGAACAGGCACAGCCATGGGACCACAGATCAGGACAGTGGGCTCCCAGAAAGAGCGGGCTACCTAAACAATACAGACCAGGTCCCCGCACATTCTCCATCCACGCAGAGGTTCCAGAGCAGGGTTCTCGGCCTTCCTAACGCTGCGACCCTTTAAGTTCTTCATGTTGTGGAGACCCACAACCATAAAAAACTATAATTTTGCTGTTATAAATTATAACGTAAGTGTCTGATATGCGACCCCTGTGAAAGAGTCAGTCAGCATCCAAAGGGGTTGTGACCCGTAGGTTGAGAAGCACTGGTACAGAGAGCTTTTCTCAACATATGTCATCCACAGCAAACACTCTGAGCCTGCCATGTCCTCGGGAAAGGCAGGAGAGACAGAAACCCAAATCCGGATCATGTCTGAAACCCCAGCCCTGGGGAAGCTGAGGTAGGGGTAGAGTTTAGAGCCAGCCTGGGTTACATAGTAAGACCAGGCTGGACTCTAAACTGTAGCAATCCTGCTTCAGCCTCTAGAAGAACTGGAATTTAAATTAGAGTGTGCTACCATTCCCAGCAAGCCATGTTTCTTAAAACCAACAAAAACAGGCTGGAGGGATGGCTCCGTGGTTAAGAGCACTGGCTGCTCTTCCAGAGGACACGGGTTTGGTTACAGCATTCACAAGGTGGCTCACAATCACCCACAACTCCGATTCCCTCGGGGCTGATGCCCACTTCTGACCTCTGCGGGCACCGGGTAGCACGTGGTGCATTGTCGTAGAGTCAAACCCTCACACACATGAAATAAAATATAAATCTAGAAACAATTAAGGGGGGACTAGAGAGAGGGCTCGCTCAGTAAAGTGCAAGGACCTGAGTTTGAGCCCCCAGCACCCACATAAAAAGCTGGGAGCATGACAGTGTGTGATTATAATCCCATAGCCAGAGAGGCGGAGACCCATTGGCCAGCCGCTCTAGCCTACTTGTGAACTTCAGGCCAGCAAGTGACCCTGTCTCATAAAACAGGTGGATGGCACTTGAGGAATGGCACTCAAGGTTAAGCTCTGTCTTTCACCAACAAATATGTGAGGGGGGGCGTTATTATGTGTATACATAATGTATATGTTTTGCACATGTGGGCACAGGCGTGCCACTCTGTGGGCATGTGTGTGTGCTTATGAGAGAAAGAAAGCAAAACAAAGAGAGAGAGAGACCGACAGAGAGGATGGCTTCTGGGAGTCGGTTCTCCCTTTCCGCTATGCTCCCTAGGGTTCGAACTCGGGTTATCAGGCTCTCACTTGCCGAGGCTTCTCACCTGCTCTTTGTTTTCAGAGAGTGACTAGAAGTAACTCCGAACCCTATGTGCCTTATGAACAGGGAGCAGTATTGCCATGGCAGCGGGACGCTGAAAGAGAAACTGGAGTGTGTGGGGGGGGGGGGGAGTATGCAGCCTGGGATCACTTGTGGGTCACCAGCTAGTTATTGTATGCTATGTTGTTCTCTGATGTTGATCTACCCTGCTCTGCACTCGTCAAAAAGACACAACCATGTGCGTCTCCTCGGTGAGATCCCTGAGGTTTTCTCAGTTCTCGGTTTCCCCGTCGGTGAGATCCCTGGGGTTTCCCTGTTGGTAAAGGAGACTGCAGTGGGCTCCACCGTATTCAGACAAGCAGCTGACTCCTCGAGATCTCACAGATGGTGTGGGATGAGGAGGCATTGGGGATCTGTTCAAGTAGAAGGGACTTTTGCTCCGTAGCTTTTGACGGGACCTTGGTTTCCAGGGTAACACATCTACCACACTCCAGATCAATCAACCTTCAGTCCAGAGAGAGCAGGATCTCCTCCTGCTGCTGCCTCAGGCAGACATCTAACCCCAGGTGTGTGACCTTGTCTCCTGATTCCCCTGCCTCAGTTTCTACCTCCCAGAGCTCTGGCGTTACAGGTGTGCCACTACACCCAATTATTGGGGGGGGGTCTGACCCAGAGCTTTGGGCATGCCAGGGAAGCTCTCTACCAATTGAGCTATACCCCAGCCTCGGCTTTGCACTCCAAGCTGGCCTCGACTCCTGGTCCTCCTGAGGGCTTGGGTTCCAAGGTATGTGCCACTACACCCAGCTACATCCCCCCCCATCTAATCTCCACCACAAGGATATGGAACAGCTCTGTTATAACAGTCCATAAAGCAACAGGTGAAAAACACTGGGTGAAGAGATCCAGGGGGTAATGATAGAATCCAGGGACCCATCTGAGATTAAAATAATGCCATGGTTAGCAGAGTGTGAAGGTCCTTACCTTCAATACCAGCGCATTATAAACACTACCGGCTCCCTCTAGCCCATCTTAGAGATTGTTGAAATGGAAGATACTTAACGCAGAGAAGAAAAGTCAGAGACCATAGAATTGCTATTTTTCAGTGCAGAAAAATCTAACCTACAGCTCACTGCTATCGCCACCTGCTGGACAGTGGTAGAATTGCCACACTGATATCCACTGACACAGTAAGGGATCCAAGAAGTTTCTTTCTTTCACACAAAGCAGAGTTCTTAAATCTGACAGGGTTGTTACATGAGAAAGATAGCAGAAGGGAATATAGTGCCAGCGGGTGCCAACATGAGGGCCGGTTGTCTGTAGCTTGAATCATCCCCCATGTTTCTGAAGTTAGGGCATTCTTTAATTTCATTTAATTTTTTAAATTTAAATTAGAAACAATCTTATATATCAATCCCAGTTTCCTCTCCCTCCCATCCTCCCATGCCCCTCACCTACCCCCACCCCATCCCTCTTCTGCTCCATAGAAAGTGTAAGGCTTTCCATGAGGGATCATCAAAGTCTGTCATATCATTTGGGCCCTCAGTGTGGAATGGGCTCCCAGTGTCCATTCTTACACTAGGGATAAATGCTGTTCTGCTATCAGAAGCCCCATAGACTGCCCAGGCCTCCTATCTGACACCCTCGTTCAGGGGTGATTTCATTTAACTTTTAATTAATTATTTATTTTGTGTATATGCATGATGATACGTCTGGAGAAGGTGGAAGTTGCCTCTCTCCTTCTATCATGTGGGTCTCAGGAACTGAACTCAGATCGTAAGACTTGGCAGCAAGCGCCTTTACTTGCTGAGTCATCATCCTGCCAGCCCCTATTTCATTTTTAATTTTTTTTTAAATTTTGAAACAGGGTTCTCATGTAGCCCAGGCCATACTCAAACTCCATATATATCCAATGATGATCTTTAATTTCCCATCTTCTTGCTTCCATCTTCCGGGTGTGCACACAATGTGTGCCGTGTTGGGATTTGAACCGAGGCTGCTTCATACAGGTTAGGCAAGAACATTCCCTGCCAGCCTGTGTCCCAACCCCGTGGAAGACAATGGCTTTCATGGGGCTTATGGTACCTTTGGGCTGCAGTTGCATATTTGTGGCTTTTTTCTGCTGCGAATTTGTTTGCTTGTCTTACCCAGGGAGGAGCTTGGAAGCACTGCAGAGAAAGAGGGGAGGTGTTGTATTGAGGGGGCAGCATTCTTCCTGCACCCCAGAGAGAGTCAGACCTCTGACACTTCCCAGCCCAGCTCCCACACAGGACGGTTTGTTAACCATGCAGGGGAGCAGTAGTGGGGTCTGTGAGTGTGACTAAAGCTAGGCTGAGGCAGAGGTCCCCGGTGTGACCCAGGGTGGCCCACAGAAGAAGGTGGGGTCAAAGTCCTGGGCAGAACCTTCTGTTGTGTTCTCTGGGAAGCAACCTAAGGTGGGTTTGTGGAGATGGGGCTATGCCTTGTGTGTACACTGGTTAGGGTGGCTGCATACTCCTTCCCAGGCCCTTCCTGTGAACTATGGTTGTGAAATAGTCTTGCTCTCTGAAACGGAGCCCTGCCCTCCCTACAGCGTCCTGACATCCCACCGCCACAGGCACACGCAGTGCTCAGTCCCCTGTCTTGGGCCTGACTTGGTTAACTGCAGTTGCTGGGGCCCCCACACATGAAAACATCCACATCCTTGGCCGTCGATGCTCACCGCCCTCCTCCCACCTTCTCTAATGTGGCAGGAACAGAGATGTCATTGAGAGCCCTCAATGCCCGGATGAGGCAAAATCAGCTCTGGGATTGCACACTGTTCTTGAAAGAGGAGTGACTGCCCGCTGGCACCTGGAACCCAGGACCCAGGAGGTGAACCCAGACGGACCTGAGGGCTGTGTCCTGTGTCCTTAGGAGGCTGCTCACTGGTCAGTGTGTGTGTGTGTGTGTGTGTGTGTGTGTGTGTGTGTGTGTGAATTTTTGTGACTGGATGTGAATAGGTATAGGGGTATGTGTATCTGTGTTGTATGTGTGTGTTTATGTGTGCATAATGCATATGTATATGTGTATGTGGGAATATGTGGGAGTGGGTGGGGATGGGTATGAGCACATGAGTGTGTGTGTGTGTGTGTGTGTGTGTGTGTGTGTGTGTGTGTGCATCTGTGTATTACTGCAGTGACTGGTCAGTGTGTGTGTGCTTGTGTGTGTGTGTGGGTTTGTGTGTGTGTGTGTGTTTGTGTGTGTGTGTGTGTGTGTGTGTGTATGTGTGTGTGTGTGTTTGTGTGTGTGTGTGTGTTTGTGTGTGTGTGTGTGTGTGTGTGTGTGTGTGTGTGTGTGTGTGTGTGTGTGCGCGCACATCTGTGTATTACTGCAGTGACTGGTCAGGACCCTTACCAGGTGCATCTCAGGGCAGGTGAGGAGGTGGGAAGAATACAGGTTTCACAGTTAGCAAGGTCAGGCTCAGAGCTGCTCTGCAGCTTTCAGGCTAAATGAGCACAGGCATGAACTTCATGGCTCTGGATCCTCATTGAAAGCCTTGGAAAGGGAAGCCCTGTTTTCTGTAGCGTCTTGCATTGGAAGCAGTGGGGCTAGAAACAGATTTAGGCAAATACATCGAGTCCCTCTGCCTTGCTGTGATGGAAGAGGCAAGGGTCTTTGCTCAAGAACACAGCAGGGAGGCAGGGAGACCGCATTCAAAATTCTCATCCTTGGCCCTTTTTATGTTTTAGATAGTATCTCACTTACCCTGGGCTACCTTCAACTCCCTTTGTAGCCAAGGATAGCCTTGAAGTCCTGATGTTCATGTCTACATCTCTCTGGTGCTAGGATTACAGGTATTGCCACTGTGCCAGGCCATTGAACTCTTTTATTTAATGTTTTTTTATTAATTTATTTTTTACATTCCAATCCCAGTTCCCCCTCCTCCTCTCCTCTTGATCCCCCCACTAACCTCCACCCCCCATCTGCCCCTCAGAGAGGGTACTCATTGAACTCTTGATAACACTTCCTAGACTTGAGATGTCACTCAGTTGGCTGAGTGCTTGCCTAGCAAGCGTGAAGTCCCAGGTTCCATCCTCAGCACCATGTAAACCAGATGTGATGGTCACACACCTGTAACCCTAGCGCTGGAGAAACAGGCAGGAAAGACGGTTCATACTCATCCTCAGCCACATAGTGAGTTTGAGGCCAGACACTGTCTCAAAAAACTAAAAGTACTATTCACATCCCTAACCCTCAGCTCCTTTAGGACAGGGCCCTTTACTTCACAGACAAACAAAAGCTGGGAGGAATTTTGTCCCCTCCTACAGTCCTCCCACTGATAAAGCGGAGATGGTGGTTTATCTGGGGGAGGTGGGCAGATCTGAAAAAGAAACAGGCATGGCTGTGTCTTCAAGGGCTGGCAGAGAGCTTGCAAAGCCAAGCCAAGCCACAGACATTAGCTGTGCCTTCTGGCTGATTGTGGCAGTAGGGAGCAAATAAACAGCCTCCCTAACTCAGTCTGGATGGGAGTCTCTGGGGAAGGGTGTCTGGCTTGAGGCTGTGTTCTTTCTGCTGGGAAGCATGAGGCCCACCCCAGCCTGGCTAAGGGGATCAGGTGAAGCCTGAATTCCAGAAGCCCAGGGAAGAAGACCAATATGCAAGCAGGAGTCAGGCAGAGCCCTGTAGGTTTCATGGAGGGGGCAGTGTGCCATGGGAGGCCCTGAAAATCATAAGAACCAGGGCGGCAAGCAGGGCCCTGGCCTTGGAGTGGGGCAGGGGAAGTGAAGGCAGCCCTGTCCTACAGCTGAACATGCCCAGGCCCCCAGGAGCCTTTGTATGGCTGTAGCTGACAGAGCCTCCAGCTGAGTGCAGATAGCCTCCCTCCTGTCCCAGGCAGATACCTGTCCCTGTTTCCATTATGGCCAGGAGAGTGGAGATGGGGATTCTTGGGGAGGCTTATGGTAGAGAGCAGGGGGCTGCTGCCTGCACAGAGGCATCCGGCACAGAGATGTGTGAGAAGATGGCAGGTCCCTGTCTCAGATGCAGCAGAGTTGGTATGAATACAAAACTGCTTTGACAAAACAAGGTCTGGGTCTGCAGAGATTGCCCAGTAAGAGCACCGGCTGATCTCCAAGAAAACCTGCTTCTGGCTGGGCAGTGGCGGCTCAGCCTTTAGTGCCAGCACCTGGGAGGCAGAGGCAGGCGGACCTTTGTAAGTTCGAGGCCAACTACGTGGCCTACAGAGTGAGTTCCAGGACACCCAGGACTACACAGTGAAACCCAGTCTCGAACAGGAAAGAAAGATAGAGAGGAAGAAAGAAAGAGAGAGAGGGAGGGAGGGAGGGAGGGAGGGAGGAAGGAAGGGAGAGAGAGAGAGAGGGAGGGAGGGAGGGAGGGAGGGAGGGAGGGAGGAAGGAAGGAAGGAAGGAAGGAAGGAAGGAAGGAAGGAAGGAAGGAAGGAAGGAAGAGGAAACCTGGGTTCAGTTCCCAGCACCTGCATGGTGGCTCACAGCCATCTGTAACTCCAGTCCCATGTCTGATGGCCTCTTCTGACTGCCACCTGCACCAGGCACGAATGTGATGAACATATATACATGAGGCAAAGCTACCCATATCCACAAAACCAAAAGCATCTAAATAAATAAAAATATTTTAAAAAGAAAAAAAAATGAAGTGCTAAGTTTTTTGCCGTGCTTGGTGATCCACACCTACGAGTCCAGCACTAGGGAGCTGGAGTTTAAGGTCATCCTTGGCTATGTATGGAGTCAGGGGCCTGCCTGGGTTACATGAGACCCTGTCAGGAGGAAGGGGGAGGGGGAGGGAGTGAGGGAATTCGGGAAGGGAAAGAGGAAGGGAGGGAGGGAAAGGAGAGAGGGAGGGAATTCCGGAAGGGAAGGAGGAAGGGACCTTACAATTCTGGGGTACTGTTTTTATACACACAGTCTCTAGGGCCTCATTTTCACCTGCTGCCAAAAGAACCCGCATGCTTGAGAATTCTAGAAGCATCCAGGCAAAGAGCAAGAGGCATCATGTAGACATGGTAAGACTAGGCCTGGTTTTTAAGCAAAATCTCCTCTTTGTTCTCAGCAGGGTCAAGATGACCGCAGCCACCACTCTGGGGGATGCCATCTTCTCACTGAACATGACGAGAGGAGAAGACTTCCTGTATAAGAGTAAGGTGGACTTTGGGGGAAAGTTGGCAAGGCCAGCTTCCGGGTCAGCTTCCTGGCCCCACCGCTTGCTAACCTCGTGCGTGCTTTCTTTGCCCTGGGCCTCGGTTTCCTAGCCTGTGAGATGGGGACATCCACGGGAGGATGCTGTGAAGACTCAAAGGAGCCATGGGAAGGGTGTGGCCCCTGTAGATGCACCCTGAGTACTGACAACCACTGGGACAAGCAATGTGGCCTCAGCCTGCTGCCCCCACCCCTCTCCAGCAAATCCTAGAGTCTAGGGAGTGATGGAAGTTTGAATCTCTTTCAAGATACTGAAATAGTCTCCTTGAAAAGTAACTACATGTGGTGGCACACACCTTTAATTCCAGCAGGAGGAGCTCTGTGAGTTTGAAAGCCAGCCAGAGCTACAGAGTGAGACGCCGCCTTGATGACAATAAAAGTATTAAAGAGTATCACTCACATACTCCTTTTTCAAAGCAAAACATCCTGCCCACTTCTTTTGTTTTTGTAGGCATTGGTGTTTTGCCTACATGCATGTCCATATGAGGGTGTTGGGCACCCTGGAAATGGAGTTACAGGCAGTTGTGAGCTGTCATATGGGTACTGAGAATTGAACTTGGGTCTTCTAGAAGAACAGCCAGTGCTCTTAACTGCTGAGCCATATCTCCAGCCCTTTCTGCCTACTTCTTAATGGGCAAATGAATGAAGGTGGGAATGGGTTAGTCCTGGGAAATGTTTACCAAGAACCAGAGGTTCCCAGGACAAGAAAAGCTGATGACAGTTCTTCAGAAAGTCAGGCCCAACATGCAGCTCAGCTGGTAGAGGGCTTGCCTAGCAGGCATGAAGCCCTGGGTTTGATTCCCAGCACTGGATAAACTGAGTATGGTGTTGCACATACACGATCCCATCACTGGGGATCGTGTTATCTCAGCTAATAACAATGTTTGACGCCAACTTGAGCTACATAGGGCTCTGTGTACTAGTTTGTTTCTCCATTGCTGTAATGTTCACCATGACTAAAACTAACTTGGGGAGGAAAGGGTCTATTTTAGATTACAGCTTACAGCCCATCATCAGGGCAATCCAGGCACTTCCTGGAGGCAGGGACTGAAGCAGAAACCATGGAGGAATGCTGCTTACTGGCTTGCTCCCATGGCTTTCTCAGCCTGGTTTCTGATACAACCCAGGACCACCCACATCCATCATTAACTGAGAAAATGTCCTGCAGACCCAGGTCCAAAAGCCAATCCGTTTGTGTCAGGTTGACACAAAGTAACCAGTAAAATATGAAAAGAAGACAAAACAGCTGTGTAAGGAGTGTAGGTCCCTTTCAGCCTTCCCAGTCATTGACTTGTCCACTCTGCACATGGTTGGGGCATCCCTGGTAGCACTGGGGCAGGGGACAACTTCAGGCTTTGGAGCCTGCAGGTGGCTAGATGGAAGGCAGGATGCATCCCTTCCATAGGGACCCAGAAGGGGTGATTTCAGGACAGGGTCACCAACTTCCACACACTCCATCTTGTCTGTCACCAGCTCCCTCGTGCACACACACACACCCCTTTGTTCTGATCCTTGCTGGGATAGGCATCCATTTGGAAGCAGCCCAATATGTCTCAAACAGTCCTGGCAGGAGCACCAGGAGGGGAATGACTGAAAGCCAGATAGAAATGATTCTGTGTTTGCTTTGAGACAAAGTCTCCATAGGTTGCCCAGGCTAGGCTGGAACTTGTAATCCTCCTGATACAGCCTCCAGAGTAACTGGGGTACAGGATTGTGTCATCTATTCTTTATATTTAGCAAATCTTTGTGAAGGCATTAAAAAGTGCACACATTTTTGTCATCAACACACCAACAGAGAATACCAATGACTCCAAGGTCCTGTTCCCTAAAGGAGGCCACCAAATACTGATATGCTGATTTGTTGTATATGGCTTTGAATTTTAGTGAGTGGAAAGAGAGCCATATTATTCTTTTGTATCTCGCTTCTTTTTATCTGATTTTTAAAATATGCAACACTGTGTGTCTGCATGTGGGTGAAGTGCACTGTGTGTGTAATACCTGTGGAGGCCAGAAGAGGGCGTCAAACACCCAGAGACTGGAGTTACTGATGGTTGTAAGCCATTGTGTGGGGAACTGACCTCAGGTCCTGTGCAAGAGCAGTCAGTGCTTTTTTTAATTAATTAATTTATTTTTATGTACATTGGGGTTTTGCCTGCCTGCATGTATGTCTGCGAGGATGCCAGATCCCCTGGAACTGGAGTTACAGACAGTTGTGAGCTGTCATGTGGTGCTGGAAATTGAACCTGGATCTTTTGGAGGAGCAACCAGAGTGGCCAGTGCTCTTAACTGTTGGGCCTTCTTTCTATATGGTTCCTATTCCTGAAATCTGAAAAGGCTTTATTTTCATTTTATTTTATTTTTATGTTTTTTGAGACAGGGTTTTTCTGGCTGTCCTGAAGACCAGGCGGGCCTTGAACTCACTGAGATCCACCTGTCTTTGCTTTCCAGGTGCTGGGATTAAAGGCGCGTGCCACTACCACCCAGAGGAACAGGTTTTAATATGCACATACATGACTGCATGGATGAATGTATAGGTGTAGACCACTAGTGACTCATCCTCTCCCATGTTTTGCTTATTTTTATATTTTCAAAATATCCCCAAAATCACATCAACTGCATATTATCAAAAAGAGGGGAGGGAGCTTGCTGGTCTGCTCCAGACGTTGAGAGCTGTGCTTGGGCAGTTAAAAGTGCTCAGGCCTTCCTAGCAGCACGTGCCTGCAACCCCAGCCCTTGGGAGACAAAGGAGGAGAATCAGGAGTTTGAGGCCAGCCTGGGCTACATGGGAGTCAGTTCCTTGCTGCTGTTCCAGAACATCTGAAAACAAATCAACTTAAAGGGGAAAAGGTTTGTGTGAGCCCAGGGCTCAGTCCACTGTGGGCCTGAGCTGAGATAGTATCAAGCAGAGGGGGCATGGCAAGCTGTCTACTCATAACAGCTGGAAGGCAGAGAAAGATAGAGTGGAAACATGGAAAGGTGACCTTCAAAAACCCTTAATGACCTTCCTTCCCATCCCACACAGTTTCTGTCATCTCCCAATAGTGCCATCAAACTACAAATCCAACAGCTTCATCTGATGATTAGTTTGAGGTCCTCACGTTCCAGTCAATGATCAGCCATTCAGCCCTCCAGCGGGGACCATTAACATGTGAGCTTTGGAGGGACACTATGTATCCAAATCATTCATGACAGGTGCCCACTGGAGACCCTCCTATCTGCATGTCTGCTCAAGCCTTCACCATCTCTGCTCGCTCTTAGTTTGTATTTTAAGTCATTTACATTTTTATTGTGTGTGTACACTATGTGTGTGGTGCATTTGCGCATGTATGTTCATGTTGGCATGAGCGTGCCATGACACATATTTGGAGGTCAGAGGACGCCTTCAGTGTCAGTCCTGCTCTTCTACCTGGCTTGCAGCAGAGTCTCTGTTGTTTTCTCTCATCATATATCAGTATACAACAGGCTAGGGGCCTGTAAGGTTCTGGGGATTCTCCTGCCTCTGCCCGCCATGCCCTGGGAGCCCTGGGATCATCATGCAGGAATTTCATCTTTGCTTGCCAGGAACTTCTACCCACTTTCAGTTCCCTCTTTTCTGCAGGTTCTGGGGCCATTGTGGCTGCCATCGTGGTGGTTGTCATCATCATTGTCACCTTGGTTCTGATCCTGCTGAAGATGTATAACAGGTACAGGATGCCCAGGACTGCCTGGGTCTCGCCTACACACTCCTCCTCCCCCACTCCTGGTGCAGAGCGTTAGCTCACCTATTCCAGGGTGGCTCTGCCCTCTTGCCCTTTGTCAGAGCTGAGGTTCAAACTCAATCCATCTGGTTTCAAAGAGAATATTCCTACCATAACATGAAACAATAACGGGATGTGGTTCAATGGGTAGAGCACTTGCCTAGCACACATGAAGGCCTGGGCTCGATCTCCAGCACTGCATGAATAAGTATGCCACTCAGGAGGTAAAGGCAGAGGGTCAGACGGATAGTTATCCTCAGCTACATCGAGGCCAGCCTGGGCTATATAAAACTCTGTCTCAAAAACAACAACAATAGTAGCATCAAGTGCTATTTTTAAAGTCTTTGGAGTGTTACCATGGGGACCTATTGGAAACGAGGAGGTGGCATTGAATTCCAGGTCTCCTGTCCTTCTGTCCATCATTGCTGAAGTTCTGATTGACATGTGGGTGGGCACCCTGTCACCTCAGACTGGTTACACTGATGCCTGCTGGAAAAGAGAAACAGGTTTTAAGGAATTAGGGTCTATCGATGGATGAGATATCACAAAGCCATCGAATCTTACAGTATATAAAATGGAGATAGGATATATATTTTGCTAGATTATTTAAGACAGAGTCTTCCTATCTAGCCCAGGTTAGCCTCAAACTCTTGGTGTTCTTGCTTCAGCCTCGAAAGTCCTAGGATTGTAGACTTTTGTTTGTTTGTTTTGCTTTGTTTTGTCTTGTTTTGTTTTTAGAGACAGGGTTTCTCTATATTGCTTTGGAGCCTGTCCTGGAACTAGCTCTGTAGAACAGGCTGGACTCGAACTCGCAGAGATCCGCCTGCCTCTGCCTCTGAGTGCTGAGATTAAAGGCGTGCATCACCAACGCCTGGCACATAAGATGTTCTGAAATGTTCCTAGCAAAATACTTAGCCTGTATGAGCATGCTGTAACCCTTGAGGGTCCACTTAGCCTTTATTATTATTATTATTAATTTATTTTTTATTTCAATCCCAGTTCCCTCTCTCCCTTCTCTTCCTACTCCACCCCCTCCATGGAGAGTGTAAGGCTCCCCTAGGAAGACTACTAAGTCTGTCCCATCATCTCATTGAGGCAGGACCAAGGTACCACCCCACCCCCACACCCCTGTGTCTAGGCTGAGAAAGGAAAGGTATCTCTCCATATAGAATGGGCTCCACTAAATCAGTCTGAGCATTAGAGTTAGATCTGGAGCCCATTGCCAGTGGCCTCATATATTGTCCCAGCCACACCATTGTCTTCACTTAGTCTTGAATGCAGCCACTGCTCTGACTCCATTCCTTGTCAGGGGCAGAATGAACTTTAGCAGTTTAAAGTTAAACAGAACCTTCCGAAGTGAGCCAGGCTGGCGTTGAAGGGCCATCCCAATTGTAACAATATGACTTTATGATGAGCATTGTCATGGAGCCCATTCCTCACTGTCTCTTACAGGAGAATGAGAACCAGGAGGGAGTTGGAGCCCAAGAGCCCAAAGCCACCTGTGCCTCCTCCCCTGAACCCGAACAGCAACGGCCCCCAGCAGCCTGCGACTGTGACCTTCAACCCTGCAGATATCCAAGTGGAGACTCGGTGACCCTGCCCTGGCGGCACCCCTGCCTCTGCAAAGAGCTTTGATGACCCCGAGGCACATGCTTCTGGCAGCTTCACTGAGTTCTCTCTGCTTGGGTAAACTGAGGCAGCTTTCATGCGCCCCGCAGCTTGAAGCCATCCTTAACTGTGTTCTGCCTGACCGTCCAGCTGTGTCCATACCCCTGCTGCCACTATACCAAAGAGCTAAGGACAATCTTCTGTCACCTGATAAGAACTATGCTGGGGATACTGGTGTGAGTCTGGTTCTTGCCCCACAAATGCTATAGCTAGACAGACAGACAGACAGACAGACAGACAGACAGACAGACAGACAGACGCTCAAGTGTTCTGGTCGGGGGCCAGGGAGTGCTGATGATAATGTCACCCAGGGTCTGCCAATGAGAGCATCTGTTCTTAAGTGTCTTGTCCACAACTTTGCAGAGCAAATTCTCAGTCCCACATCAGGTGTAGGGAAACTAACTTTGACTAACCACAAAACCAACTTGGTAATGTCTAACCTATTCCAGTCCTGGATGACGATAGCCAGCTCATGAGGAGCAGAGGCTAGCTCTAGGATGAGGAGCAGAGGCTAGCTCTAGGATGAGACACTGTTACATGCCCATGAACCTGGGCTATGTGGTACCTGCCCAGGACCCTTTTTGCTGCCCAGGTGCCCTACTCCTCATTTTTCTGGCTCCCTTTTATTTGTATATTAAGCTTCCTTGAGAGTCTCCTTGCCTCTGGGACAAGTACTTTGGGGCCCATTAAATTCTGCATTTCCCATGTCCTTCCTAGTCACCTTGCAGAGACAGTCAATGCACAGCACAAACTATTCTCCGTGGCAGCTGATCTCTGAGCCCGGGGCCAGAAGACATCCACTAGCAGAGACAAACATTTCAGAATTAAGATTTACACCCAAACTGGGTGGTGGTGGTGGCACATGTCTCTAATCCCAGCACTTGGGAGGCAGAGGCAGAGGCAGGCAGATCTCTGTGATTTTGAGGCCAGATTGGTCTACAGAGGAATGCCAGGACAGGCTCCAAAGCTACACAAAGAAACCCTGTCTCTAAAAACAAAACAACAACAACAAAAAGATTTGCATCTAAACTGCAAATGAAAAGCTTATTTGATAGCTCAGTTGGTACACACAGCCAAGCCTGACAACCTAAATTCAATCCTCAGGACCCACACGGTAGAAAGAGAGAACAGATCCCTCATTACATATGTGCTGTGGTGCACCACACACACAATAAACAAACAAATTAAATGTAAATTAATTTTTTTTTAAGAAAACGTTACTGGGGGCCTAGGGAGACTGCTCAGTGACCAAGAGTGCTTGCTGTACAAGCATAAGGACCTGAGTTCAAGCCCCAGAACCCTCCTGAAAAGCTACGTATGGTGAGATGCACCTGTAACCCCAGCACTGGGAAGAGGCAGAGATGAAGGAAGCATGGTGGCTTGCTGGCTGCCAGCCTGGCTTCAGGATCAGTGAGGAAGCCTGTGTCACAGGAGTGAGACAGAGAACAATAGAGCAGCCCACTTGATGTCCCCCTCTGGCCTCCAGGTACCTCACATCAGAGCATGTGCCACACACGAAACACACACACACACACACACACACACACACACACACACACACACACACACACAAAAGTCTTCTGAGACAAGGTCTCTAAGTAGCCCTGACTGACCTGGAGCTCATTATGTAGACCAGGCTAGCCTTGAATCCACAGAGATCCTCCCGCCTCTACTTCCCGATTAAAGGTGTTCACCAGCTTCCTGCTTAGGCCCTGCACAAGCCCTAACAAATGATGCTTCCCTGGCCATTTTCTGCTTTCAGAATAAAACAAAACAAAAACAAACAAACCCTTACGCTGCTGGATACCCACCTCCTGGGGAACTTCCCTCCATCCCCAGTACTTGGAGGAGAAAAATCAGCCAGAATGTTCCAGTCTTAAAACTAACCTCTCCCACCACAAGAAACTCTTCATTTGATAATTAACGCTTGGTGGAATCTGTGAGCCGATTTTTTGTTCTGCTTTTCATTAGTGAAGCTAAGCCAGTGAGGCTCCCGTGGTGGTTCTGTGCACGGTGAGGGGTTCCTCGGTGCAGGAAGACAGTGGGTGGGTTCTCCCGCAAGTGGCCGTGGAATCAATGAAAGAGAAAATGCACAGGTTTTAAAATAAAGAGGTTTAAATCAAGCATGTGTTGTTCATTTCAGTTATGTGTAGTGTTAACAAATGTCTTTTTAAAAAAAAAGAAAAGAAAAAAAATCTCCCTTTCAAGCTGGGTGTGGTGACTCATGCTTAGAGTCCCAGAACTAAGAGTCTGATTCAGGAGGAATGTCACAAGTTCGAGGCCAGCCTGGGCTACATAGAGCACTGGGAAAGAGTGAGTGGCCACCATCAGACTTTTCAACTTGCTGTTCAAATGTGACAGCACGAATTTTTTGTAGCCTGAAGTTAAACACCAAAGGCTCTGAGTTGTCAAGAACCTGGAACCGCTGGGGTTGTAGGAAATATCAGTATGAACATCACGTCACCAGCGGCAATATTTACCATAAACTATATCCCCACCATGTACCAGACACACCACTGGCCATGTGGACCCAACAGTACTGACCCTCTCTAGTTCCCATGGGAACTAGACATGCAGTACACACTTGTAATTCCAGCACTTGGAAAGCTGAGGCAGGAGGATGACAACCTGTTGGCTGGGAATGTAGCTTACTGACAGAGTGCTTGCCCTAGCATGGATGAAGTTCAGAGTTCCATCCCCAGCACGGCACAAAACCTGGTGTGGTGCAACCTGTAATCCCAGCATTTTGGAGGTGGTGACAGGTGGGGTCAATGGCTAAAGATCATCTTCAACTAGCAAGTTCAGGGCCAGCCCAAGAGACACAAGAGCCTGTCAATGACAACAAAGAACAACAAAATTAACTTAAGCAATTCTGCTTTCTCCGAACCCTTCTCAGCACAGGCTGTTTTGAGACTCTTGAATTTTTAGTCATTTGATGTGTGTGCAGTGAACTCTCGATATGGCTTTAATTTGTATTGTATTTCCTAATAACTAATGGGGCATTCCCTGATTTGTTTAACAGCCATGTTTATATCATTGTAAAATTACTTTTCAATCCATTCTTTTATTTAGTTCTTCCTCCTCCAACGTTGACTTAAAGAATTTTACAGAAAAAAAAAAAAAGTGAGTCATTTGCCATCCCGTGGTTTGCCTTTAAAAATAAAGAGGCTGGGCGCTGGAGAGATGGCTCAGGGGTTAAGGGCACTGACTGCTCTTCCAGAGGACCAGCGTTCAATTCCCAGCACCCACATGGCAGCTCACACCTGTCTATGACTCCAATTTCAGGGGACCCTGATACCCATGGCAAAAACAAAAATACACATAAAAATTTAAAAATTAAAAAAAAAAACAGACTAAATGCAATCAGGTTAACATCAAAGACTTAACAGTCTCTCTGGCCTGTTGAGGTCAGAGGTCAGAGGACAACTTGCAGAGGAAAGCCTGCTGAGGCATCTTGCAAATGGCTGATTTTCATAAGCAAAACCAACCTTACATTAGATAAACTAAGTCCAGCTGGGCATGATGGGAAACACCTGTCATCCCAGCACTCAGGTGTCAGAAGGAGGACTGTCACAAGCAGAGGCCAACCTGGGGTACAGAGGAAGACATTGCTTCAAATGAAATCATATTGTCATCGTCATCTGACTTAGTCCTGGCATGAAATTTCTTGTATTTGTTGGTTCTGGAAACAGAAGGTCTGATGAGTTCATGTATTACTATAAAAGTCAAGATTGACCTCTGATACAGTGAAGTCGTTTTCCCTCTTTTCTCTCTTTTTCCATGCATATACACACCCATGCACAGTCTGTTCCCCCACAAAGGTATTCACGGAGGCCAGGGGATGCTGATGTTCTAGAACCCATCATTCTTTTGGCTAGGATGGTGGCCCATAAGCCCCAGAGATCTTCTTGTCTCCATCTTCTTCCAGTGTTGAGGTTATGAGTGGGAGCACCCAGGCCCAGCTTTTTACACCGGTGCTGCGGATCTGAACTCAGGCTTGCATCGTGAAGACTCTACCTTCTCCCCAGACCCCTCCACACACACACACTTTTTTTTAAGACAATGTAACTGAGAATGACTTTGAATTTCAGATCTTCCTGCCTCTACCTCTGAGTTCTAGGATTACAGGTCTGCACACCTAAACCTCTACACTTAATTTCTATGCAGTGAATGCAATGTCCCACTCTACTGAGCCACATCCCTACCTGCCCTATATTTTCTTCCAAATGTCATATTATTGACTCCAGGGTGCGTGCGTTCGTGTGTGTATGTATGTGTCTGTGTGTTCTTGATTTCCATACAGGAAATACTCAGCCCAGCACCACTTGCTCTCCCCTGCTTTCCTGTAGTGTCTCAGGAATGGAGTGACAGCATTTGTGACTTGGAGAGAAATTGCATTGATCAAAATATAGCAAAGACAGCAGAAGGAAAAGCAGAGCGAACTCCGGGAGCTGAAGGACACCGGTCACATGCTAATTCTCACGTTCTTGCTCAATTTCCCGGGTGTAAATCAACATCAGGGTAAAACAGACATGGCCTGAAGCCTGCTAGAACTCACCCCTCATGGTGGAGACAGACAACTAACCACCACACAGAACAAACCTTTGTTGGGCGGAAGGCCCTTTGAGGTATACTGTCTGAAGATCGTGCTGTGGGCCCTGGGAAGAATGAGAAGGGATGAAGAGAGAGAAAGAAGAAAGCTAAGAAGGGCACTGACACATCCATTGAGCAAATCCAAAAAGATAGAGGTGGGTGAGGAAGAGGAGGGAAGGTCCACTGGGGAGGACCCCATCAGTGTGCTTCCTTGCTTTAAAGGCAACAAAGAGCTGTTGAAAATCCCTGGGCACAGGGATGTTGGGGTTGTTCAGTGGGTAAAGACACTTGCCAGCAAACCTAATGACCTGGGTTCAACCCCCAGGACCCATATATGAAAGGCAAGAACTGACCCCTGAAGATATCCTCTGACCAACACACAAAGGCCATGGCATACATGCACACACAAAATGCAATGGAAAGTTTTAAGGAAAGAAAACGCTGGGCTGGAGAGAGGGCTTAGTGGTTCCGAGCTCACAGTGCTCTTCCAGAGGGCCTGAGGGTGAGTCCCACACCCCTGTGAGATGGCTCACAACTGCCTGTAACCCCAGTTTCAGAGGACCTGGTGTCTCTGGCTTCTGAGGACATGGGGACACAGGTGGGAAGATTAATTAACAATAAAATCTTGAATAATCAAAAGTGCTTGACCAGGGACAAGAGACACAACTGTCTAGATCAGAGCTATAAGTCCTGCCACAATGTGCAGAATGAGCCAGCGTGGGAGAGACTGGGGGCGGGGCAAACAAGATAGAATCTATTGCAAGATACAGCAGGCACGGCTGTGTGTCCTTTAGTTTTTAAATGCCTGTTCTAAATAGCCCTCAAATTGTCCTGGGTTGTTTTTTTCTTTTCTTTTTTAAGTAGTTGTTTGTGGGTGTATAGTAACCCAACAAAAATGTCTCCAGGAGTCGTCTGAAGCCCACTGGATAGGAACACACAGCAAGGACATTGTCTCTGCTCTGTAGCCCTTTGTCCTGGGACACCCGTTCCCTCCACAGCAATGTCCTGGCATAGAAGCAGACTGCTGCAGCTAGCAGATGCTGCTGTCCAGAGACCAGTGGTCCAGCACATCTGTGAGACACAGGTGGAAGGAAGCTGACCTTCAGGTGTCTGTTAGGGAGCCCTCTTTGTACCAGCCCAGGTATCAGCTCCAATCTTGTGCATGAATAAAATTCACGCAGACCTCTTGGTCCCTTGTTTCATTTGGGATGGGGGACTCTCTCTAGTACGCAAGTAGGGTGGCACTCCCTGTGTTGCTTATACTGGCCTCAAACTCTTCATCTTCTTGCCTCTCATTGATGGGATGACAGGCATGTTTCACTAGAACTACATTCATCCTGATGCTCTCCCAGAATGCTGCCCCGATGTAAGTGACCTCAGAGAAGCATACTAGCATTTAACTAGCTGTAAGTTTGAGGTCAGCCTGGTCTACACAACTGTCTTGAAAAAAACAAAACAATGTGCATATGTGTTTGCTTGTATGTATGTATGTGTATATGTATGTATGTATGTATGTATGTATGTATGTATGTATGTATGTATGTGCCCATAGGAGCCAGAAGAGACCATCAGATCCCCAGGAAGCAGAATGGTTGTGAGCAGCCATTTGGGTGTTGAGAACTGAACTTGGGTTCTCCATAGAGTAGTAAGTGTGTTTTTGCTTGTTTGTTTGTTTGTTTTGTTTTGTTTTGAGACAGGGTTTTTCTTAGCTTTGGAGCCTATCCTTGAACTCACTCCGTAGACGAGGCTGGCCTCGAACTCACAGAGATCCTCCTACCTCTGCCTCCTGAGTGCTGGGATTGAAGGTGTGAGCCACCAATGCCCAGCTAGTGTTCTTAACTACTGAGCCATCTCACCAGCCCCTCATATTTTCCTTTATCTTAGGTTTTCCACAATTTGTTAAAGATATGCCTCAGGGTGCTTTTCTTTTTGTTGTTTTTGGGTTTTTTGTTTTGTTTTGTTTTTATTGTTGTTTTGCTGTTGTTGTTTTCCAGACGTGGTTTCTCTGTGTAACAGTCCTGGTTGTCCTGGAACTAGCTTTGTAGACCAGGCTGGCCTTGAATTACTGAGATCTACCTGCCTCTGTGCCTCTGCCTCTGCTGGGATTAATGGCGTGTGCCACCATCTGGCTCTCTCTCTATTTTTAAAGAAATAAAACAAAAACCTCTTAAAAAGAAAGAAAGTGCACCACATGCGTGCAGTGTCTGAGGAAGCGGAAAGGGTGACATACTCTCTGAAAGTGGAGTTGTAGCTGGTTGTGAACCACAGAGTGGGTGCTGGAAAGTAAACACAGGCCCTCTGATGCAGCAAACAAGTCCGTGCCTTCATCTGCTAAGCCCCTCTCCAGCCCCGCTTATAGATCTTTGGGTATATTTTCAAATAAAAATTTAGAAATGTTCTGGGTAGTGCTTTTATAAAAGCATTTTCCTTTTTATTTCTCTTCTATCTAGGGCTCCAAATATGGGAATCAACACCAATATCACCCAAGACCAAGCTTTCACAAAAGTGAGATGATCAGACAGTAATTTAACCGTCTTCTAAAATAAAACTCAAAACGTTTCAGAAGAAAACAAGATGTCTTGGCCTTTACTATCTGCTTTTTCTATTATGTTCGGTATAGAATACAGATGAAAGATGCTCAGTGAAACAGAAACAGCAAACTTTGCTGGCGGAGGTGGAGCACACGCCTTTAATCCCAACACCCAGCAGGCAGAGGTAGGTGGATTTCTATGAGTTTCAAGCTCAGACTGTTCTACAGATTGACTTCCAGGACAGCCAGAACTATACAGAGAAACCCTGTCTCAAATAAACAAACAAACAAACAAACAAACAAATAAATAAATAAAAGAACAGTTAACTGTAACCCATAATGAAGAGAGAGACAAGCCCCACAGGAAGAGACCCACGGAAAGCTACAAGCATTGGAGTCAGCAAACAAAGAATTTAAATAGCAATAGCAATGATAATGGTGTTAGAGGCACTGTAGGAAGGCTGGGCTTGCAGCAACATGACTGCAATCCTAGCACTTGGACATAGGAGATGGGAGGGTAGGCAATCTGAGGCCAGTCTGAGCCTCTCTCTCAAGGAAAAAAAAAAAAGCAAGGAGGGCCCAGACAGACAGTTCAGTGGTTAAGAGTGCTGGCTACTCTTTTAGAGGAATGGAGTTTAATTTCCAGTACCCATGTCAGACAGTTCACAACTACCTAGACAACAGCTCCAGGAGATCTGATTCCTTCTAAATAATAAAAAGAAGGGGGGTCTCAAAGCTCAGCAGTTAAGAGCACTGACTGCTCTATCAGACCACCCAGGTTAGATTCCCAGCATGCACATGGCAGCTCACACCCATCTATTCCCCGTACCAGGGAATCTAACACTCTTGCCAGGCACAGCAGCACACACCTTTAGTCCCATTTGATCCCAGCACTGGGAGACAGGCAGGCAGATCTCTGAGTTCGAGGCCAGCGTGCTCTACCAAGTGAGTTCCAGGACAGTCAGGGCAACACAGAAAAATCCTGTCTTGAAAAACCAAAACTGTATAATATGTATGTGTGTTTTGTCTACATGTGTGAGTCCAAAGGAGAGCATGGGTGCTCTCCTAGAGTTGGAGTTACAGGCAGTTGTGATCCATTCTGTGGGTGGGAATCAAACCTGGGTCCTCTGGAAGAGCAGCCGATGCTTTTTTTTTTCCCTGCTTTGGTTTTGGTTTTTTTGAGACAGGGTTTCACCGTATAACAGTCCTGGCTGACCTGGAATTTCCTTTGTAAACTAGGCTGGCCTGGAACTCACAGAGAGAGATCTACCTGCCTCCGTCTCCTGAGTGCTGGGATTAAAGGTGTGCACCACCACAGCCCGGCTACAGCCAATGCTCTTAATGGCTGAGCCAGCTCTCCAGCTCACCTTTGAGTCTCAACCAAACTTGCATTTATTTATAAGAGTCAGTTCTCACCACCCACCATGTGGGGTCTGGGATTCAAACTCAGGTCTTCAGGCTTGGTGGCAAGCTCCTTGATCTGTTGAGTTGTCCCACTAGTTCCATAAAAAGTGTGGATAAGGATCTTAACAAACTAAAGGTCTGGATGTGAAAGAGAAAAGTCAGGGTGATAGGGGCAATCGCTCATTCTTAATTGCATTGATGTTTTGCCTGCGTGTATGTCTGCGTGTGAGGGCGTCAGATCTTGGAGTTGCAACCTTAAACCCATGGACCAGATCCAGAAATTGGCTTCTGCTTCTACGCTGGCTGTGTGACAACTCACTTGTGCTGGGATACATCTGTAAAGTGGGTATAGAGCCCAAAGCCTGCTAGGGCAGCCATAACAGCACCAAAGCCCGGAAGGCCCAAGCAGCAGGACAACAGCCACCCCAGAGTAGGGCCCACCTAATGACCTCACTGTAACTCACCTACTTCTTGAAAGTCCAGTCTCCAAACAGGGGAAGGTTTTGCCAGTTGGGAGGCTTAACATATGAAGGGAGAGAGGCAGGAATTCAGCATAAAACAACCCTGTTATTACTGTGCCAAAATTATCTATTTATTCATATATTTACCTACTTATTTTTAATTTTTAAAATGACTCTTAATTATGGGTGTGCCTGTGTGTGGGTGTACTTGCACATGAATGACTGCAGATGCCAGAGGCACGGGATACCCCTGAGTTGTAGTTACAGACAGTTGTGAGCTGCACAAAATGGGTTCTGAGAATCAAGCTTGATTGGATTCTCAGGAAGAGCAGTTCATGCTCTTAACCACTGAGCCATCTCTCTAGGCCCTCCTAGTTATTTTTGACCTAGGGTCTCAAGTAATTCAAACTGGCCTCAAATTTGATATTTATCAAGTATGGCTTTGAACTCCTGATCCTCTTGCCTTAACCTCCCAAGTGTTAGGGGTTATCATGCCTGGCTCATTAAGGTTTTTTTTTTTATTTATAGGTAGTGTATTTTTTAAAGATTTATTTATTATGTATACAGTGTTCTGTCTACATTTATCTCTGCAAGGCCATAAGAGGGCACCAGACCTCATTATAGATGGTTGTGAGCCATCATGTGGTTGCACAGAATTGAACTCAGAACCTTTGGAAGACTATCTAGTGTTCTTAGATACTGAGCCATCTCTCCGGTCCGTAGCTGGTGTATTTAAAGGGTGGTATAAAGCTGTGTATCTCGTGCTAGCTAAGCTGTAGTTGCTGTTATGAGACGCTATAGAGAACTGTTCTCAGCTGGGTGTAGAGGCACACAGGAGACAGAGGCGATCTCTGTGCTCCTGGTTAGCCAGGGCCACCAGTGAACCCTATCCCAAAAAAGAAAATGGGGGAGGAAGGGATAAAGGGGTAGAGGGAGGGGTGGGGAAGAAGAGTGGGAGAAGGGAGGAAAAGAGGAAAGGAAGGAGGGGAAGGAGATGGGAGTAGAGAGGAGAAAAAGCACAGACTGGGGAAGAGAATTCTTCTCCAGTTTCCTCATCCACTGGCATTCACTCCTCTTACTTTTCCAGCCCTTGCTTAATGTGTTTATTATTGGGGGGAAAGGTCTCACTATACAGTCCTAGCTGGCCTGGAACTTGACATGTAGACCAGGCTGACCTCAAAGTCAGAGAGACCTGCCACCCCAATGCTGGGATTAAAGGTGTGTGCCACTATGCCCAGTTCAACCCTTATTTTATTTTTTTGGTTTGTTGAGACAGGCTTTCTCTGTGTAACAGTTCTGGCTGTCCTGGAACTCACTTTGTAGAACAGGCTGGTCTGGAACTCACTGAGATCCGCCTGCCTCTTCCTCCTGAGTGCAGGGTGGGGTGGGGGGTAGGGGTGTTAAAGGCCTGTACCACCATCACCCAGCTCAACCCTTATTTTAAATTAGCGTGTGTGAGGTGGAGAACAGAGGAATCAAGGGTTCAAGGTCATCCTAGGTTAACAGAGAATAAGAGGCTGGCCTGGGCTACCTGTGAGCCTGTTTCAAAAAAAAAAAAAAAAAAAAAGAAAGAAAACCTTACCAACAAACAACGTACACAAGTAATGTCTAACTATAATATCTGCAGAGATCTTTAAAGGGAAGGAGAAGCAAGAAACTTGGTTGTACTCCATCCTCCCACTGCCCTGTAAACTCAAAAACAAAGGCCCAGTATAAGAATCAAAACACTCCTTTCTAACAAGCCCCGCCTGACCAGAGACCCACTAGCCTGAGAGGAGAGAGCGCCATCTAGTGACTCTTGACCTTTACTTTTTTCAATTTTGTACTTACATTTATTAATATCTGTATGCCATGTGCATGTTAGGTTGTGACATTTTTTGTTTGTTTTTTCTTATTTGATGTACTGGGGATTGAAGCAAGGCCCTCGTATATACTGGGCAAACACTCTGCCTCTGAGCTGTAACTCTAAGCTTTTGTAGATTTTTTTTCTTTGTTGTGCTGAGATTAAAGGTGTGTGCCACCATGTCTGGCTAACAGATTTATTCTTATTTATGTATACATACATGCGCCTGTGTGAGTTTATGCGCATCATGTGCGTGCAGGTGCCCACAGAGGCCAGAGTTCAGATACCATGGAGCTAAAGTTACAGGTGGTTGTGTGTCAACAGATGTGAGTGCTAGAGAAGAAATCCAGGTCCTTTGGAAGAACAGCACATGCTCTTAACTGCTGAGCCTTTTACTTGCACATAGGAGTGTCTCACTACATAGCCTTAGCTAGCTTGAAACTTGCTATGTAGGCCAGGTGCCTGCCTTTGTCTCTTGAGAGCCAGGGTTAAAGGTGAGCCTCAGCACACCTGGTTGCAGTTTTACCTGAAACGGAGGGAAAGCCTAGAAAAGCTCTCCAGTCACCTCTCCCAACATAGCCTCACTGCCCCACAAATGTCCCTAAATTCTACCCAGGGGAGACTGACTTGTGACACCTTTCCATCCTCACATGCCTGGCTGCCTTATGAATAGGTTTCTTGAAAAGTATTGAATGGTACAATGGACCCTGTTTAATAATGTTGTGTCCACTGTTAAAATTTTGGTCTTTAGCCAGGCCGTGGTGGCACACACCTTTAATCCCAGCACCGGGGAGGCAGAGCAGTCAGATCTCAGTGAGGCCAGCCTGGTGGTCTACAGAGTGACAGCCAGGGCTACACAGAGAAACCCTGTCTTAAATAACAACAAAACTCAAAAAACAAAATAGTTAAGCACAAAAAGGTGAGGTGGGACTGGGTATAGTTCAGTGATAGAGAATGTGTTAGCATGTGTGAGGCCTACATTCAATACACAATCAGTCAACCAGTTAATCTGTCAGTCACTACCATCTATCTGCCAGGAGCAACAGTTCAGCGTTATCATCAACTGTGGCCGGTCTGGGTTACAAGAGACTCTGTTACAACAAGTGAGACACAATAAGAAGACAATAAACAAGAAAATCCAACAACAAAAGAAAGAAGGTGGGAGCTGGGCAGTGGCGGTGCACGCCTTTAGTCCCAGCACTCGGGAGGCAGAGGCAGGCAGATCTCTGTGAGTTCGAGACCAGCCTGGTTCACTGGGTGAGTTCCAGGACAGCCTACACAGAGAAACCCTGTCTTGAAAAACAAACAAACAAACAAAGGAAACAAGATAGGGAGGGAAAGGCAGGCTGTGCGGGGACAGTGGGCTCAAACTCTGAGTTTATGTTTAAAAGTCCTGAGGGGACAGTCGGTCTCAGAATAGAAGACACACACTGTTCTCAAGACCATGTCCTTACCCTTTTAAAATTATTAAATTATTTTTTATGACAGTCTTTCCCTAGTTGTCCAGGCCGGCCTGTAACTTGTAATCCTCCTACTTGTGCCTCCCAAGTGGCTGTGATGACAGGCATGTGCCCCATGCCTGGCTCTTCTCTGCCAGGTTCATGCATAACCTCGTGTACTCTCCTCACTGCTGAGCGGGTAATCAGTGTAATTGATAGGATATTGTAAAGCTGTGTTCTCTATCTTTTGAATTCTTTCATACTTGTGTTCTTCTTTGGAGCATCTGCTTTGGAGGAAAGCCACGTTGCCACGTCATGAAGATAATCTAGGGACAGCACACTGTGGCAAAGAACTGAGGCTGCTTTCCAACAGCCATGTGGATGGGAGTCAACATCCTGAGAGACCTAAGCCAGGGCCATTCACCTAAGCAACTCCAGATTCCTGACCCACAGAAACGAAAACTTCAGGATAAGAATTTATTGTTTAAAATTTGGGGATAATCGGTTATGTGTGATCCTTGCTGATGATCACAGAGCTTTCTTACCTATATTTTATTTGTGGTGCTATGGATGGGACCCAGAGCAAGCACTCTACTACCGAGCTATATCCCAAGACCCACAGACAGGAAGGAAGGAATGTAGGTAGATAGGTGGATCAGACCAGGTGTGGGTACCAGCTTAGAAGCACCTTTACTCAAGAAAATGAGATGCTGCTCCACATGTTCTCTGGGCTAAAACACAACTTTGGTCAGTCAGTACAACTCTCTGACAGCCCATCTTAAAAGCCAACTTCACTAATTAGTTTTAGACAGGGTCTTTCTACAGTGTCTCCTGAATACTCAGAGATCTGCCTGCTTCTGCCTCCAAGTGCTGGGATTAAAGGTGTGTGCCACCACACTGGCTCAAAAGCAAGTATTTTTTAAAAGTGGCTGATGACATAGTTTAGATGGTAGAGTACTTGCCTGACTACACAAAGACCTGAGTTCAATCCTCAATATTGAAGAATAAGGAAAATGAAAAGAAAACCAGAAAGGCAGTACAAATATAACACTGCCAAGTACATGCAAAATGCTAAGAGGGAGGGCACCCACCATTTTAGAACTTGTTTATCTGAAGAAATGACATTTGGAGACATGGCTCAGAGGTTAAGAGCACTGGCTGTACTTCCAGAGGTCCTGAGTTCAATTCCCAGGACCCACATGGAGGGTCACAACCATCTATAATGAGATCTGGTGCCCAATTCTGGCCTGCAGTGATACAAGCAGACAGAACAATGTATATAAAATAAATAAATCTTGAAAGAAAGAAAGAAAGAAAGAAAGAAAGAAAGAAAGGAAGGAAGGAAGGAAGGAAGGAAGAACAACTGAGTAGCCCTTTCTTTCTTTGAGACAGGGTTACACTAAGTAGCCTAACTGGCCTAGAGCTCCCTGTGTTCAGTTACTTCTTAGTCACTGTCAGCTTACAGATTTACAGGCTAAAAAAACTGCCATTTCAAGTCTAACCTGTTCACAACCAGATAAATGTCTGTGTTTGGAACAGCTTCAGCTTAAAAGTCAGAGTGGGACAGGGATCTGGCTCAAGTGTTTGAACCCTAAACCCTGAGGGTATGAATGGGAAGAACGGGCCCATGAGTGGAGGTGGGGAAAGGGGCTTACACCACACCATAAAGGGCTTTGTCACAGTAAGCAGTGTGGCTTTTATCTGGAGGACAATAGAAAGCCACCTCGGGGTTTTAAATAGAAATTGACAGGATGCAGATAATCATCTTAGAAAAATCACTTTGGCTACAGATAGGGTGAGGTGTCAACCCTGGAGGCAAGAAAAGTCGCTAATGAGTTCCTACACAGATCCAGACAGTAATTAAAAATGCAAGGGGCTGGGGCTGATGGGGCACACCTTTAGTATCAGCATTCCAGAGGCAGAGGCCAAGGCAGAGGCAGGCGGATCTCTGTTGAGCTGGTGAACAGCCTGGTCTACAGAGTGAGTTCCAGGACAGCCAGGGCTACACAGTGAGAGCCTGTCTCAATGCTAGAAAGAAAGGAAAAAGAGGGTTGGAGAGATGGGTCAGTGGTTAAGAGCACTTGTTGCTCTTGCAGGACCCAGGTTTGGTTTGGGTACTTGACATGCATGTGGTGCACAGACAACAGACTATACACATAAACTAAATAACCTTAAAGAATATGTCTATATGTCCTGGAGCTCACAGACTTCCTGTTTCCTGAGTGCCAGCATTTTAGACACGGTTTTTCTTTATATCCAGGATGGCTTTATACTCAGAATCCTTGGACTCTGTCTGCCTTTACCGCCCTGATGCTGGGATTTCAAGCTTGCCCCACAATGGTCTACTATTAAGTATTAAGAGGATAAAAATAAAATAAAATAAAATAAAGAGAACAAAAAACAAAAGAAAAAAAGTATTAAGAAAATCAGAAGTAAAAAGTTGACAGCAGTAGTGTAAAGAGAATGAGCAGGAGAAGATGCCGTCATTCATTATGAGAAACAAAAGGTTGAAGCCAGGTTGGGGAAAAAAAACAAAATAAAAAAAAACACCTTTAAACAAGTATCAGGTGATAAAGCTTGGGGGTAGAGGGAAGATACTAAAGGGTATCCGGATGTGGAGGGTGTGTGAGCCTGCTTCCTGAGGAGTAGTGAAGTGAAATTTGAAGATTGCCAAGTTACTTTGTTGTTGCATGTTCTAGTTGGAGGTTCCAAGTAGATCAGAGGCCTTGGACAGCATGAACAAACGTAGGAAGTGCAAGCAGTAAGTCAGGTTGGGGCGCAAGAGATCAAAGAGAGGGCAAGTTTGACTTTTGGAGGGGAAAACATATAAGGAACCTTTGGAGACTTTTCAGCAAAAAGAGTGCCTACGTTTTCAACAGTGCCACTCTTCGGACCTCATTCGGAATGGATGCTGGGTGGAAAGGTCAGGAATGGGGATATATCTGTTACGGGGCTAACGCAAGAGTTCAAGTCAGATAAAGGGATCTTGGGCCTCCATCAAAGTGGCACGTGGGTTTCCTGGTGGCTTAGAAGTGTGATGTGCAGGAAAGTGGTCTAACAGCAAGGTCTGTCCTAAACAAAAGGAAAGCTATTGGCACCTACAGAGGCAGGGGAGGCTCAGAGGCAGCCACCTGACCTCCCCCTCCCCCCCTTTTTGCTTGATTTGCTGGTTTTGATGCCCTGAATAAGCCCAATCATGTCTGGTCCGCGATGTCTATGGCCGTCCAAGCGGGAAGGTCTAGGGGCGTCCGTGTGAAGTTTGAAGCCCAGGGGAAAGTGCTTGGAGACGTGGGGGTGTTCACACCCAACGCTCCGAGGGCAGACATTCACACTCCCCGGCTTTTCTTCCCCCCCCCAAAAAAAGAAGAGATGAGCGTGTCTTTGAAAGAGGGACGGATACAAGGTGGCCCAGGAAGGCTTCTCTGAGGAAGGGAGAACGCGCTTGGTGGACACCCTGGAGGCCCTGCCCTCTTCCACTTCCTGCCCTTCAGCTTCAGAAACGTATCCGATGGACACCTCAAACACACGCCAGATGCGACGCACATCCGGCTAGTTCGCGGATTTCACTCGCACTGACACTGACACTCCAGGGTCGATCCCGCCGGCCATCTAAAACATACACACATGTCCTCAACTTTCACAACGACAACGCTGGAGGTAACGAGCTCCTAACCGGCGTGCCGGGCCGCCTCACTAGCATCAGCTCTGGGCAACCTTTCTCTTCCATGACGTCCCCATCCACCCCAAGACCGAGGACTAGCCCCGCTACGGGTCGTAGGAAGGATCAACTCCAGTCGCGCGAACAAGGCCGATCACGCGCCACAAAAGGATTAGTAGGGTGGGGCGACTCAAGGACTCGCCCTCCTATTTCCATTGGTTGAGGCCTCTGGGATCTCCGCCCCTCTTTGAAAAATCGCCGAGGCCCTGGTGAGCCTGCACATGCGTGGCGTTCTCTTGGAAAACTGAGCAGGCGCAGCCGCAGGCCCGCGGGAGGGTGTAGAGGCGCGCGCAGCATCCCGGCTCTGGGCTCCCTTCCGCCGGTCCCGCCCTCCGTCGCGGCGGCGCGGTGTACACTGGGATAGGGAGCGATCTCCGAGCGAGGCAGCAAGATGGACGCGGGATTCTTCCGCGTAAGTAGAAGCGCGGGGATCTGGAGGGGCGAGGCGAGAGGCTTGTTTGTAAGACTCGACAGGGGGCTCAAACTCGGGACACGGCGGCCCGTGGAGGGGGGTTTTAGAGACCCCGAGAGGGCTTGGGGCCGGCGTACCGTGCCGTAGGCGCTGCGGCCGACACCGGGGCGCCCCTGCGCAGTCTCCTCCGGGATCGTCCCCCCTACGCGGCGGCGGCGGTGGCCGGAAAATGGCGGCGGGAATGGGCCAGAGCAGAACCTCACCGGCCGCCTGGCGGGGCCTGCAGGCCGGGCGCCGCGCCGGCCTCCGGGGCGTGGGGCCTAGTGGAGCCCCGAGGAGGAAGTCTCTGGGGGGAGGCCGGTGGGGGAGCCTGGAGCGACCGCGGGGCGCCGGTAGTACGGTTTGGGGGCACTTGCCGAGAGAGCGGCTAGGGGAGAGGGATCTTCAGCAGCAGTGTGTCCCCACTAGAGCGTCCACCCTCCCGAGTCTTAAGCCTTTGCGGAGGCGCAGGGTCAGAGTTCGTGAGCGCTCCCGCCCAATTTGATAGCTCTTCGGGAGGGGGAACTTAGATAATATGTAGTTGGAACATTTGAACCGGGTGGAAGCAGATGACGGTGTGAACCCATTCCTCTTCCCGCTCTTCGCCCGTACCCTTTCCCAGCCGCCTATGTTTGGATTCCGGTGGTTCTAGCGTAGGTGTAGGCAGGAGACGCTTCCTTGTTGGAGTTGGTCCACAGATCCCAGGCTAAGGCAGTTTATTAGGTGGGAGCCATCCACCCATGAAGGAAATTTGCTACAGATCGAGATCCAGGTGGATGGGAACGGACACTTGTAGGATTAAAAGTTGAGTAACAACGATCCCGTTAGGGTTTGCTAATTCTTTTAATGCAGAGTAGAACCATATAGCGACTGCTTGATAAAAGTTTAAATCCCAGCTAACTGTAATACGGCTTAATTTTGCATTCCCTGGCTCGAGCATGTAATTTGCAGTGTGCATACAATACTAAAGGAAAAATTAGAAGGAAGGGGGTTAGTAAGAATGCCTCTTGTGGCTGGGTATATATGTAGTTCATGAGAGCTTGCCTAACATGAACAAGACTCTGGGTTCTGGACTCTCCAGCATTCTTAATCTTTTGGCACTGCAATCTAGGTAGTCACAATATTATTCCAAGCCTTTCACCTAAAGCGTTTAGCCACTTGTTTCTTTAGGTCATACAAACACTAAGAGGGTTACATACTTGGAGGATGATACTTTCAAGTGAGCTTGTATTTTATAGTGAATATTCGTTATTTCTTATGGCACAGAAGTTACACGTAAAAGCAATTCAAGATTTATTTCCCTTTTCTTGGTTTCTCTCTTGGTTTTTGGTGTTTGGTTTTTCAAGACTGGGCTTCCCTGGCTGTTCGTGGACTATCTCTATAATAGGCTTTGAGCTGTCTCCCCAGTGCTGGGATTAAAGGCATGCCCCACCACTGCTCAGCCTTGTCAGTTATTTCTAGTGGGAAGTAGTTCCAATGAAGAATACCAAGTGTCTTGAGGAGTCAATTTTAGACAAGTTTTCCTTTGAAATGGACAGAATCTGGAAGAGAACCCAATTTTTTTTTAAAAAAATATATATATACTCTTTACATTTCCTTAGACTAAGTAATCTTGTTGTCCCTGGGTTGGTTGCTGGAGCAGCTGTTTTAGAAACTGGGTTCTCACTAATCCAGACTGTCTTTGAACCCAGAGAGCTGCCTTGACATCCCAAATACTAGAATTTCAAGACATTTGTCTCACGCCTGGCTAAATGGAAATGTAGACTGCATTTAAGCTCTGAGTCATGATTTTAGATCAATTATCTAGTATACTGCCAACAAGAATGTGACTAAACTTTGGTTTAAGGTAGAAACGGTATCTGGAATTTACTGAACAGCTGCCTTTGTGTCGGGTACTGGACGTAAATCATTTCTTATATATACAACAGCAATGTAACATAAATTTCTATTTTATTTTTGAGGAGACATTTGACAGTATCTTTTTTCCCCTTTAAGACCGTTTCACTTGCCTCTACCTCCTGAACACTGGGATTAAAGGTGTGAGCCACCACTGCCCTGCTAGTTGGCAGGATCTTGATATGCCGACCAGGCTAGCTTTGAACTTTTAGAAATCACCTGTTTCCTCAGTCAACCTTGGAATTAAAGGTGTAGGCTACCACTCCAGCCCAAAACCTACCTTCCTTTCTTCCTCCCTCCCTCCCTCCCTCCCTCCCTCCCTTCCTTCCTTCCTTCCTTCCTTCCTTCGTTTATTTGCAGTATTAGGGACTTTGCCCAGGGCTTTGTATGTGTTAGCCAAGTGTTATTCCATTCAGCAGCCTTTCTGGATCACTTTTCCAGGTACTTTAATAGAGGTTTGGTTTTGGTTTTTGAAACACTGTTTCTTTGTGTGGTTATGGCTGTCCTGGAACTCACAGATCCACCTGTCTCTCCCCGGTGCTGGGATTAAAGGTGTGCACCACCACTACCTGGAAGGTTTGATCTTTTAACTGGCAACCAATAGTTAGACATAAATGGGAGATAGAGTGTGGCATTTTAACGTTTGCCATGTAATGATCAGATGAGGATAATTAGTATACCTATCACCCCAGACATTCAGCTTGTCCCTACCCCATGCCCAAACAGGGTTTCTCTGTGGCTTTGGAGCCTGTCCTGGAACTATCTCTGTAGACCAGGCTGGCCTCGAACTCCACCTGCCTCTGCCTCCTAAGTGCTGGGATTAAAGGCATGTGCCACCAAGGCCTGGCAGACTTTTACTTTCTCAAACAAAACTGTTTGGTTCTGAACTCACTATGTTGACCAGGCTGGCCTGCAACTCATAAGAGACCCTCCTGTCTCTGACTCCTCAGTGCTAGGATGGGATACCATAACCAACCAATAACTTGTTACGGTACTAAGGACTGTGCCCAGGACATTATACATGCTAGCTAAGTGCTCTTGCCACTTTTCTATATTCTCAGCCCAAGCAAAGATTTTTCTTTATCACTTTCCAAGGAACAGTAGCCAGTCAGCAAGCCAGTCTGTAGATTTCAAATCATAGCACCAGTAACTTCCGTATTTGCCTGAGCCTGGAGAGGGTGAAATAAACAAACTGCTGCCGCCGTACTGCTCTGATGACTTTAGATGGTGTCGTTTTCATGGACTCCAGATGGGGTCTCATTGTAGTCCAGGCTGTCCTCAGACTGTAACAAGGTTGGTTTGAACCCCAGTCCTCTGCTCTTGTCTGAAGTTTTAGGATTACAAAAGCACATTACCTTACCTGGCTTCAAATTCATTAATTCGTACTCTCTCCCTGTCCCCACCCCCATTCTTTCCTCTTCTCTCTGAGAGTCAGTTGAAAATAATTTCTGGTCTTCTTAAACTCCCCAGTGCTTGCATTATAAGTGTGCGCTACTGTGCCCCACATTTTTGCCTTTGGTGTGTACCTCCTCTCAAACACACTGGGTTTCCTGTATCTCTCAAAACTGTGGAGCTAAAGATGACCTTGAACTTCTGACCTTCCAAATCCCTAGTGCTAGGATTACAGGCACCACCAAACCTGGTTTGTATAGTGTTAGGATTAAGCCCAGGGCTTCCTGCATGCTGAGTAAACCCTGCCACTGAGATGTACATCCCCAGCCTTCAGTTTTGGTCTTTTGCTAGTATTTTGCCATGTTGTCTAGAACTGTTGTGTGTGCCAGGCTAGACTCAATGTCACACTCCTCATGCCTCGATCACTTCACATTTTTAAAATTCGGAGTTCTCATCTAAGCAGATCTGCAGAAGTACAAAGTCAGATTTAATATTGCTGTAGACAGGGTGTCTTACTCTGAATGTTGCTGTGTTTGACTTGTTAAGGATGAACATTTGTAATATTAAAATATTGGTGCTTTATTTATCAACTACATTTAGAAAAGGATGTATGTCTTATCTGAATATTAGTTATGGTGTTTAAAAGTCACAACCTTCATTTGCTATTAAAGAATTTTACTTTGTGGTCTAGGTAGATGACTCAGACATAATATAGGCAAGACATTGACAAATATTTTTTGAAATCCCAGAAAACTAGAAGGGCATTATGTGGTAAAAACAAACAAACAAAAAACTGTGTCAGCTTAGTGGGGAGGTGGGCATATGCCCTAAAGTGAAGGTATTGGGTCCTGTTACTAGCACATGCCATTAATCCCAGCAGTTCTCCAAGCTGGTGGATCTCTGAGTTGGAGGCCATCCTGATCTATATAGTGAGTTCTGCAGCATAGTGAGATCTTTGTGGAATCTGGGAATAGTGTGCAAGCATAACTAAATAAAATAAGTGGAAACTTTTATTTTAAAGGGTGTTTGTTTTGTTTTTTTCGTTAAATGAAATCACCAGTATGGTGATTCAAGCCACCACTTGGAAAACTAAGACAGGAAAATTGCTGTTAGTTTGAGGGCTGGCCTGAGCTAACAAAAGAAACAAACAAGGGTTGGAGTACTAAGACAGGGTTTCTCTATATAGCAGCCCTGGCTGTTCTGGAACTCTGTAGACCATGCTGGCCTCGAACTAGTTTCTTTTTCTTTTCTTTTTT